>BSBK01001309.1:125000-355000 GCA_027943335.1 Chamaecyparis obtusa | reverse complement strand
AACATATATGTATATATACAGACATATATGTGTGTGTATACATATATGTATGCATTTTCTCTATAATGTACAATTAGTGAGAAGCTTATTACAAATATGCAAGGAGACAACCTTCAATATTTTAGATTTTTCTCTATGAGTCAAGTCCCGCCCTCAGAGGCTTCCTATTGTTGTGCTAAATGTGTAATATCGGTATTGAATGCATGAGTGCATCTAGTTTGTGCATCAAATGTCTACAAAACCTAAGCAACAACACAACTAGATCAATCTCATGTGTTATAGGATCAATTCAATGAATCAAGGCATTTATATCTTGTAAGGCATAAACTTGATCCAAGAAGGATTTTGAGCCTAACACTCTTTTGAGATAAGAAGCACATCAAGAGCATGAATTTATATAAATTGGTGAATCACTTTTGCATAACATGATTATTTATTTTCTTATCGTAATTCTTGAAACTAAGTACTATAATCCACTTGCATTTAATTTTACAAATATCTCTAAATACATTCATGTTCAACTAACTATGTGTTGAGTTTACATGCATTTTAAAAATAGCCTAGATTTAAGCAATTGTGATTTTATTCTCTTGGATAAGTATAAGGCTACTTTATTTTCCTACACATAGCTATCTCTATCGTGTTGAATTCCATATCTCTATCCTTATCTTTCTCTTTCATAAATGGAATGTCCAAACATATGTTAACATAGAGTACATCTAGTCTCATGCCGAAGTCAATGTTATGATGAAGCCTACAATTCTAACTAATTTACTATACATATTGTCTTTATCATTCTAATAAATATATTCTATATTAATACAGGTTTGATCCTAATCGACACTTTAATTCACCATAATTAATCTTAATCAATACTTTGACTCTTCAAACCTTTGTAATTACATATTTTATCATAATTCCCAACACTCATGAATACAAAATAATATCATTGAAGAGATATTTTGAAATGTATGAAATCATGTGGAGGCCACAAGGGAGACTAGTCTCCAATCTCCCCCTTTGTAAAATGTAAACTAAGATTCGGTTTGTCCAAATGCAAAGCAATGACAAATGATTTTTCAACGACATCAACTCAAGTTGTTTAATGACTTTGAGCGGATACGATGATTTGATGGGACGCGATTAAAAATTTACTCGCGCCCATATCCCCATAAAATTCACTACAAGTATTTATCCTATGCACGACACGTGGAATAAAGAAAGCATCCTATTGGTTGTTAGTTTGAGCACTAAATCTGATTGGGAACAGATTAAACCGTGTATCCGTGTTGCTCGAGAGAAGGTACGTGTACAAACACGGTTGGCTTAAAATAATGATTAATGCTCTCGCTTTCCTTTTTGGGGCCCCTCCCCTTGCATGCTTACTTCCCATATTCCAACAAATATTTTTAATGCTCATGGGATGGAATTGTATTTCTTTTTCCATGCTTCCCAACTACTTTGTTTCTCTCTCTATAGTAGAGTGTGCTAGCTTTTACAAGAATTAGGTCTAGAGTATGTGTCATGCAAGTCTTTGTCTGTTATTTTAAGTTTATTTTATTGGTGTATGCTTTATATAATTTTGATTCATTTTGAAAAAAAAAATTACATCTCGAGTTTAAGTTAACGTATCTTTGATTAGTTGTTATTCATCACTTTCTATAATGAATCATTTAAAATTGTTTGTTTAGGATAAATATAAAAGAATACATCTTTTAGATCGTTATCATCATGTGCTATTATAACAATTATGCTATGTCTATCATTGAGAAGAATCAATCTTAAGTCACTATTCTTCTTTCTACACCAATTTTCTCTTCACACATGAAAAACGTTAGGTCTTGCCCCTACTCATTCTTGAATACATTTTGTTATATGTCCTTGCATCAAGTCCAAAAAGCTTTATTATCGTTGAACTTTGTTCATAAATGTCTTCTATTTGTATCAAAATTGTTAAAATAATAAATGTGACTTGATGATGACAAAAGTGTGGGGCAAGTCACTTGTTGCATGCCTAGCACAACAAGATCCATCAATAATCCTTAATCTCACCAAGCATTTCATGAAAACATGCACAAGTGAAATGTAAGACAACATAAAAATCACTAGCATTACAATTATCTAATATGTTAATAATGGTAACTATGATACTGACGCAAGAGTTAATTTTTAAATATCTATGTATGTTTATGTAATGATATGACATACAATTGTTGCTTTAACGGGGTTGACCCCATGGTGCAACGGTAAGCTGCAAAGCTTTCCAAGTGGGAGGTCTTGAGTTCAAATCTGCATAAGTCAATTACAAAAAAAATAAAAATGTTGCTTCAATAATAGTGTTATTTATATATAGTGTGATTATGATCATTGATAGCAATGAAGAAATTTGCCATCTTCAATTTAATGAGGTGCATCATCCCTAAGTAAAGAATGGGTATCACTCAAGATGGTAATTGTCATGTGACTTAGTTTTAATAAGCGCATAGAGATGTAGAGGGACCAAAACTAAACTTAAACCAATTATGTAATCTTGTAATTGTAATCTTATTTTATTTATTTAGCCTTAGTAATACCAACTAAAGAGTCATCATTTTTAGGTTTCTTGATCTTTTTTAGTGGACCTATCAAGGCACTATGTTTTCTTGTCACTTTAGTTAGTCGTTGTAGATTGACCCTCGTCAATTGTTGGCATTGATCAACTAACTGAGAAAGACAACAAACCATGATACTTGTCTGATCAAATGTTGTCATTGATGGTCAAACACACTGAACAATCTATCAACATAATTGTAAACGACTAATAATGGAGAATCTAATCAGAACAACCTAAAATTGGTTAAGTGACTCGACCAGTAAGCAGGAAGAACAACAACATGATTGAAAACTAGGGAATGTAAATGAATATTAAAATATTATGTGGAACGGTTTCACAGGATGATGTAATATAACATTCTAGAGAGGAATTGTAAAACCAACTCTTAAAATGTTAATGTATTATTTGGATTTGAACGATTAATCAGTATTATGGAATATACTTCGTAACATTATTTCTTTGATCGCTAAATGAAAAATCAGCACAGATTTTGAGGTGAGGTTTACTATGAAAGTTATTTGAGTTGTCGAGATTCTATTGGTGTAAATGTATGGACAATTTTATCTAAGGTTAACAATGATCAGGAACATTCTACAAGCAGTTGAACCTAAAGTGAAAAATGACTTAAAGCAAGTTTGAATTCCAAGAGAAAAATGTATTACTGTCTCGAGATTGGTGAATTGAGAAAGAGGAGAGATAAACACTTAAGAGGAAAAATCAATGGTGTTGTTTATGTAGCCAAAAAAAGTAAGGAATCATATAAAATATTATATGTAAGAAGGATAGAAGGTGGTTAGATAGTTTTATGGAAAAAGAAGTATTTCGCAAGATCAATCAACGACCAGTACTTGAGATTGTGATAAGATTGGAAGGAGAGGTTTGAGTCACAGATATTATGGAAGCCTAAGAAGCTATAGGACATAAAGGATCTTATAGGAAATGAGTGCTACTACAAATCAATTACTTGTTGTTCTCTCACAATTACAGCAGGTTAAATCCTCTTACCAGGTAGACTTTTACAGGTCTTAGTTATTAAATCCTTTTACAAGGTGAAACTCTAGATTGGGGTTTCAATCCTCACACGAGGTAGACTTTCAAAGGTCTTTATTATACATCCAATAGTTTACTAGACATCTCTCACAATATGAATGACTCTCAGAAAGATTTTTTGTAATCCTTTTACAGGGCACCTTCCAAGTGCAGTAGAGAAGATTGTGGGTTTCATCCTCATCGTTCTTTTTCCCTCTTACAAGGATTTCCTTGATACCAAAATTATTATGTCACATGTGTTAATAGTAGTGATGTGTTTACATTTACTGCTTTATGTTTATGAGTGTGATCAACAATAATGGTTAATGTAGCAATGATTAGCTTACTGTTTTGTTTGTAACCGGCGATCAGAATTAGTTGAAATTATTGAAGTGGTTACTATACTGATTCACCCCCCGTCTAAGTGCACTATATAGTGCTTAATACCCAACATCAATAAGTCACCCTGACTCATTGTGTGAGTGCTTATACATTAGGAAATTAATAGTACCTTATGCATTTATTTAATGTAAATAATGGTGTCACCGAGTTGCAATCGCATAGCCAAATGAATGATGGATACATAGTAACAAATAATAAATCGTCAAGAAGAAAATGTATAGTATGTTATTTAAAATGACATTCAGAAATCGTAATATATAAATTTATTTCAAAATACAACTTTAATGTTATGACATGTCATTAAATAGCATTTCATAAATATTTATTTAAATGATAATAAAAATAATAAAACATTCCATAAACATTTGAAAACAAGTGTGAATAAGGATTACTAATTTAGATTTATTTGGTTGTTTTAATTACTAATATAATTAAATAACCGCCATGTATGCAAATGGAAAAAGGAATAGACAAAGGTGGTGACCATGACCATCATAAATCTTGACCTACTTGGTTCTTCACTTGCAAAGAGTCTTTGGTAAATGAACATGTGCTTGATGTTCTTGGGAGAAGCAATGGAGTAGGAGAGTATGCTATTTTCCCTTGAGAAAAATTAAAAATCTAGACCTTAATTAGCCTATCTAATTTTTATCTTCATTTTACCTTAAGAGGGCCTTCTGTTGCAGTAAAAATATTGTGGGAACAACCCAAGTGGGACAAAACAAAGCCAACTCATCCAACCCACTATCAAATTTATGCCTTGTTGGCCAAAAACCAAAAGGACGTAGCTATTAACTATGTTGGGTCACTTGTTTGACTGGAAGAACACACGCGAGAGTGATGTGTAGGGTCACAAGGTCTCAATCTTTCTTGCAAGACTACCTTTACTTGAAGCACTTGTAGGGCTATAGGCCTCAATTCCGCTAAGTGGAACTACAAGGGATAGTTACGAATAGATGCCCTTACTAGATACCATTGGTTAGAAGCTACCCAAATCACCTCCTAAAGTATCTTAATCTTTTTGCAAGGATTGATCCACGTGGAATTTACCCAGATCACCCCAAGACTACTCACCATATGTATTCCCGTGGATGCTATCCTCTGAAAATCCAACATCACTTTGTGAGGCAACAAAATACCAAGTTGTGGGAAAAGGTTTTGATACTAGCCTTGACCTTAGGTAGTTTTTGTTTGATGTGTCTTTGAATGCGTTAAGAACCGTGCAAATCTTTGTTGAACATTGATGAAGGGTGCTCCCCTTAATACCACAAACACATAACAGAAATAGAGAAACAACAACAATATGCAAGAACAGAAAATTGGCTTCTTATTATCTCCACAAATGTGGAATTACAAACTTTCAGAATTACAATATGCAAAGCCCCATGGGCATTGCCTTACAATATTCTATAGGACAAAGCCTCGAATTATTGCCCAGATCTACTACCCAGAACTATTCTGAACTGCCTAAGACAATAATACAGCCTTCCTTATATAGGCAATTTTTCCACCGCCTGGGAAGGTTCCAGAATTTTAGCCAATAAGGCCGACCAAACTTAGAATTATTTTATTTTACATTTTATTACATCTTAGTCGGCTCAAGATAACCTTTGAAACCCGAATAGAAATTTTGAAGAAAATTATTTTCCGCCATTTCAGGTGACCCAACTTCTGAAGACCATAAGTCATCACCAGTTGACCCGATCGGCTATTATAACCCCATTTCAGAAATTCCACGAAGCGCTCTACAGGCCTGACCAGTACAAGCGCCCATCACCCAAATTTTTGACCTCATCCGGGGCCTCTAAAGCCTTCAAAACTGAGTTCAAAGTTTCTATACCCTGCTGCCAATACCGAAAATCTTCAATATCTTCCAATGTACACTTGACCTGGCAATGAAACTTTACTGGCAGACTTATATGACCAAAATGAACCTCCAAGAAAGAAATCAGATCATTCTGAGCACATACGAAAATTACCAAAAATAGTAACTTTCCATAAATAGCAGCTCTCCACAAGATAGCCCTTATTGAATTCAAAAATAGAAATATTTTTTTTGGGTGATGCAAGATTGCTCTTACACCCAGGATGCTCCTGCATCAAACATACACTTGATGCTCCTTACATATTTCAACATCCCTTTAGACTTCACAATTTCTTGTGTCCCCAAAGTTGCTTTGTCCTTTAGTGCATTATTTAGAGACTATTGTTTGATCACACTATTGCATGCTTGGAAACACTCAGACTTGATTTAAGAACACTTAGAATCATCACAGATTCAAAGCCAAACTCATCTAGAGTGGTCAACATTCTCAAAAATAATGGTAAATTATACATTTTCCTACATTCTGTCATTTTGTCAAGCATTGTATCGTACAATACAAGTGCTTCATTAGGCCCAATGTTGTGTTTCATTGCAAAACAAGATTAACCTTCACCATATTATCACACCTAGTTCTAGATTTCATTGCATCCAATGTTGAGTCTTATCATATGATTCTCTGCTTAACTGAGCACCAAAAACTGCATTGAGATCTTAAAATTTTGGTATCCTCATTTTCTAGGTTCCTTTCGGCTTTTCTGTCATTTTGATAAGCAATTGTCCATTTCAAAATTGGTATATTCAATTGATTGAGTTTATGCTATTGATTTGATCTCTCTTTGCTCTTGTTTTAAGATCTTAAAAAATCTCTAGTTATTGTCTCTAAATATCTCATTTGAAACACACCTTTCTAAAACTTTGTCACAAGTACTACTTAGAAAAAATTTATGCCTCATTCTCGGTACCTTGTACTTAGTTCTCTTGGATACATCAACTTGGTCGCAAGTGCCACTCATCAGGCATTCAAGCCTCATTCTCGATACCTTGCACCTTATTTTAGCTACTCTTTATCTACTTACTTTCCTTTGAGACAAGAACTATCATTACCTTGATCTTCCTACATTAGCTTAGTAATATTTTTACTACCAGTTTCTTGATCTCATCTTTCATGTCAATAAGAACTCGTAGTCATTCCTACAAGGCTACAGCTGATCCCAAAGGAAAAGCTATTTATGATATTGTCAGACCATCTTTCCATGAAGAACCTTTGTGTCAAGCTTTTGATTATCAGTCAGTACTCTTTGCTAACGCTATGAACTTTGATTACATCAACATGTCAAACTTTGATTCATGATTCTGACTCTTCTGAGGATGAAGAGCCTACACAAGAATAAATTCAAAAATACCAAGAGCACAAGAATTTTCATAAGATGATGCAAACCATCATGAGTCAAGATAAAGATCTATATTTCATGCATCTCTCTTCTATGGGTGTGAAGCTACCACTTGACTTTGATTTGAATGGCCCACTACAAAAAGAGGAAGAGTCTCCTCTCATAGCTCTTATCAAACAACTTCAGAACCAATGTTGTGAGATTTCATAACTTAAAAGGGATAAGGACCAACCCTCTAACAAATATTCCCTTTAATCAGTTTGTCCTTTTCTCTTCAATAGAAATATCTACATGCCACATTTCCCATCCAAATTGATGATCACTAAATATGACAAGTATGATGGAAATAAGGATCCTCAAGATCATGTGCATGAATTTTGTGCTCTAAGAATGGAATTTATGCATGAACAAATCTATTTGATGAGACTCTTTCCTCGAAGTCTTGGTGACCAATCCATGAGTTGGTTCACCTCACTTGCCCCTGGAATTAAGACCTTTGACAAGTTGGTTCAATAGCTCATCCAAAAATATTCCTACAACATCTCTCATACTGTCACCATGCTTGATTTATGTAATACAAATCAGCATGTGGGAGAACCCTTTGTCACATTCGTCCAGCAATGGTGGAAATATTTTTCTTTATACCCTCGATTGATTCCTGAGACTAATAAAATTGATGTATTGATCAACACTTTAGTTCCTGAAATGAACTATGCATTGCAAATGCAAATAGATACTTCATTTGACAAATTGGTTGAATCATTTATACACATAGAGGATATCCTTGTTTGAAAGGGTGATATTACTCTTCAACATAAAGAACACAAATCATCTTCCAATAACTAGCATAACAAAGACAAACATAAGTTCTCAAATAAAACCAAAGATGGCGTCAATGACAAAATCATAGGTATGACCTCAATGTCTACCAATACTAAGCCCAAGGAGCCAACTTTCAACTTATCCATTGGCATCCAAGTTGTGAAAGCTAATGAGAGCAATCAAACAAGCTCTAAAATTGAGGATAACAGAGATAGGCCATGGATCCCTAGGCCTAAAAGGGACTTCACTCCTCTTGGAGAATGCCTTAAAGATGCTTTTGACCAACAAGATAATCACTTTTCCTGACAACTCTAAATCATACAATCTTGATATAAAGCCTAAATGGTGAAATGATAACCACTATTGCAATTACCATCACAACAAAGCCCACACGACCAATGATTACATGAATCTTAAACATCTCATCCAGGATATGATTGATAATAAGACAATTATGATTAATCCCTCGTAGACAAACACTCACTATAAGGTTTTCAAGGATCCTTTTCCCAAATATGATAAGGGGATTCATCTAAGACAAAAGACAACAAAATGGGTTACACATATCTTGATACTGACAATGTGATCCACATGTTTAAGTCCTCTGACCACACTATCAATTTTATCAAGATCAAAGGCAAGGCTCAAGATGAATCACCCAATACGGTAACCTGTTCTCAAGGTAAAATCACTCTGTGAGGGTTCAGTCAATCCTCCTCCTCATCTTCCAAACAAACAAAAAATCAAGCCTCGAAACCATCTAACTCATCTACAACACGTGATTACAATCTAGTTGATCAACTCTAGCATACATCAACTCATATTTCACTCCTTGGACTACTTAAAATCTATCCTTCCCATAGAGAGATTCTAGATCAATCCCTCCTCATGGCTAATGTTCCTAAGGACCTAGATGTCAATAAGATCTAGTCCATGGTCATCATCTCACTTCTCCTCATTATCTAAATTTTTCAGAGGAAGATGCAAAATTTGTTAGCCACCCGCATAATCAGCCTCTCCGTATTGAATTCCTTATACACAAGCATAGGTTAAGGTGTGTTTTGATAGATGGAGGCACATGTTTGAACATCTCCACTTTTAATTTGGTTATAGATATTGGCTTCTTGGAGCATGCTATCGATCCTCGATGAAAAATAACAATTAAGGCATATGATGAATAAGAACGATCTTCAAAATGCATGGTGGTCTTGCCCATCCGGGTAGGTCCTATTCAAAGGAATGTCATTTGTCAGGTCTTGGACCTTCCTCTCGCATACAACATACTTCTAGGTCACCCATGGATCCATGAAATGCAGGCAATACCTTCAACATATCACCAATGCATTAGATTCCCTTACAATAGAACTGAGGTTACCATTCTTCCAGACTTAGCATAAACTTGTAACAATCTTAAATAGGTTGAAAGCATGGTTCCCCACAACAAGGAAGCCCTATAGAACCAAGAAACTAAAAATTATAGACAAGCAATGTTTGATTCCTTTCAAAAGAAGCTGCGTATAAAAGAAAGTGGAATGGGAGAGTATCGGTTGGATGCTTTTTGCTCAATGGTCAACTTGCCTATCGCACCTAGATCCTATAAAAATCCATCCTCATATTTTCAACCTACTATCACTTCTTCCCTGATAATTCATGAAGGAAATGGCATGGTTAAAGAAAAAGTCCCTCTAGAACAAGAGAACGAGAAAAAATTTGTTTTGCAAAGGCTATACAAGGGAGAATGATGCAAGAGCATCCTAGGGTAGTTGGCAATCCTACATGTTGGTGTGTTATGTTGGAGTGTTTTCTCTCTATGTTACTTGGTTGTGGCTTTGACCAAGGGGCTTGGTTATTAAAGGAGCTCAATCGCTGAAGGAACTCAGTAAAACTTCTGGAACTCGGTAGAACCTATGCTTGGTGATTCTTGTGGTGCTTGGTGATACCTAGCTTGCTCAGTTGTTTTTATTGACGCTCGGTAGTGTGGCTTACTGACTGGAGTTCTTGGAGATTGGTTGGGCTGAATTGATGTATTTAATGCGGGTAGCTTATGTTGTATTCTCCTATGTAGATCTAGAGGTCGACATGGAGAATTAATTAATTGTAAGGCTATTTGAGAGCCAACTTGTATTGCGTTTAATAATTATTTTTTTAGGAGCCGGCTTGGGCCTAGGATTTAATTCTTTCTTCCAGCCGACTTGTGGCTAAAGAAGTGTATTTAAGGAAGGTTTGGGTAGTTTTTTAGGAGATCATATTCAACATGGACTAAGATGATGGTAATTAGATCCTACGAAATATTGCAAATCAAAATTGTTTGTCTGATATTTGTAACAGTAGAGCTAGTGGTTTGCATGCTTGGAGACAAGGAGATTTCTTAGTGGCTTGCGAGCTCAAGTTTAAATCTGTCTTAGTTTTTCTACTAGTTGCTGAAGTGTTACAGAGCTGGACTAGCTAGAGAATTGCACAATTACTATTGTAATTATTTATATTTGGCCCTAACATGGAAGACCTTATAGTCGGGCATGTTGAATCAAATTCTATTTAAGTATCTTCTTTGTTGTGTTTCCATTGGATTTGGTTGTTAGTGTATGGTTTGGACTATCCATTCTTGGATTCTCCAATCCCGCACTGCATCAGAGAAGAAGTTGAACAAGAGATAAAGTATGTTAAGATGTCTCCTAAGAAATATGGTGTAGGATACCATCTCATGCAAAAAATGAGATATGATGGAAAGGATCCTCTTGGAAAAGGTAAAGGCCTTCTTGAACCCATACATGCTGAATTATGCAATCCTAGAGACAAAATTGGAGTGGGATACAATGAGAAAAAAATTGCACCATCATCTGCAAATGGTCTTGTGTTTGATAGAGTTGGAGATTTTGATGATGAGGAAGAAGATTTTATTCCCATAACTTATGGAAGGATGTTGCACATACCTAGAGACCAACCTACTAATGAAAATAGGGAACTACTCAGTAAACATGAGCTAGTCACATCACCAGTAACTAGACAAAACCATGAACATTGTACCAAGGAACGCCACCCCAACTAGGGGCATCTTGTCAACACTGCACATATCCTTGATTTTCCTAGATTCATTGAATCATACAGGGAAACCAAAGAACCTAGACTACCCTTCTTGCCTCTATTAGATTATGGAGACTTCTCTCAGGCTATAGATTCCCAAACCCTATTCAAATAGTGGACATTCAAGACAACCAATCTAACATAAGTGAGCTTAATCTGGATGAGATTGAAGAACATGCTACTAATCGAGAGCATCATGATGAAGAATCTCCCATGACCCTAGCTCAATACTTGGGGTGATCCATCAATAGTAGAACCGACTCACATGAATATGAATGGGATCAAGTGTTTGATGCTATGATTGACATAGAGGTTGATGTGATCCAAAATTATGCTCCTATTTACACTTTTGAGGTTAGTCGAATCTCTAACATGCAGCGTGATTCAGAGACAAATCTGGAACATCTAGCTATTGAACTTGTTGTGGTTCCTCCTCCTCAAGCTATCTCTAAAGAAGAGGAGTCTCATCTCGACAGTCCTCCTAAATTTCTTCCCCCTCAAAATACAAATTGTAACTTGGGTTCATGCTCTTAGATCATGATGGTTCCTTTTCAAAGATTCCTACACCAAAGAGAGGAACTTGAATGAGATCTTGATCATTATTTCAGACCGCGATGGGTAAGTCCGCTGAATACCTCTCATAACTCCTCCCAAAATCCTTTGGTGAGTTGTGCTTGAAAAAAATCTATGGAAGATAACTTCCTTGACTTATCCTTAGCAACCCTGAACTATGATGATGATACTGGGGTCTTTTCCCTTGAGCCTGTTTGTTCCTTACCCCTTGTTCACCCTAAGCTAATTGACTATAATACTTCTGAGCTAGTAAAACTAAAGTCCTTTTCCAATGACCATACGTTGTCCTATTACCTTAATGTTGTTTAACCTTTCCACTCTTCCACCAATGCAACAAGATGCAGAATGTCAGTGGAAGATATCAAGTATCTTAGTCACATAAATAAAAATAAAAATAAAAAGCGGTCTAATGGTGAAAACCACTATGTGGCAGTATCAAATCCTAAAATAGTAAAAATAAATGATGTATCCAATGGAAAAAACCTCTCTGAGGTTCCCGCAAATGAGATGCTTGATATCCTCCCCAATAATTTCCCTGAGTGATCATCATTACTTATAGAGCCTACGCAATAGGTGAGCTTGGGTACAACTAAAAATCCATAAATCATACATCTAGCATAATCTTTTTTTGAAAAAGAGAAGCAAAAATTCATCTAGTTCTTTACCAAAAAGAAGATAAATTTTTCATGGTCTTATTCTGATAAGCTAGGCTTGCATACAAACCTTATCATGCATTATTTATTCATTTCTCCAAACATTAAACCAATAAAACAAAAAAATGAGAAAAAAACATCCACATATTGCATTGATGGTTAAGGAAGAGCTTGAGAAGTTTTTTAAGTCTCATTTATTTGAGCCATAGACTATGCTGAGTGGATATCCAACATTATGCCTGTAACCAAAGCTAACAAGTCAATACACATTTTCACAAACTTCAAGGATCTGAATAAGGCTTTCCCTAAAGATGATTTCCCATTGCCTAACATTGACATGATTATGGATCCTACCACTAGTTATCAAATATTTTCCTTAATGTATAGATTCTCAGGATACAACCAAATCCACATTGCACTTCAAGACCAGGAAAAGAAAATATTTACTTGTGCATGGGGAACTTTCTATTGGAATGTCATGCCCTTCTTCCTAAAGAATGCTGGTGCAACATACCAATGTGCAATGACAACCATATTTCATGATACGATGCATAAAAACATGGAAGAATATGTGGATGAAACACTAGCTAAATCTGCTACTAGAAATATGCACCTTGTTGATTTGGAAAGGATCTTCACCAGAATGGAACAATTAAAGTTAAGGCTCAATCCAAAAAAGTGTGCTTTTGTGGTCACTTTTGGCAAACTTCTTGGCTACATAGTCTCAGCACAGGGAATTGAAGTAGATCCAGCTAAGGTCAAAGAAATAATGGAGATGCAACCCCCATGAAATATAATTAAAATGAGGACACTACAAGGAAAGCTACAATCCATCAAGAGATTTATCTCACAATTGGTTGACAAGGCACAACCCTTCACTAAGACCTTGAACAAAGGAGTCACATTCAAATGGAAGGAGGATTGTGAAAAGAAATTTCAATAGATCAAAGATTACTTGGATAATCCTCCTATTTTAATGGCTCCTGCTCCTGATAAAACCATATTGCTCTACATATCAACTGCTTCTTCTTTTATGGGAGTATTTCTCATACAACGTGATGATCAAGGACAATAACGAGCAATTTTTTATATCAACCAAACTCTAGTATCTTATGAGCTAAACTATACAATGATTAAAAAATCTTTCTTGGTGTTTGCATCTTAGAAATTCAGGCACTATATGTTCACTTACTCTACATAGCTGATAACAAAAATTGATCCTCTCAAGTACTTACTGAGTAAGGCAACACTAATAGGATGGTTAGCTAAATGGGTTATGATCCTCAGTGAAGTTAATAACATGTTAGTTGACTAAAAGGAAATCAAAGGACAAGTAATGTCTGATCAACTAGAAAATGCACCATAATGAGACACAAAACCTATTGTGGTGGAATTTCCTAATGAATCTATTCTACACTTAACACAACATTATTGGAAACTATACTTTGATGACTCATTCACACAATAGCATGCAGGTGTTGGAGTTTTTTTCTTCTCTTTACAAGGTTAAAAAATTCCTAAAGCATACAAAATGATCTCCCCATGCACTAACAATGCGGTAGAAAATGAAGGATCATCTAATGGACTCAAACTTTCCATCGAGTGAAAGATCGAAGAACTTCATGTTTATGGTGACTCCCAACTGATGATCAACCAAGTCACTGATGAGTATGAAACTCAAGATGAAAATATCTTGCACTATAAATGTTTGGTTGATGATTTAAAGAAATACTTTGTGTTCTTCACCTTTCAACAGTTACCACGTACAAATAACAGAGCAACCAATGCTATGGATACCTTAGCCTCAATGCTACAATTGGAAGAGAACCAATTCCTATATGAATTCTTGGTGGAAGAGCTCCCATTTTCTACCTATGGTACACCATATTCCCAAGTTGTTTGCACCATCATTACTTCTGATACTTCCCGGTATAGCCAGATCTATGCTTACCTTAAAGATGAAACCATACATAACTCTTTATCCCAGAATGAAAGATGGAACCTCATCTGAAACACCTCTCTGTATCTCATCATAAAAAATGACTTGTTTAGGAGAAGTCTTGATGGTACACTTCTTAGGTTTTTAGAGCATGAGGAGTCTAAAAGAGTTCTTAGGGAAGTTCATGAGGGTATCTGTGGATTACACTCAAACAACCTATCTTTGGTGAAAAAGATACTTAGAGCATATTACTACTGGCCTAGCATGGAAAATGATGTTGTTCAATTTGCTAAGGCCTATCAAAAATGTCAGTTCCATGGGAACCTAATTCACGTTCCCGCTTGGGATTTTCTACCTTTCATTACTCACTGGTCAAATCAGCAATTGGCTTTTGATCTTATGGGTCAAATTTATCGTTCATCTTCCAATGGACATAAGTTCATCATTACATCTACTGAATACTTTACCAAATGGGTTGAAGTGGTACTCCTTATCTAAGCAACATGAAAATAGGTAGCTATGTTTATCCTCAACTACATCATCTACAAATATGAAATCCCCTCTTTGATTGTTACAAATAATAGAGGCCAGTTTAAGAATAGTGGCATTGATGAGCTTTGCACTAAATTTAATATAACACATGATCCTTCTCTATTTACTATTCTCAGGGAAATGGACAAACATAAGCCTCAAACAAAACAATCTTAAAGATCCTACACCAAACGGTTAACAAGTCAGGAAAGGATTGGCACTTACAACTGAATCCAACTTTATCGGCTTACAGAATGAGCATCAAAATTCCTATAGGGGCTACACCATTTTCATTAGTCTATGGATCTAAAGAAATCCTACCAATCAAAGTTGAGATATTTTCACTTAGGGTATTATTACATGGGCTTATTAGAGATGATGATTGTACAAAATTTATCAACTTCAAGAGCTAGAATTATTGGATGAATGCAGAAAGGAAACATTCAACCATTTGAGGGTCTATCAAAATACAATGTCAAAAGGCTACAAAAAGAAGGTTTTTCATCATGAATTTTAGGTCAATGATCTCATTTTGAGAGAGAACCAAAAGAATCAACAACATCGAAAACATTAGGGAAAATTTAAACCTAACTGGCTGGGTCCTTTTTTCATCACTACAGCATTTGGTTCTAAATCTTATCAGTTGACTACTTCAGAAATTGATGTTCTCAAAGATCTTCTCAACACTCTTCACTTGAAATGATTCTACAACTAGACATTTTCATCCTATATAGCAATTTATGATCTTGAAAAAAATTCTAAAAATATATAAAGTTCTTAAAAAAAAATCTAAAAATCTTATAAAGACCTGACAAAATCCTAAAAAGCATACAAAGTCCTGAAAAAATTCTAAAAATCATTTAAAGTTCTAAAAAAATGATCATCCTTGTAAAAAAACTGGAAACAGACACCTTGATGTATCCACAAAAAAATCAGAATATCAAAAAAATACAAAAAATAATAATAAAAAACAACAAAAAAAATCAAAAAAGAGAAAAAGTGCATTGGTGAAAACTTGGAAACAGGTGCCTTGCTAGCAAAAATAAAATAATCCCAAGTGATGAAAACCTGGCAAATAGGCATCACTTGTAATCAATGCTCCATCTATCAACACACAGCTAAGATCTCATGCTTTCATCATCCTAATCTTCTTTCACATCTCTCTCTTTGTTTCCTTATGCCATCATGGGACTGGAACCATTCTTAGTTTTATCCGTGGTTATTCTTTTTCATCTGGGGGAAATATTGCACTACCTATCTAAGCTAATAATGCTTTATCACTTGGTCAATCTCTTGAGCTTAACCTAATTCAGTATATCAGTCCTTCCTGATCGATAATCTATCAGTGACATTACTTGGTTTTTTCAACACCCCAATCCTATAATGTTTCTTAACACTATCAATATGGACATCATTGTGTTTCTCAACACATATCGGATCATGCAAATTCTACACATATGCACTTTGACACAAGCACAAAGGTGTTCATTAACATCCAACACAAACTACATCTAAGAAAACTTAAAATGACCGAGATATACTAAACTATTTGCTTGTGTGTTGTATGTTATCATTGATTTTTTCTTGTTATCTCTTCTAAGGTCTCTCAACGATGTCTACTTGACTAGAGATTCACGATTGGGGGCATAACACATTTTATTTGTTTTTCTTTTATGGTGTGATTTCGATGATCTTAAGCTATCTAATAAATTGGGTGTATGTGGTAAGAGCCTCCATCACGGATGGAACACTGCACATACCTTGACCCTCTTTATTTGGATGTTTAGGTGAGGTTGGAATTATCTCCTTGCTTGTTGTTTGTGTGTAGCATGTAAGATGACACTCCTAGTTATCTTGACAACTTGTGCCTCAATACAAGTCTTATCCTACAATATCAAACTGGAAACTATGTTCAAGTCATCTTGGTGCTTATGTCTCGATACTTACATACATTTCATATATTTTATCCGATAAGGTTATATTCATATCTTTGTGGTCACTCTCACACTAGTGAAACTTTTACTGACATCTGATGTCTCAAACGCTCAAACGATGATAAAAAATTATTGTAGGATCAGTGACTTGACTAGTGTCTTAGGCTACATTTCATTCTAGGCTGCATTTTAGTTGTGCACTTTTGGTTCCCTTGTGTCATCCTTCCTTTTTCTCCGCTAAAGCAATCAACTGCAACTATCCCTCATTGACATAACTGTATATCTGCAAAGTGTTCAAAATCCTATGAAAATTACATCCATAGATAATTTTGACGTCATGAATCCATTTTTGTGATCAAAATCAAAATTTGAGATCATTTATTTAGTCAAATTGAAAAGTTAATCCTTCTTTCTCAAACATAGTTGACTAATGATGCTATCACTTCTCACTCTCTTTTTCCTTCAGTTTGCGAACCCCTGAGGTCAATCTCATGCCAATCTATTGAATCCAAGTGATTTCATACTAATCAACCTTGGCAAAAATAGTACACTAATAAACATAAATAGAGAGCTATAAATTTGAT
Organism: Chamaecyparis obtusa; assembly: GCA_027943335.1. Classification (NCBI taxonomy): domain Eukaryota; kingdom Viridiplantae; phylum Streptophyta; class Pinopsida; order Cupressales; family Cupressaceae; genus Chamaecyparis; species Chamaecyparis obtusa. Next base: position 337,643 of record BSBK01001309.1, on the reverse strand, counting down.
AAAATAATACTAAACACATATTTATAAAGGAGAGTTAAATATGTTATGAAATTTAAAAGTATAGTAATTACAAAGAAGAACAAATACACATAACACTAAGATTTTCATGGAAAAACTTGGTAAAATTATACCATGAAAAAAACCATGGGCAATTATCTTCCATATTGATTCTCAACAATTTTCACAATTACAAAAATGTTCAAAAATTTACTTAAAGTGATGACTTTGAGTTTCATATAACAATCGAGTTGTAGAGTCATTATTTCAAACAACATATTAAATTTAGTATGACTTGTACAACTACATGTTCAATACATGATGATTCAACCACCACTAGTGACAATCCATGATGACCTCACATTCTAACAAAAGAGGAACATATCACTAAAATTTGGGATCAAAATGGAAAGACTGTGTCTATTAGAGCCATTGTCCTAGTATATCCAAAAAATAATATCATTTGCAAATCCAAAACCAAAATGTTGTCCCGACGTTCCCTCTAAATAATCTGCAAAGGTGTCAATCTAATTTACTAACTGGGGACTATGTTGGAAATTTGGAAGCATCCCAACTACTTTTTTAAAATACCATTCTTCTTGTCTTAGTCCAACTTCTGTAGATCTACAATACTTCACCTCTAGATCTGAGAATGTGCACGCAAGTGGGAGAAAATTGTTTCTTTTATTGAATCGGGCCTTGACTTAATCAATTCCTAGGAGGATTCAACCTTCCCTACAACAATAATCTCTAAAATGAACCACAAACTAAAGTAAATAATGTTGAATTGAAACAATATACCCTATCCAAAAAATTATGTTTATCTTGAAGCCTTCATGAAAGTTATATGATGCTATGAAGGGAGTTTGTGTATGTCATCACTTATAACACAAACATATGAACTTGATAATGGATGTCATATTCAATGCTAGATATCCTTATTTGTTGTCTTAGAACTGAGTGAAATATCTTCTCCATTTCTTTATGAGAGAGGAATTAGTTGATAAGTGATAATTAATTTGTTGGTCATTTTTCATGTCTTAATGTAGTATCCTATGAAAAGGACCTAGTTTGGAAATAGGTTTTATTATTTTACAAAGGGTTTTAAAATTTTCCTCGTCTAAATTTGAAAAGCCCTACCTTAAGTCTATTTCTATGTTACCTTTTCATGTCACTTAAATTCGCCCTTTTAGCACATGTTTTAAATTTTTGGGTGGGGCCAAGTCCTTTTCAAAGTTCTTAAGCCTAGCAGGTCCCTTTTAAATTTTTCCTAATTCTGTAGTTCTCGACGGTGTATTATTTCCCTAAGACTCAGTGTGTATTAAACTATGTCAGATCTCAGATCAATCCAATAGTTGTCATGATCCTGCTTAAATAAAGTAAAATACTTTTGTCCTTCATGACATCGTGACACTGCAACACCTAGCAGCTAGTTTTGATTATTCAACAACTTGACAGTTGATGGTTTTCTCTAAGTCTCCTGAAGATCAGTGGTTAGTCCTCTTTATGCAGCGACCAAGCGAAAAGGTTATCTCCCAATCTCATGAAATAGCGGCTAAGTCTTTTAACATCTAAAGATCAAGTGATAAAGTAAAGAATAAATAGTTGCGGCTATCTCTAAATCTCATAATGTTTGATATTTCGTGTCTAACATCTGGAGATCAAGTGACAAAGTAAAGACTTAACAGTTGCGGCTATCTCTGAATCTCGTAATGTTTTTTGTTAAATGTCTAACATATGGAGATTTGGAAAAATATTAAGAAATAGACCAGTGCAGTTATCTCCCAATCTCACGAAGTCATGGTTAAGTCATATAAGATTTGGAGATTAAGCGACAACCATAGATGATGGTAAAGATCAAGGCTATCACTAAATATCAAGAACTTTTTTGAGTTAAGTGAAAATCCAATGACCATGAGAAGGCCTTTATCTCTGAATCTCATGATGGAACTATGGTCAAGTCAAACATTTAGATATTATGAGATATGTGTTGGTCGTTGAATCTCATGATGGAACTATGGTTAGAACAAACATTCAAAGATTATGAGATATGTGTTGTTCAATCAATCTTGAGATGAAACCATAGTTAATAAAAACATTCAGAGATTCTAAAAAGGTCGGTTATCGTGTTATCTCAAGAAGATGAGTGGTTACAGTCTCATGGAAATAAGGAAAATAGGAGATCCTAATGTGCTAAAGTACTATGTTGAGGTGGAAAAAGTGAATGAGTAGTAGCCAATAAATTTCTAGTTGGGGTTTTTATAGACTTTGACAGTTTTAAAGGAAAAAGATATAATGATAGCCTTTTCTGACTTCTTTTCAAAAATTGAATGTGCATATCATCTTCACACACCACAAATAGCTCATATTTGAACTTAAATACATGTAGAGTGAATGATGAAGTGATTAAAATGAGTTGGATGCATTACTGATAGAGTGGGAATATTTCCTAAGCAAGGATAATACCCTGAATATGGACAAGTTTAATAATGTCCTGGATGATATTTTTAAGGTTGAAATAGATTGTACTAAGTTTGTTGCAAATATGAGGGCCACACTTCTTAAGGCCAGGTGTAAGCACCTGATTGAGAAAGAATAGAAGGTTTTGTGATTTGGGTAGCCTGATGATGTTGTTTCAATGAGTGGGTTACAAAGTTTAGGCAGGAGGCAACAAGTGTCCAGGTGGGACCAAAACCAGTTCAAGAATGATGCTCCTATTTCTATGGTAGCCTACCTTTTTGGTTAGTGGAGAGTTTTTGATAGTGAATTCTTGTCATCTTGTGGAAAAGAAATAGTGTAACCAGTTGTATTATGACAAGTGGACATTCCCATGTTCTGAAGCTTGATACAACCCTATTCTATAAAGGGTTTCCAAGACTGGGAAGAAGGATCTGAATTTTCACTTTTAGAAGCACTTTTGTTTCCTAGTAGGTTGGTCCACACAATGTACAGTAACAGAATTGTTGATTTTGAGCTTCAATGAAAAAAGATGATTAGTTTTTATCTTTGAGGTATTCTTGCTTTTGCATAGTTATACAGAGAGTTATAGTGAATGTATATTTTCCCAAAGAGATTAATACAAAGAGCGTTGCAGGAATTACTGTATCAAAAAATCTTGTCTCCTATTATTGTTTTATTAATTTCATGAATATTTGAGCAAGTCTTAAATTTCATCTACAACTCTTTCAGGTTGTATGTCATTTCATTGTTACTATTGGCTCAAGGAACTAAATAAAATGCTTATATGATTTGATAGGATTGCAAAATATATTAAAGGATATCAATAAGTATAAGGTTTTTCTAATAAGAACTGATATATTTACTTACAAAGTGAGGAAATAGGTCATAGTCAAGATTATATCTTTGTGACTTTGTGATGATAAGTGATAGATAAGGCATTGGTCAGTATTCAAGTAATTAGGTCAAATTTCAAACATTGTTCATGGTTGAAATCAAAATCAAACTTAAATCATTATAACAAAGAATAAAGGACTTACAATAAATAGTCATCGCTTAAAAACTATGATCAAATAGATTCATTGCTAGCTACTTTGAGATCTATTTTGTGTCATTCAGTAGAAGAAGTGTTATATAACTAAATCTTCTAAAATAGGATTTGTAAATTAAGAAATTGTCAGGAAAAGGTGATAAATCCCAGGTGTACCTACCTTGGTTCTGTAGAACTAGAAGTGTAGAAGGAGTTGTTTTCCTTGTTAGTTGGCCCAAGGTCAAATAAAGTATTCTGACTATAGGAAATAGCTGATCCCTAGGTATATTTTGATTGTTGTCTCTTGGTTATTCAAATCTGTTGAATCAGAATCCAACAAAATGGTGACTCTATTGGGGAATGTACTATAGGTAGTGTAGTACTTGTCAGACCAGTGTTTGTTGGGTTGATAAAAGGTGTTTTCATGGGTTTTTCTATTCACATGTTTTCTAGTCTATCTAGGTCTTCGTGTTTCTCTTTTACTATTTGGAATTTTTCTTTATATTCTCAAGGTTTGTTTATCAAAATTTTCCCATTAACGTGGGTGGTGACTCAAAGGGTTAGAACCAGTGTGTACTTTTGAGTTGCAAACCATGGATAAAAGAAAAAACACAAGGGATTTTCTCAGGAAACACCCAGAAGTGAACCTAGAAGAGTTACCTCAATCAGGAAAGAAGAACTGGTTTACAAAAAGTGGTGATTCTACCAGTGCACCTATGAGAGAACACAATAATGAAGGAGATGGGATACTACACACATCTGCAAATCAAAATGAATCTATATACAAAAGTTCTAAATATAATAGTGGTCTCTTTGGAGATAATTTTTATGATACCCCAGAGGTATTATATCAAGACAAGGTTATACCTTCTACAAATCAAAATGTAAAGGTAGGGAATAAAGGTTATATGCAAAGTTTACATCAAGATGAAATTAGTTCTAGAAGGAAACTAATGGAGCCAAGATGATTCCATTTCCCATATCAAAATATTACTAATATGGATGTATCATCAAGATCTAATGATGTTATGATTGACCCAAATGATTTGGGTGCACTAAGATTACAATTAGTAGAGCAAGCTACAATATATAAGAGGTTGCAGAAAGAAAGAGAGGAAGAAACTATAAATGCACTAATGGAAAGAGAGTCTCTACTCAGAAAAATCAATGAATTAAAGGAAAGGAACAAAATATTTTCTTCTACTCCTAAGGCTTTACAACCTGTTCTTTTTGGTGACCTTACTATCCTAAGAAGTGAGAAAGTGCATTTTTTACAGGACCATGAGTTTGAACTAGAGGGCCCTCTTATTAGATAAGTACAAAGTTATGCGTCTCAACCCAAAGAAAAGAGTGTAAGTGAAATCACCAAGCCTACTGTTGTTGACAAGAATAAGGGTAAACAAAAGGCCACTGGGATCAAAATAAATGAATATGTGGTTAGACAAAAGATCCCAACAAAGGAAAGAAAGAGATGATCTAACAAAGGAATTGGAAAAGGATAAGGTTGAAGCATCTATTGAAAAAATAAGAAGGAAGATGCAATTCTTGAAATCTTCATCTGCAGACACTTCTGGACCAATCACAACTAAAATAGGTATGCCATCTGCAACTGCTAATGTTGCTTCACTTGGTAGGACTGATCTTCATAATTTTTTTTCTTCTTCATCTGCCCAGATAAATGTTAATCCTAAACAACAATCAAATGTGAAACTAGGTGGCGGTATGACAGTTAATGTTGGTCCCAGTGGAAACACTGGATTGGGTTTTCAAAGGAAACCTATGCAAGTAGAAGGGTAGAGGAAAATTAGTTTTGAGGGGATACTAGGTTATCCTAATATTATTCCAACTGAGATAAGGGACAACGTAACTAAGTTTTCTGCAAATAATGCTATCAGTTGTGAAGAACATCTTAGGTTGTTTATTGATATGCTGAATGATTATGAGATACAACATGAGGATGTGGTTATGAAATTTTTTGTTCAATATTTAGTAGAAGATGCTAGGGAATGGTTTAAAAGACTCCCTGATCGTAGTATTGATTCATGGGATGAATTTGAAAAATGTTTTAAGGAAAAATATAGTGACAGGTCTAATGCCAATTTCATGTTAAATGAATTTAACAACATAAGAAAGAATCAGAATGAGTTTGCAACTGAGTTTAACATGAGGTTTCAAAAGGGTATGCATAAATTGTTTCAAGTTATGAGGTTGGATGATAATGTTTTTCTGACAACATACTTCAATGCATTTGATGGTAAGGTTGGATATCTACTAAGAGATAAAGAAACAAGAACTCTCAGGGATGCCTTCTAGATTGCTGTGAATATTGAAAAAAATATGAAAATATCTGGCAAACTGGGTGGGAAAAGAGATGACCCAAATTTGTTTGGAAATAGGGGAAATAAGAGGGATAATGAAAGAATTTTTACAAAAAAGAGGCAAGAGGAAGATAAGTTGAAAAAAGTGTTGAGTTCACTGAAGGACTTAAAGATACCTAGCAATAGAAATGACAAGATTTATGCTACAGAAAATCCCCAATTTAACAATAATTTAAACTGGCGGAATAGACTACAAAATTTCCCTTATAACACCCAGTGGAAAACCTATTGCTCCACCTTCAAAAGGAAATAGTGAAAAGAACATCCCTAATCCACTACAGAAAACTTTTGTGAATGTTGTAGAAGATACACCATGGTGTATGGCCTCTCAATCACCTCACTCTTCAGAACATTATGTGGTTGCACAATCTATAGCTTCCTACCAAGATAATGATATTGATGAATTACATCAGGAAGAGAACTGTTGTCAATTAGGATTGCACCTTTAGCTTTGATAATGAAGTCTAGCTATCCTGTTGGAACATGGAAAATCTCTTGGGTGGTGGGTTGTCCTAAAACGAGAGAAGAATCTCTGGAAGATATGTCAGTTCCTAAGTAGTGATCACCTAAACTAAATGTGTATGTGGAGGTAAAGGGATGAGAAAAATATGAATGTACCTAAAATCTAAATGAGGTGATACACCAAATAATTTGTATGTAACTTTGAATGAATCAACATGAATCAAAAAAGATACTGATTCTCAATACCTAGAAAAACATGCAATTATAAAAATGATTCTATGCAAGGACCTGGAATCTTTTGCTTTGAAAGGGAAACGATGCTTCACCAATTTTTTGCAAAAGAGTTAGGACACAAATAAAGACCTATAATCACAAGTATCAAGATTTGAATGTGCAATAAGGAATATAGCTTAGATAAAGGATAACACAACATAAAAGTAAGAAAATTCACAATATTGTACTCAAACCAATGAGAAGGAACCATTGTATTAATATAATCAATGCTGGAAAAATCTCTGCTACAAAGTACCTTACAATATTCTCCCAAGTATGCAATGTGCAAAACATGTGAGCCAAAAAGAAGGTCATCAATAATGAGGTGAAAATACAATAAATGAGCCATAGAATCCCAAGGGTCGGATGCATGAGAAAAACCCATAAAATCAAGGGCCAAACTGCCAGAAACTGAAGTCTAAGTGCACCTGTAACTCCACCAAGACATGTCTAACTGAAAAAAAGTCAAAACTACCCCAAAACTAATCTAAACCTCCAAAAACCATGCATAGGTATGGGGGTCAGATATGAGAACAAATCCCACTGAAATAGGGATGTAACTACATTAAATTGTGAGTAAACTACTGGAAAAGGTCTCCCAAGTGATGATGAACTGATGGCTAACTCCAAAACCACTCCAAAGAGCTGCAAATCAGCCTAAACTACCCCATAACATATTTTCATTGTCTCCTTTGCTGCTATCATTTCCCAGCTCTCGGTCGCTATGAGGGTTTGGAACTTTATTTGCTATTATGGGAGTCTCTCATACCATGGTTACCACTATTGTTGCTAGTTTATGCTTCCTCTATAAGGTATTTTCTATAGAATGTTGGGGATTTACTGTTGTTTCTTCCAACTGCCTCTGTTGAAGGATTATCTCTGCACCATTTTTTCTATCGCTCTTGGCATTTTCCATGGTTGAGAGTTTGAAGATATCTTCTCTTATTTGTTGTTGTTAAGAATACAACCTCTATTTGCATTTTATTTGATGTTTTAGAGGCTCTGGCTGCATGTTTCTCTTCAACTCTTGGCCTTCACTGGTATTTTATTTTCTCAATGAAACTTTAGCATGAAATAAAACAATTTTCTTTCTTGCAAGAAACTGTGCCTTTCATTTGACACTTTCTGCAAAGAATTTGGGGTTTCTCTGTTGTAACTTTGAACACAAATTTTTTGTTGAGATCTACTCACGGTTGTAGCATAACTATAAAGACTCAAAATTTCCTTTAATTCCTTATTTTCTTTGGGACCCTCCTGCACTCCATGAACTTGAGGGTTTGGAATGAATGCATTTTATATAATGGAAATAAAACTATGTTTGCTTTTGTCACAACTCGTGGATTCCATGCTTTTATAGGTACTTCCTGTACACTCAAAATGTGCACTTCTCTAAGCCATTGATTCCAAGGGCATCCATGGGTTGGAAACCTTGAAAAGCGACCTAGATCTCCCTAGGCATGGAGTTCAAGGGTGTTTAGAGGGCTCTCAACTAGAGCTATTAAGCATGCAACCTTGCTAGTAAACCATGCAATGGGAGATTGAAAGAGACAAGGGCAAGAATGCCAATATCCTCAAGAATCACAATGAAAATGCAATGCAAGCTATGCTAGAATGAGAATGCAAGAATGCAACTAAACTATGGAAATGAGAGTGTTAGAAGCCATTACTAATTAAACTATGTGAACTAAGCTAAAGCATGAAAATAAACTAAGCTAAGAATGCTATTAGAATTAAGCTACAATGCAAATATGAAGACTAAAATGCAACAAGTTCTTCAAAAGCTCCAATGGCACCAAGAAAACCTGGAACACAACATTAGCATAAAGAGTGGATCCTTAGAATGAGAAGAGAGCTCTCCTTTTAAAGATAAACGGACCATGAAGATTAAGAGGCAAAAGATTTGATCAAGGGTGGAGTTTAAAAGTGGGAGCAATCCTTGTGCACAAGTCTCCTCCAATGAGAAAGAAGTGTTGACTTTTGTGCCCCATGTGAGACAAAAAAAGTCTTTCTTCTTATTTATTAAATAGGAATAATGCTTTATTTGTGCAACTTAGGATAAAAGGTAAGTGGGGGCCTTTTATTTAATAAAAGGGGAGGGAATTCCTTTTCATTAAATAAAGACTTAGGATAAAATGGTTAATCCATAGAATATAATTGAATAAATGATAGAATTAGGATTTGATCAAGAATAAGAAATTGATGAATTTAGCAAATAATGCTAGAAAGGGGCAAATAGTCTAGATGACCATTTTTAGGTGATTACATTTGCCTCTCTTTGACTAATGTGTGATTGGTCTAGGAACACATTACGTCAAAGAATAGATCAGCCAAGAAGGCAATAGATAGAGATCTGACTCCAAAGAATGAAGTGCAGAGAGATAGAAAATCTTGCATGGTCAGCCTGGTAGCAATAGTACTGAAAACTTAGGATAGAGATGGATAGTATCAGAACTTGACATGAGAACTAACATGTCAAGCATAATAGATTGATAGATAGATCAAAGAAAATGGAATGGTCAAGCATATGCTCTGGAGAATAGCTGATAGAATATGTCTGCCCCCTTAGGATTGAAATTGAAATGAGGTAGAGCGAATGCAAAAGCAATATGATCAAATCACCAGAAATCATAATCAAAGATGAAAGATAGTAGAATAACCATCAAGTAGTGAAAATATGCCCCAATTTTACTAGGTTTGACTGAGAAAGATATAGGATAAAGATAAAGTCAAAAACTCAGAGAGATGAAATGAAGGAAATGAATGAAAGACTAGAAGGTTGAGAGAGATGAAGATGAAGAAATGAAGATGCCCTAGCGAAGATTGAAGGACTAGGCCTCAAATGATCAGCCAACTGCGCAAAAGAAGGAGAATTTTTTTTTAAAAAGTGATTTTGACCAGCAAGATGAACACAGATTTTGATTTCGATCCCAAAAATGGATCCAGGACATTGAAATTAGCCAGGGGTGCAATTTTTGTGAAATTCCAAGATGTTTCATAAGATTAACCCCTTGTGATGACAAGAATAGAAAAGGATGTGATATGAAAGACAAGAAGTGAAAGACATGATCAAGAAGAAATGAAAGGTGAGCATAGTTGACTGACAAGTCCCTGAAACATGAAAGGAGAGTTCTCTCCATATGCAAGATGCAAAACTAAACTAACATGAACCTAAGAGTGCAAGCTACTATGAAAAGTGGTTTACTTGCAAGGTTACAAAGCTGTTAGACTCTAATAATCACCATCGAGCTTTATTGGTAGTGTCACAAGATCATACAATACGCACTAGCATAACTATGGGTATATGAATATGATTTGTATCAGATAGGTATGTGGGAATCTCACCTAAGCATCAAAGACATGTAGGTCAAGATGACTAGTGTAGTGAGGTTCCCTAAGTTTTAGTATAGCAAGATTATGCTCGCATCGAGACACAAGAAAGTCAAGATGACTATAAGTATGCACTTGCAGAAAATAGTCAAGGATAATACATTGTAGATCCATAGTGTCAAGTGTAACAAGTATAAATTCTCATGATAGTTAGGATCAACAAGATATACCCACAGGCAGAAAATAGATAAAACATGTCCTCATGCCCCCAGTCTTCTAGTTATGCATCATCAAAAACTATTAGGGAGAGAACACTCATCAAAAGAAATCATCATAGACAGCACACAAAGAAATAAAGTCAAACAAGTTGTAGTGAGTCAAGTGTTTAAGTGCATGTGTGTAGGTCATAGAGTCAAACTGTGAGTTTCGCATCTGTCGATGAGAAATATCGTATCATTCTAGACTACGGGTAGGGTATGATAAGTGTTGAGAAACACTCGATGCTAGGGAAGTGTTGAAAAACACAGTTGGAAAGTGTGGAGAAACACTATTTGAACCAAGTTGCCTAAGAAACCTCGTCGCACAAAGAGACCCAAGATAAGCTAAAATAATGTATGCCCCCTAGAAAAGACAAGAGTCAATTCTAGGCTAGGAGAGACAAAGCGAGAAGCGGGGTCAATGAGCACCACACAAGACTGATAGACATAGGTGCAAGGGTCCCAAAGAGTGCCTATTTCTAGGTTTTCACCCCTTGGCAGATTTTTTATATAATTTTTATAATTTTTTTGTATTTTTGCTACCAAGGCGCTTGTTTCCAGATTTTCACCAAGGCACTTTTCTATTTTTTTGAATTTTTGGAATATATAATTTTTTTGGTGAGACATCAAAGCACCTATTGCTAGGTTTTCACTAGGATGCTCTTTTTTTAGGACTTTATATGCTTTTTATGATTTTTTCAGCATCATATATGAATTTTTTTAAAAAATTTCAGGATCAATAAGATATATACAAAGAGCTCAAGAACCTTAGGCATAGAACTTCTTCAGATGTAGAACATTAATAGGTTTGGCAAGCTCTTCTCCCTCAGGTGTAGATAACTGATAGGCCCCATACCCAAATGTTGTCATGATGATGTAAGGCCCTAACTAATTTGGCTCGAACTTGCCTTTCTGCTCTCTATTTTGCTGATTCTTAGGATTTTCTCTTAGGACTAATTCACCCACTTGGAACTCTCTAGGATGAACCTTCTTATTGTAAGCAGCAGACATTCTTTTTTGATAAGTGTGCATGTGATCAAAGGTAGCCTTATGATGTTCCTCCAAAGTAGTAAGCTCATGAACTCTCATGGCCCTATGGTCTTCGTCGGTAATCAAACCATGTAGAGAGACTCTTAGTGATGGTATTTCGACCTCTAATGGTAAGACAACCTCATAAACATAGACCAAGGAAAAAGGTGTGGCACATGTAGGAGTGCGAATAGAAGTTCTATGAGCCCATAGCATAGGATTGATCTGCAGATGCCAATCCTTGCCTGATTTGTGTACTATCCTATGAAGGATTTTTAGCAATGTTTTATTCGAGGCCTCTGCTTGGCCGTTCCCTTAAGGGTAGTAAATAGAAGACCAATGTTGTTTAAATTTGAATTTTTTGGACAATTATTTCAGGTCTTTATTCTTGAACTGGCCGCCATTATCCATGACTATGGAAGAAGGAATACCATAGTGGCAAATGATGTGATTTAGGATAAACAAGGCAACATGTTTTCCCATAGCTGCAGACAGTGGGACAACTTCAATCCATTTGGTAAAATATTCAGTAGCTGTAATAATGAACTTATGCCCACTTGAAGAACTAGGATGAATCTTCCCTACCAAGTCAAAGGCCCATTGTTGAAATGGCTAGTATGTAACAGAGGGAATAAGCTTGCATCTAGGAGTATGAATGAGATTCCCATGGAGTTGACATTTCTTGCAGGACTTGGCATATCAAACGACGTCAGCTTGCATAGTAGGCCAATAGTAACCAACCCTAAGCAATTTCTGAGCTAACGCAAGACCATTAGAGTGTGAACCACATATGCCATCGTGGACTTCAGCTAGCAATTTTTTTGACTCCTCTATTTCTAGACACCTAAGGAGAGTTCCATCTAGACCCTTCCTATAAAGGTCACCAGAGATGAGGGTAAAATGTGAGGCATTGCAGATGAGTTGGCACTTCTCATTGCGCATTAGATTTGCAGGAATAATCTGATCTCAGAGATAGGAAAATATAGTAGCATAGCAGGATGAATCATGACTGACCATAGTGTGAATGACATAGTCATCTAGGGAATCATAGGTGAGATAACGCAACTCTTCCACTAGGAACTCAAAGCATGACTCATGTTCTTCTAATTAGAGAATGGATGCCAAAGTAGCCATGGCATCAACAGCTTTGTTCTTAGCTCTAGGAATTTGTTGGAATGTAATAGATATGAAATAATTCCTAAACGACTCTATCAACTTCTTGTAGGGAATCAACTTGTCATTCTTTGCCTGGTAATCATTGTTTACTTGATTTATGACAAGCTGTGAATCTCCAAAGATATGCAATTATGTAATCCTCCATTCTAGGGCAAGCTTAACACCATTGAGAAGGGCTTCGTATTCAGCTATATTATTGGTGCATGGAAAGAGAAGTTTATAAGATTTAGGAATTGTGTATCCATGAGGTGTAACAAATAAGATTCCAGTGCCAACCCCATTCTCTGTATGAGAACCAAAAAGGAACATTTTCCATGTACTCTCTATGATATTCATGATCGAAGCATCTGGGAAGTCTATCTAAAGAGGAGCATCATCAGTCATGGGAAATTTGGCCAATTGATCCATGATTGCTTGTCCTTTAATGGCTTTCCTTTCGACGTATTGAATGTCAACTTTTGAAAGAATTAGCATCCATTTAGCAAGTCACCCAGTAAGCGCAAATTTAATTAAGAGGTACTTTAAAGGATCAATTTTGGTGATCAGCTATATAGTATGTGCAAGCATGTAATGTCTAAGTTTTTGGGATGCAAGCACTACTACTAGTCAAGCCTTTTCAATGCTGGTATAATTGAGCTCATAAGCAACTAAGGTGTGACTGATGTAATAGATAGCTTGTTCTTTGCCCATATCATCTTGTTGTGCAAGGAGAGCTCCTAAAGAATTCACTATAGTAGATATGTAGAGTATCAAAGGTTTCCCTTGGATAGGTGGCATAAGAACATGAGGTTTTTCTAGGTAATCCTTGATTTGGTCTGATTTCTTTTGACACTCCTCATTCCTTATGTAAGTAGCCTCTTTATGCAAATTCTTGTTGAAGGGTTGAGCTCTATCAGCTAATTGAGAAATGAACCACCTAATAGATTGGAGATGGCCTTGGAGACCCCTTAATTGCTTTATGTTGCAAGGAGGTGGCATCTCCATGATAGCTTGCACCTTTTTCAGGTCTACCTCTATTCCTTTTGTTGATATGATATAGCCTAGCAGTTTCCCAGAAGTGACACCAAAAGCACATTTCTTAGTATTCAATCTGAGTTGAAATCATTCCATGCGGTCCAATATCAAACTCAAATCAGATAAATGAGTGCTTCTTAGTTGTGATTTAGCAAGTGTGTCATCAACATAGTCTTCCATGTTTTTATGCATCATATCATGGAATATGGTATTTATAGCTCTCTGATAGGTTGCACCGGCATTCTTGAGACCAAATGGCATGACATTCCAACATAAGGTACCCCATGCACATGTGAAAGTTGTCTTCTCTTGGTCTTCAAGGGTGATTTTGATCTGATTATATCCAGAGAAGCCATCCATAAGGGAATACATTTCATAGCCCGCTGTCATGTCTACTATCATATCGATGTTTGGAAGTGGAAAATCATCCTTAGGGTGTGCTTTGTTTAGATCTCTGAAGTCAGTGCATACACAAATGGACTTATCATGTTTGGAAATAGGAACAATATTGGAAATCCATTCAGCGTAGTCAATAGCTCTTATGAAGTTAGCTTTTAGAAGCTTCTCAAGTTCAGCCTTAACCAATTATGCCACATGAGGATGCATCTTTCTGAGTTTATGTTTGATAGGTTTTACTCCTAGAGCAATAGAGAGGTGATGCATAATAGGCTCAGTGTCCAAACTAGGCATGTCCGAATATGTCCATGCAAAGTTGATCTTTTTCTCCTAAAAAAATGTGGTAAATTATTCTTTCTCCTCTGCCAAGAGGGACTGAGCTACATGGATTATCTTAGGAGACTCCTTTGTCCCTAAGTTGATTGGTTGTGTAGGTTCCATCAAAACTGAAGATCTTTCCTAGAAGTAGCTGGGTAGACTACCAAGTACCTCATCCTCGGGTGCCTCAAAGAGGTTTTCACCCTTAGATATGTCTTTATTTTTACTATTTTGAGGTTCGGACACTGCCACAATGTGGTTTTCACCATCTGCCCATTTCTTTTTTCTTTTAATTTTATGATTGAGGTACTTGATATCTAATTCTATCATATTTGTTGCTGGTTCACTGGTGGAAGAGGTGATAGGTTCAACGGGATTGAGGTAACAAGTGATCTCATAGTTATTTTGGAAGGAAGGCAATGTAGGTCTTTGATCTTGGGTGAACCAATCTATGAGATCTAAGTGTATGAGAGGAAGTGAAGTGATAGATTCAAGGTTATTGATGCGATAGGTATCATCTTTGGTGACGAGAGAATTTGAGCCTATAGAGTAGGCTCCAAAAGTATCAAGATCTAGATTTGGCATAGAAGGACTAGCATGGTCCACTAAAGCAATATGCAGATCGAACTCATCAGACCCTACACGAGACTCATCAACTATGTCAGGTTAGGCACTATAAGTATGAATCACATCAATTTCCATATCCATTGTGGAAGATCCTTCTGAGAGAGTGTCCCATTCGTACTCATTTGAATCTGTCGTTGAACTTCTACTAGGATGTTGCACCAAGAGGGTTTAGGATGCCTAGAAGTAGAGGCACCCATGCCATTATGTGTGAGATCTCCTCTTTCTAGTAACCACATAGTATTTCTACGTTGTCTACCTTTGAAGTTAGATTCATCAAGCACATAGTTTCTAGACGTCGAAGCTTCAGCAGTGTCATCATTAGGTATACATTCTTCTCCCCAAAGGAGTGAAATAGAAGGGAGACCATCTCCCATTTGGTCCATAGTGTATAGTGGTGATTCATCCATATTTTTATCTGAGTCACTAATCATGGGAGTATTTTTGGAACATTTAGGGGATCCTTTGTGGCACCGAATCCTAGACCCATGGTATCCTTAGAGTGTCGACCATCAGTATGAATCAAAGGTTCAACTAGAGCATGTCCATTATTATTTAAAGGTCCTTGACCTTGATAGCCCATTTGCTGCAAAAATTTGTAGCCTTTACCATAGTGTCTAAGGGAGACAGGAGTAGAAACTATCATACTATCTTCTTCCTCTTTATAGATCCAATCTCTAACAACTTGTTCTTCTTTTTCTACCTCTAAGGGTATGGATGCTTGAGCAAAGGTACCAAAAACCATCATGGCAGAAGTGGAAGGCTTCATCTTGTCCGAAGGTCTACCATATGACTTGGGAAAGGTAGGCATAGCATAAATATAATCCAATGTGTATTCACCCATACCAATACTCATCAATTTTAATTTCTGCTTAGTAGCAATAAGGGACACATTAGGATCATGAGAAGGTTTATTGTGTGAGACAAACATTTCAGTAGTAGTGAGAGTATTAATAGCAATAGCATTGTCCCCAGGAATCACAATTTCAGCTCCATTGTACGGGAATTTGACACATTGATGGTAGGTAGAAGGAATAGATTGCATGTCATCGATCCAAGGATGATCCAGAAGAATGTTGTATGTGAGTGGAATGTCTAATACTTGAAACACAATATCTTTCGCAATTGGACCCACTCGGATAGGAAGCACAATAAGACCCTTTGAAGACCTCTCCACTTCATCGTATGCTTTGATAGTGATCTTTTTCCTAGGATCTACAACAAATTTGGATAATCCCAATTGTTGCACAATGTGAAAGGAAACAATATTCAACCCCGCAACATTATCTATCAAGACCCGGTGGACTCGAGTATGGTAGACTTGGACCTCAATATGTAAAGCAAGATTGTGTGGGTGACTAAGGGATGTGTCATCCTCTGTGGAAAATGAGAGATAGTGAGGAGATGAGATATGATTGACCATAGCCTGGAACTTATCTGGATCAATGTTATTAGGGACATTCGTTGTGCGTAGAGCCTTTTCAATGATCTCTTTGTGCAAGGGGGATAGCTCAAGAAACTCAAAGATGGATATTTGGGCCAGAGTTCATTGCAATTGGTGAAAAAGATCATAGCTAGATATGGCTGAAGGAGCCACTTGTTTAGAAGATGAGGCTTGTTTAGGATCGTGAGCAGTTTGAAGGACAATTTTGGCTTGCCCCTAGTAACAGCGTTCAGTGTATCACTTCGGGAAGATAAACCATCAAGTGTTTGCAAGACCAACTTAGGCGTATCATGATTGATGTCACTATTACCTTGAGATTTCATCATAAAAACACTCTCAATGGGCTGTAACATGTTGATCACCCTCTCATCATTAGTATATGTATAATTGATCTTGGCATCATGATTTTTCTTGTTTGCTTGAGAGGACTCCTCCTTTTCATACTCAGGTAGAGGGATTTTGAAGGCCTTGCAAAATTCTTAACCAAGCCATCTATGACAACTACACCTTCATCGATAAGATCTTGAATAGCATCTTTGAGCTTGAAACAATTATCCATGTTGTGTCCCTTATTTCTATGGTAATTGTAGAAATGATCCTCTCTCCACCAATCAGGCTTAACTGGTGGATTGAAGGGACAATAATTGTCAAGAAGCAGAAGATACTTGTTGGCAATCAAGGTCTTAAGAATCACATCATAAGGTTCAACCAACTTGGTGTAGACTCATCACTGATATGACTTCTTGGGTTTGTCTACATATTGAGGTTTAGATGCACTTTGAGTGTTGTCAACCTCTTGTTGTTTAGCTATGTAGATAGTGTTGGAGAGGTAGAAAGTGGACTCTTTAGCTTTAGGAACATCCACAACCCCATTGTTGACAACATATTTGTTTTTGTTCTAGGGTTTGTTTTTATCCTTTCCATTACTTCTGGTATCTTTGTTGATGACAATATCCCCTTTCCTTATGGCAACAACCTCAATATGGTAGGAACTTTCAACCATGTCATTGAAAGAGGAAAATAGTTGTTTCCTTAGATCATAATATAATTCAGGCACAAGAGTGTTGACAAAGATGTCGATCTTTTCCCTTTTGGGTAGTTGATAAGGATATCTAGAATATAATGACCTCCAACATTGCAAGTAGGTAGCGAATGGCTCGCCTTGACTTTTCTTGAGAGCACCTAGATCTATCATGGTAATAGGCTACTGAATGTTGTACGAATAATGTTGAGTGAAACTCCTAGCCAACTCATCAAAGGTCTTGGGAGGGGGTGTCAATTTTGCAAACCATTCCAGAGCTTGTCCTCTTATACTCGTAGGGAACGGCTATAGTAGAAATGTGTCCTCTTCAAGGAAGTCCATGCTAAGAGCATAAAAATGATGCACATGGTCATGGGGATCACCATTTCCATCATACTTATCATATTTGGGAACCTCAATATCCTTAGGAAATGGGACCATGTATAGACTCCTATCAAAGGGTAGAGCACAATTAGATTCTACAAAAGAAAGCTTTGGAGGTTCCTTTTCTATTGCAAGTTGAGCAAGACACTGTTTTGTTCATTGTAATTCCTCTCTAAGGATTTCATACTTACTTGGAACTCTTTCTTGAATGATTTGGTGGACATCATAACCAGGAGGGAGCTTGTATCCTCTAGAAGTCATGTATTGAAAGTATTGATCTCCATTACGCTCTAAAATTTTATGCATCAAATGTTGGGAAGCCTCATCTTGTTCAAACCTCATAAGCTCTTCAATAGAAATGTCATCATTGGCCTCTTCCTCATGATGAGAGGGAGGAGGTCTAGGAGGTGAAGAAGGTGCAGCAAAAGTTCATCTTGGAGGGCACCTTGGTGGGGTGTTGTTACCATAATTGCCACTAGTACCAAAAAAAGATCTATCTTTATAACCACTAGTCTCAGCTTGATCATGAGACATTCCTCTTGAGGCCATGCACCTAGCAGCATCCATTATGTTTTTATTATGCTCTTTATCTAAGCATTCTTGGTTGTCTCTATGCTCAAAGTGTTCTTGCAAATTATGATATTTCTCTTGATCAGTCAAGGTAAGTGAGGCACTATCCGTGCTTTTGGGGGCCTTGAATACAGAAAAAAGGAAGCCTCCTTTATACCATAGGGTGACCTTGGGATCCTTGGAATCCTCAGATTTGTTTGGGCTAGAACTATCATCACTAACTGGTGCTTGTGAGCATCTTGTAGGGGAAGGTAACTGCGTATAGTTGAACGAAGGGTGACTCCCCTGCTCAAATTGAAACTGAGTTGTAATTGGCATGAAAAGAAATATTGTTTGACTAATAGAACAAGGCAAAATTTCTTGGATTTTGAGATGCACAAAGCCAATAAAGATCACTTGTCAAGATAGAACAATAGAGATGGCTTGTCAAAAGTGCTCAATAATTTATAGCAGTCGATTGACTCAAGCCGAGATATGAGCAAGAAGCTTGATTAGCAAATAGCTAGAGAGGTAACCGTAGTGTGACAAGTGATAGAAAGTAGCATTTGATAGGCTCAAATTCAATAGTTTTAGCTCATCTTTCTCATTCTAAAACAAACTTAAAACATGCAAATAATAGGCCAAATTTAGGTAAGAACGGGAAAGGACACTCTGCGATAAACTAAGATTCAAATTTTGTAGCTTCGGATTGTAGACAACAGTAAGACAACAAAATAATTATGTGCGATAATTCTCACGATAGCAGGACAATACAATTTGGCCAGATGATATTTCACACATAGCAATGCAATAGTAACCAGGCAGTTGATGCGATAGAATGTATAAAGTTCATGCAATACAAGTTCAGCAACGAAGTATCATGCTATAATACTCTAGTAGGTGGTGCGATAATTGTTTAGTATCACACGATGTTTGACCAGTGAATGTGTAAAACCCAATTTTGAAGGTAATTTGATCAAAGTTGTAGTTTGATAAGTTCAATTTCTTAGTTTGGAACGTAGTAACATCATAAAATAGATAGGTTTGCAAACAGTGAGGGATCAAATGTGTCATAAAACACTTGAACAAGGGAAAAAGCAACCTTGCCAAGACATGCACTTGGGATATCAAAACAAAAAAAAACCTATGAACACTACCGTGATGTTTGATGTTTAAGAGCATTTACACGGGTAGATCACAATGAAGAAAATTCAAGCACTTGCTAACTTAGAGAGACAAAGGCTCAATACTCAACAACTTAGCCCACACTTGATGTCCCATTGCCTCACACAATGTGGTTGCCCACAATAGATATTGGATTTTTCATGGAAGTGCCAATGACACAACCAAAGGAACACAGATGGAGAGAGTAAAATCTTGGGGTGATCTAGGTGGTCCACTAGGATCGATCCTTGCACCAAGATGTTGAGCGGAAAAATTGGGTAGCTTCTATCTAAGGTTCATAGTAAGGGCTTTCATTTGCAATACCTCTCTTGCTCCTCGAAGGGACTCCTTACCTCACAGAAAGTAATGGACCTCACGGCCACAAGAGTAGCTTAAGCATTCTTGCTTAGAATTTTTCTCATGGTCACAATCCCATAAGTACTCATACTAAGAGAAGACAAGTATTACATATACCAAGGTATTGTATCCTTGATAGCCTTCAGTTTATAGAGGGTCAGAATAGGTAGGTATTAGCTTGTCCCCACTCAAGTCATTCCTCTTGATTTCTCAAAAGCAGGCCCTCTAAAGGATTCTAGATTAAAAAAGAAGCAGATCAACCTTTGAAAGTCAGGATTTTTGGTTCACCACAAGGATGAAGAGCATACTCTCCTATCTCAAAAGCCTTTCCCAAACACGCCAAGAAATGTTCAATTAACCCTCTTGCTTTCTAAATCTAGAGGTGGGTCAAGATTTTTGGTTCACCACAAGGATGAATAGCATACTCTCCTACCACCAAAAGACTCTAATGACAAGATATTAAGTGCCTAAGAAATGAACTAGTATAATGCTGCACTTAAAAAAATGAAAGGGAAGAACAAGCACTTTTGGTTTTTATGCTTTGGGCAGCCCTGCAAGAAAGATTAGTATCCCTTGTGCATTTGAAGCTTTGACATGCATTCTTTTAGCAAATTATGCAAGCAATTAGGGCACACCTACAAGCAAAAATCATTAGGCCCACAAGGGTTAGTACATCAAACCAGGTATAATCTACATATAAATATGTCCTAACACAACAAATCAAAAACCAAAAACTAGAGAACCCGAATCTTGCAAAAAAAAGGAACTGAAAATAGTCACTTTCAGGCCTGGGTGATAGTTTCTACTGGCAGAGGTTCACACAATACTTTGCAGTATAAGGGTGTGATACTCCTACTTTGAGTGATACTTCACACTAACCCTAGGTGACATAATGTACACTCAAACTATGCAATGCAAGCTATGCTACAATGAGAATGTAAGAATGCAACTAAACTATGGAAATGAGAGTGTTACAAGCCATTACTAATTAAACTATGTGAACTAAGCTAAAGAATGAAAAGAAACTAAGCTAAGAATGCTATTAGAATTAAGCTACAATGCAAATATGAAGACTAAAATGCAACAAGTTCTTCAAAAGCTCCAATGGCACCAAGAAAACCTGCAGCACAACATTAGCATAAAGAGTGGATCCTTAGAATGAGAAGGGAGCTCTCCTTTTAAAGATAAATGGACCATGAAGATTAAGAGGCAAAATATTTGACCAAGGGTGGAGTTTAAAAGTGGGAGCAATCCTTGTGCACAAGTCTCCTCCAATGAGAAAGAAGTATTGACTTTTGTGCCCCATGTGAGACAAAAAAGTCTTTCTTCTTATTTATTAAATAGGAATAATGCTTTATTTGTACAACTTAGGATAAAAGGTAAGTGGGGGATTTTTATTTAATAAAAGGGGAGGGAGTTCCTTTTAATTAAATAAAGACTTAGGATAAAATGGTTCATCCATAGAATATAATTGAATAAATGATAGAATTAGGATTTGATCAAGAATAAACAATTGATGAATTTAGCAAATAATGCTAGAAAGGCGCTAATAGTCTAGATGACCATTTTTGGGTGATTACACTTCCATAGACACTTTTTTGAAGAAAAATGAGTATCTTAAAAACTATTGTTTCATTCTCCTTCCATGGCATGAAATTTGAACACTTTATGATGCATAAAACATTTCCAGCTCTGAACTAATTCTTAAGCTGTTATTTCTCTTCTCTTGAACATGTCTTTACTGATGGTTTTAGAGTTTTTTGATGATAGAGAATATCGTGAACTTTGTAATGTCATCTTGAGGGTTAATCTGGGCTGCTTCCTTTTGAAGATACTTCATGACTTTAATCAATTCCTTTGACAATTTTGGAAATGCATAACCTTTATACTTTGTTGAAAAACTTCCTCTTCATTGAAACCTTTTCAAAAAATACTCTCGCATACTAAATCCACACATCTCCTCTCCTTAAATCTGATCTAGCTTCTGATACTGGATGATAGCCTAAGGAATAAAACCTCCTCTCCCACTTATAGATGCTTTAAGGTTTATTAAGGTTTGAATGCTGAAGCAAATTCAATGTTGAATGTCATATATTTATAATGTGCCTTTGTCTTTCCCTTTGCTTCATTTTTAAATAAAACACAACCCCAAAATCTAATGTCAAGGTTAATACTGCCTATAATGTAATGACATAGTTAAACAAAAATGAAAAGCTATGTATTTTTTTTTATGTGGTTCTCTTGCAACTTTTACTATAACTATACATGCCTTCTCTTTTACTAAACATGTAACTGATTTCTTTGTGTAAATGTCATTTGCAAACATATGACATGTTTACATTACATATGCTATGTTTACATTCTTGTGACTCTATGGAGAATGCACCTTAATCTATGATTGTTGATCTTATTTGAGAATACACCAAAAACATGACATTGAAAATCTTGGTATTATGTCTATTATTTTTAGCATGTATTCTATTGTTGTTGTTTACTTAATGGTCTTCAAAAATGATTATGAACAAAAGACTTATCCTTACCAGTTAACCTTTTGATTGCTACTCCAAGAAATAACCAACACCCCTATGTTATTCTAATTTATTATCGGCTTGTATATGAATTGGCTACCTACCACACCCCTTATTTCCTCACAATGGCTTCTTGCTTCATTCTCCAATATGCTTAACTTTGACATGCCATGCATCCTTGAATGCAAATCTACTTTGTATATGACAACCAATGTTTTGTAAAATGACTTTTTTGTGACAAAGTAGGATAATTACCTCCTATAGCAATCTAAGAACCTTGAAATGAATTGAAAACCATCCTATAGCACGTGTATGTTTAATTTATTAGGCTGAAAGTTTTCATGACAAAGGTCATGTCCCTTCAACAACCAGTCTTCTGCAACTCCATGATTTGACCAGAAGGTTCCATGCCTAAAATTTAAACATGCCCCCTCAATAGCCTCCTCAAATCTTCAGTCTTGACCTCTTCATATCTCAGTTGGAAGGTTTCATGCGTGAAATAAATGCATGTCCCTTCTACAACCTACAGTGTCTTCATACCCTTATCTTTTCCTTGACTTCTGTACATATGCATGCTCTTTCTATATCTTGCATTGTTTTTTATGAGCTATCCCATGGCTTGTGTGGGACCCATTCTATATATTCCTTTGCAAATGAATAAAGAACTCTTGATTGCAAATACAATTATATTTTACTTGTAAAAAATGTATTTTCACATTAAAGAAATGTTCTCTTTTTCTATATTTTCCCATTTAGCATATAATAATTAATCATGAATGCTCCAAAATCTAAATGTACCGAAAGTACCTTTCACCAATGTTGTCCAAGATTTTCGAGTTTGAGCGTGATGCAAAAATTGGTAACATTTTTGGCAACCTCTCGAGGGTGTTTGCCTGCTAAACAGATATAGACCAGTAGCCTCTTGCATGTCCATTAGGCACAGAGTCTTCAACTTAGAAACAAGTGAACCTTCTCAATCTCTAGAAAAACTTAGAAAATGCTGAAAATTGAAACACACCACTCCAACTGAAAACTGAAACTAAAACTAAAACCAAAAGAAACCTCATGCCAACTGTTTAAGAAACTCATACTTGTCTATCTTCACCACCATCATATTGTTGATATACCAGTTCTGTGAGTGACTATTACCTTGTTTTGAGGTATATATTTGTATGATGATGTTGATGGGATACAACTATTGATTTATAAATAGTTTGCATGAGGTAGAAAACAAATTTGAGTCCATTGTTTCTGAATTATCTCAATTATTTACTCTTGAAAAAAATTTCTTCTTTCTGAAATCTGCAAGCTGGGTTATGTCATGGATATCCTATTTTGGAGTGTGACCATTACACATAATTCAAAACTTTGGATTATCCAATGCTTTTCATTATGGTTAATGTGTACATTCTGAATAGTTTTTCCATGAAGTAATCTATCTTACAGCCTTCAAAAAACTACCAACTAACACTAAAACAAACCACTAACTGAAAATTGAAACTATTGTGCCCAACACTAGGAGAAAAAAAGTTGAAAATAAAAACCTCTAAGCTACCCTAAACTAATCAATCATCAGAAACCTCATATACATCCATTAAAAAATTGATTGAAATAACTTCTTTTTCTCACCAACAATGGATGAGATGTATGAATATGGGCAATCGAAAAGATATGCAATATGACTGAAAACACTAAAAAATCATGTAGCATATCTTGAAAATGATAGACCAGATCACATACCTCTTGGATTTGATCATAATTAATGAAGATTTGAGGTGAATAAATATATTGGTCCTTTTCTTTATCTCTGAAATTTCAAACTCAGGCTCCATTTTGAAAATATGCCTAATTGGGCAGCCCCTTGTAATAAGAAGTTTTGTCTTTATACTACTGATTTCTATTACTTTCTCCATATTTTCAACTACCATATCATTCTAATTAAAGATTTCAAGATCAAGAAAATTAGGAGAAAGAATAATTGGTTCATCTACCTGGTATTGTTGATTGAAAATCTCTTGATCATTAATGATCTGCTGATTTTCATGTACCACTTGAACTAAATCAGACTCCTGAAGCCTCCTTTCAATGTTTTCTACACTTGTTTCCACTTGGAACAACATCTTATCAAGATCATTCTCATGCTTCTGCTGAGATTCAGCTACCATCATGTGTTCAACAACTTGCTAAACATGTTCCTCTTATGAGGAGGTGAGTGACAGTTATCTAATTCTATCATAAATACTTCAAGACCATCCCAAAAAGTATATTCATCATCCTAATTTTCATCTTTGCATGGAAGAGGATTTATATTTACTTTGTTGTCACTATCATGCATGACCAAAACATCAATGTTCTAAGACTCCTCTTCCTACTCTATTAATGATGTGAGAATAATTTGAGTTTCCTCTTCCTCATCACTTAAAAAACCTAGGAGTTCATCAAACAAAATAGGTGAACTTTGAAAAATTTTAGCCTCTGCATTATTAAGAATTGGTTTTTGTAAAAGTGTTTCCTCCTCTATAGTCTCATGTGGTAGATCTTCCCTAAAAGGCATGAAGCTTGGAATATTGTGCTGGACAATTTTCTATTCAACATGCTTCAATTTCATTTCCGCTTCTTGAACAATAATTTTCTGCTATAAGTTTTCTTCAAACTGCCTTAGTTGTGCTTTATATCATTGATCTTTATTTCCTTGCTCTATATTTAGCTGAACAAGCCTTCTATGCTCAGAAAATTCCTGATCTTTCTCCTAGGAACAAGTCTCCTGAGTTTCAAGAGGACCTACTAGAAAAAATTATGCAATTTATGGGTTTTCTTCACAACAAAAAGGTTGTTCCTGATGTATTGTTGACTAAGCTTGCTTAAGTACAGGGGCATCCTCCATAAAACCTATTGTATAAGCTTACTAATCTGAACACTCTTGCTCATGCATATAAGCTTGATATGAGCATTCCTCTAACTAGGATTGGATCTCACACTCTATTTTGATATCATTAATCTGTTTGGAGAAATCATGTAGTAAACTTTGCATAATGTCTTGTTTCTTTCTAATGTCTTCAAATTCCTTTTGAAGTTGAAGATCTTGGGACTGATTAGGAAATTAGGCAGGGGCATATTGGTTTGGGGCAATTGAACATATTGACAGCCTGATATAACATGATAACTTGGACTAAAGCTAGGCTTCAAATGATTTTGGCATGGCTGATGATTAGCCCATTGAGCATTACTTCCATGATAAGGTGGTAGGAATTCTTACTGCCCATAATAATTTGACAAATCTTTTCATATAATAAGTTGGAAATTTGAATATAAAAAATTATTTAAAAAATACCAGCACTTGATCTCTTGAAACAAGTAGATTTTCTTTATAGAGCC
This sequence comes from Chamaecyparis obtusa, assembly GCA_027943335.1. Classification (NCBI taxonomy): domain Eukaryota; kingdom Viridiplantae; phylum Streptophyta; class Pinopsida; order Cupressales; family Cupressaceae; genus Chamaecyparis; species Chamaecyparis obtusa. Next base: position 312,083 of record BSBK01001309.1, on the reverse strand, counting down.
GCTAGGTGTTATACAAATAATCCTTCTACAAGGCTAAAATACAACTGTTCACACTAAAACAATAATAAGAATCTCTAATTTAGGGAACTGAGAAGCAATTCGTGTCCCACCAGGCGTGCCAAAAATTGTTGTCAATCAAGATTTCACTTTTGGCTTTGATATTGAAATCTAGCTATCCTGTTGGAACATGGAAACTCTCTTGGGTGGTGGGTTGTCTTGAAACAAGAGAAGAATCTTTGGAAGATTGGTCAGTTCCTAAGTAGTGATCACCTAAACTAAATGTGTATGTGGAGGTAAAGGGATGAGAAAAATATGAATGTACCTAAAATCTAAATGAGGTGATACACCAAACAATTTGTATGTAACTTTGAATGAATCAACATGAGTTACAAAAGACATTGATTCTCAACACTCAAACAAACATGCAATTATAAAAATGATTATATGCAAGGACCTGGAATCTTTTTCTTTTAATGGGAAATGATGCTTCACCAATTTTTTGCAAAAGAGTTAGGACACAAAAAAAGAGCTATAATCAAAAGTATCAAGATTTGAATGTACAATAAGGAATATAGCTTAGATGAAGGATAACACAACATAAAAGTAAGAAAATTCACAATATTGTACTCAAACCAATGAGAAGGAACCATTGTAGTAATATAATCAATGCTGGAAAAATCTCTGCTACAAAGTGCCTTACAATTTTCTCCCAAGTATGCAATGTGAAAAACATGTGAGCCAAAAAGAAGGTCCTCAAAAATGAGGTGAAAATATAATAAATAAGCCATATAACCCCAAGGGTCAGAAGCATGAGAAAAACCCATAAAATCAGGGGCCAAACTACCAGAAACTGAAGTCTAAGTGCACCTATAACTCCACCAAGACATGTCCAACTGAAAAAATAGTCAAAATTGCCCCAAAAATGCTCTAAATCTCCAATCACCATGCATAACTATGGGGTTCAGATATGAGAACAAATCCCACTGAAATATGGATGTAACTGCATGAAACCATGAGTAAACTGCTAGAAAAGGTCTCCCAATTGATGATGAACTAGTGGCTAACTCCAAAACCACTCCAAAGAGCTGCAAATAAGCCTAAACTGCCCCATAACATATTTTGATTTTCTCCTTTCTTGCTGTCGTTTCCCAGCGCTCATCTGCTATGAGGGTTTGGAACTTTGTTTGCTATTGTACGAGTCTCTCATACCATGGTTACCACTATTCTTGCTAGTTTATGCCTCCTCTATAAGGTTTTTCTATAGAATGTTGGGGATTTACTGTTGTTTCTTCTAGCCACCTCTATTGAAGGATTATCTCTGCACCATTTTTTCTATCACTGCTAGCATTTTCCATGGTTGAGGGTTTGAAGATATCTACTATAATTTGTTGTTGAAAACGCAACCTCTATTTGCATTTTCTTTGATGTTTTAGAGGCTTTGGCTGCACGTTTCTCTTCAAATCTCAGCCTTCACTTGTATTTTCTTTGCTCCATGAAACTTTAACATGAAATGAAATAATTTTCTTTCTTGCAAGAAACTGTGCCTTTCATTTGACACTTTCTGTAAAGAATTTGGGGTTTCTTTGTTGTAACTTTGAACACAAATTTTTTGTTGAGATCTCGTCATAGCTGCATCATAACTATGAAGATTGAAATTTTCCTTTAATTCCTTGTTTTCTTTGGGACCCTCCTACACTCCATGAACTTGAGGGTTTGGGATGAATGTATTTTATATAATGGAAATAAAATCGTGTCTACTTTTGTCATAGCTCATGGCTTCCATGTTTTTATAGGTACTTCCATAGACACTTTTTTGAAGAAAAATGAGTATCTTAAAGACTATTATTTCATTATCCTTCCATGGCATGAAATTTGAACACTTTACGATGTATAAAAAATTTCTAGCTCTGAACTACTTCTTCTGCTATTATTTGTCTTCTCTTGGACATCTCTTTACTGATGGTTTTAGAGTTTTTTGATGACTGAGAATATCGTGAACTTTGTAATGTCTTCTTGAGGATTTTTCTTGGCTACTGCCTTTTGCAAATACTTCATGACTTTAATTAATTCCTTTGAAAATTCTAGAAATGCATAACCTTTATACTTTGTTCAAAAACTTCCTCTTCTTTGAAACCTTTTCAAAAAATATTCTCTCATATTGAATCTGCAGATCACCTTTCCTTAAATCTGATCCAACTTCTGATACTGGATGATAGCCTAAGGAATAAAACCTCCTCTCCCACTTATAGATGCTTTAAGGTTAATTGAGGTTTGAATGTTGAAGCACATTCAATGCTGAATGTCATATATTTGTAATGTGCCTTTGTCTTTCCCTTTACCTCATTGTTAAATAAAACATAGCCTCAGAATTTGATGTCAATGTTAATACTACTTATGATGTAATGATGTAGTCAAACAAAAATGCAAAGTTCTGTATTTTTTTTTTAACTCATTCTCTTGAAGCTCTTACTCTAACTGTACATGCCTTCTCTTTTACTGAACATTTAACTAATTTCTTTGTGTAGATGTCATTTGCAAACATATGACATATTTACATTGCATATGCTCTATTTACATTATTGTGACTCTATGGAGAATGCACCTTAATCTGTGATTGCTGATCTTATTTGAGAATACACCAAAAACGTGACTTTGAAAGTGTTGGTATTATGTCTTTGATTTTTTGCATGTATTATATTGTTGTTGTCCACTCAATGGTCTTCAAAAATGATTATGAACAAAAGACTTATCCTTACCAGTTAACCTTTTGACTGCTGCTCCAAGAAATAACCAGCACCCCTATGTTTTTCTAATTTGTTGTCGACTTGTATATTAATTGGCTACCTACCACACCCTTTATTTTCTCACAATGGAATCTTGCTTCATTCTCCCATATGCTTAACTTTGACATTCCATGCATCCTTAAATGCAAATCTGCTTTGTATATGACGGTTAATGTTTTGTAAAATGACTTTTTTGTGATAGATTAGGATAATTACCTCTTGTAGAAATCTAAGAACCTTGAAATGAATTGAAAACCATCATGTAGCACTTGTATGTTTAATTTATTAGGCTGAAAGGTTTCATGACAAAGGTCATGTCCCTTCAACAGCCAGTCTTCTTCAACTTCATGATTTGACTAGAAGGTCCCATGCCTAAAATTTAAGCATGCCCCCTCAATAGCCTCCTCAAATCTTCAGTCTTGACCTCTTCATATCTCAGTTGGAAGGTTTCATGCATGAAATAAATGTATGTCCCTTCTACAACCTATAATGTCTTCATACATGCTCCTTCACATTGAACAAACTATTAATAAAAACATGTGTTCTTTTTTGTGTCATTCTGAATATGTATCTATATTGCTATCATGCTTAGAGATAGGTGTTAATTTCATCATTGCTTAGTATTTTTAGACTAACACCCTCTCTTCTATATTTTGTAGGCACTTCCAAGATGCATGCCCTCTTCAACTAGCCAACCAAGGCTACTTAGCAACCTTGTCGATCATTCCATCCAGGCAATGATGGAATCGACCCTTATCTTTTCCTTGACTTCTGTACATATGCATGCTCTTTCTATTTCTTGCATTGTTTTTTATGAGCTATCCCATGGCTTGTGTGGGACCCATTTTGTATATTTCTTTACAAATGAATAAAGAACTCTTGATTGAAAATACACTTACATTTTTCTTGTAAAAAATAGATTTGCACATTAAAGAAATGGTCTCTTTTTCTGCATTTTCCCATTCAGCATACAGTAATTAATCATGAATGCTCCAAAATTTAAATGTACCAAAAGTACCTTTCATGAATGTTGTGTAAGCTTTTCCAATTTAAGCATGATGCAAAAATTGGTAATAAGAACAATGATGATATTGGATGTAATCTTACTGATTCATACTTAGGATAGGAAGATGCCTTGGATTATGATGAAAGGACTGATGTATGTCTAAGAAGACACAATAAAGCATTGTTCCATCAGGAAAATTTTTCGATGATGAGAATGTTGATGAAAGGACATGCAACATGACATCTATCTCAGAGGGAGTGAATTTAAGAAGACCCTCAAAGGAATAAATTGCTAGGATCATTGTAGAAATGGTTGTACAAGTGCAAACTAGAATCATGATAGCAAATGATAACACTGGCAAGGCCACTGGTATGTTCATAAAGAATACCAATTCCAAGGAGCCCATTGTGAATAAGCCAAAGGGTGATTATGTAGTGATAGTCAAAACTTTCAAAGGCAAGAGGTGGGAACCAAAAAGGGTTGAAGCTGTAAACATGTCTTCTATCCAAAATAATGACAACTAGAAGGAACTTGAGAAGCCAGTTAATGCAATGGACAAGAATAAAAAATAAAGAATATTGACTATAGCTAATACATCTGAGAGGTAGAAGGATACTAAAGGTATGTAAATTGAATTTCCTTCTTCTACCCTTGTTGATATGTCATCAATGTTGTCTCAAATTATCATTAAGGTTCCTTTGTTGGAATTATTGAGAATCCCTAAACATAAAGATAGAGCTCTAGCATGGGTTGATAATGTTCAAGATAGTAATAATATTGTTTATAACATAAATGAAACCCAAGTTGAGATCAAGAAAATAAGGGAAATTTAAGGAGTAGTATCTCAAATACAACCTATGTATTTGGATAGTTTAGTAAATGTCTGTCTTGAAAACATAGATCTATTCTTCCTAAGAATTATAATACATAGAGAAACAATAAAAAATTGCATGATTGACTCAGGAGCATCAAACACTGTGATGCCTTTCAAGATTATGGAAAGTTTGGGTCTCAAGGTTGACACTGTTCAGGGTAGATGTTGTGCAATGGATCAAAGAGAGGTACCATTCATTGGAACCATTAATGCACTACCCTATAGACTTGCATCTTATCCTAATAAGGAACTAACTATGAGTGTCCTGGTAGTGGATATACCACCTCATTATGGGATGCTATTGTATAGAAAATGGAGTGTGGCTATGGGTGGAAGTTTGCAGTGTGATTTGTCCTATGCAACTTTCAAGATTTATGACCAATCTATCAAAGTTGAAAGAGAGCCAAGAGTTACCCACATGATTGAGTAGAACATTGATAATGTTGGAAATTTGACTATACTAAAGTATATGACTATAGTTAGTGTTGTCATTATGGCAAAAAAGTCATATGAAGTTTTGCAGTCAGCGCATAATGTAGAAGATAAAAAATATAGCTAAGTATGGAAGACTGGACAGATAGCAGCACACCAAGTGAACAGAGCATCAACGCACGTGCATATGACCGAGTTATGGTATGAGCCCTTGAAGATAAGCTTGTTGATATGTAATCATGTTAATTCTAAGAGTGCATGATTAGATGAGTCGATATGATGAAGATACAACCAATTGAAGAGTCACAGTCAGTAGGCGGCAGAACAGAACAGAGTACAAGGGTGACTGTTTGTATTTTGATTAGCGCTTGTAATATTGTTTTGTAAAGGATATGCACCTATTTTATTTAGGTCATAGACATGTTAATATGATTATATGTAAACACGCTTGAGCCAGTTCAATTGGAAGCATTGTATGTAATTAGTTATAGGCTGACTTGATGAAGAGTTTTGTATGTGCATATAAATAAGACATATGTCCTTGTAATTAAGAATGGAATGAGATATAGAAATCAGTAAGAGAAGAATAGAGGTATGCAAAGAGTAGTTAGTATGTTGTAGTACTTTACAAGAGGCTAAAGCATAAGTGCACAAAAGGAACTGATCACACAAGCAGTGTCACAACAACAGTTCACCTTGCAGATATAGTGTGTATCTGAGATCAGAAGGTTATAGCCTTCACCACTTGAGCAGTGAGCTCTAGGATAGTGTGTCCCCACCCCTAATAGGGTTAATTGTACAAGACTCCTAACAAGGTCCAACCCATGACCAGGTCACTATACTAAAATCATTGTAAAGAACAACTCCTAACAGGGTTGTAAGATCTTCTAACATGGATCATAAAACACTAGTGCAGTTCTTAGTGGGTGTCAATCCCCACTGGGGTTTTTACCTATTTGGTTTTTCCCATAATCATATTTTGTGTTATGTGTTGTAGTTATTTATCTTACTTGCATTGATATTCATTTTAGTACATAAGCAACAAAGTTAAGGTTCAAGAGTAAAGAAAAAGTATTAATATATAGAACACTGATTCACCCCCCCTCTCAGTGTTCCCATTCATAACAGATAATGCAATTACCTATTTTGTGGATACTAGCATTAATGCTTTTAGGGAAGAAGTCATTGTACTTGAGAGAGAGCTTTTATTTCCTCTTATCACTATGGAAATTATTCCAAATCAGAGAAGGGTGACCTATGGGTAATTTACTTTGATGGTGCAAATTGTAATAATGGTTCAGGAGAAGGTATTCTACTCATTTCTCCTAATGGTAACACTTACAAATTATCTTTCTCATTAAGTTTCTTCTACACAAATAACATAGCAGAGTATGAGGCATTGTTGATAGGATTGAGATTATCCCACAAACATGCAATCAAGTTCCTAAAGGTAGTTGGCGACTCTGAGTTGGTAGTGTCTCAAGTAAGGTCAATCTATGCTTCCAAGAATAAAAGATTGAAACAATATAGGAATGTTATTTAGGATATGATTGAAAGTTTAAATGCATTCAATATTGTATGGAAGGATAGAAGCAACAAAAAAATGACTGACTTGTTACCCAATATTACAGTCAATCCCAATGATGTAACCTTTGTAGGAATTTCTAAGGTTGAAATTTACACCAAACCAAGCATACTAGATAATGTTGAGAATTGGTAGGTTTTTTAGGATGACTGAGATATTTTGAGGTTTATGAATTGTGAAGATAAATACTATGGCTAGGAATTGGATTGTGCAACCCTAATAGAGATTATTGAAGGAAAAGAAATTGTCCTTGGAAATGAGGTCCTGTAGCTCAAAACAAACAAGGTTCCCAAGGGACTTGTTTTAGAGACTGTCTTTGATAGTCAAGATAGAGTCCAAATGGATACAAAAAAGAGAGACCATATGGACTTAGAATAAATCAACCTCGAAACAAAGGAAACACTTAAAAAGGTATACATTGAAAAAGAAATATCTCCAAAGGTAAGAAGTGCTTTGATTAAACTATTGAGAAGATCTAGGCATGTTTTTGCATGGTCTTATGATGATTTAAAGATTTATAGAGAATATTTATTCCAGCATATCATTCCTTTGAAAATAGATGCTAAACCTTTTAGGCAAAAACAAAGACTAATCAATCATACCCTGGCACCTAAGATGGAAGAAGAATTGGTAAAGCTCAAAGATGTCAGAATTATAAATCCTATCAGACATTCTTCCTGGGTATCAAATTTAGTTTATATCAAGAAGAAAACTGGAGACATCATATTATGTGTAGATTTCAAAAATTTGAATATCTCTTCTTTAAAAGACAACTACTGCTTGCCTAACATGGAGGCAATGCTACAAAGACTGACTAGCTCTAATATGATATCCATGATGGATGGTTTTTATGGTTATAATCAAGTGATTTTAAATGAATTAGAGCAATTCAAAACTACCTTCACAACACCTTGGGGAACATATGTGTATATGAGAATACCATTTGGCTTAACAAATGTTGATGCTACTTTTCAAAGAGAAATGGATGTTGCATTTTCCGAGTTCCTAAATGATTTTCTTGTGGTATATCAGGATGACTTGACTACATTTTCCAAGAAGGAAGAAGACCATTTTGTGCACCTAGAAAAAATATTTGTAAGGGCCCTATAATATGGTATCTCTCTAAACCCAAGGAACTATGAATTTTGTGTAACTTAGGGCAAACTATTGGGGCATTTAGTTGGAAAATGGGGAGTAAGAATTGATCTGGAAAGGGCATTTTCCATTGATAAGATTCAAAGACCAAAAAATGTGAAGGGAATCCAATCCTTTTTTGGCCAGGTAAACTTCTTAAGGAGATTTGATACAAATTTTGCTGAGATTAGTAGACCCATCTCAAAAATGTTAAAGAAGGTATCAGAAATCAAATGGGATGGTAAGCCTAATGAAGCTTTCAAGAACATCAAGCAGGCTATCAGGTAAGACTATAATATTCCAATGCATATTTTTTATTTTACCTCTTTTCATACTGTTACTGTAGTTCTATTGCAGAAAAATATTGAGTGTTTTGAACAACCTGTTGCATTCTTTAGCAAGTCATTACAAGCTGCTGAATTAAAATATGATATTAATGAAAAGAAAGCCCATGCACTTTTAAAGGCTATTAAGGCTTTCAGATTCTCTCTCATGGGGGCAATAGTAATTGATTTTGTACCAAGTAATGTAGTCAAAGACATCTTCTCAACAAAAGAAGTATCTAGGAGAAGATGCAGATGGATAAATATGATCCAACAATTTAACATTGACATTCAGATCACCAAGTTGGTAGGAGGTCAGGGATTGGCAAAATTAATGGCCCAATCTAATCTTGATTTTAATTAGATCAATCAAATGGAAGTTGATTACACCTGTGATATGGATGGTTGCATCTGGTATCAGGAAATTATTTATTACTTGAGGAACATGAAGTGTCCACTGGGACCGGATCATAACAAGAAAATAGCTTTAAAGTTACAAGCAATTAAATATATTATCATTGGGTCCAAATTGTGGAGAAGAAATTTAGATTGCATTTTATTGAAATGTGTCAATGAAGATCAAGTTGATAGCTTGCTAAGAGAAATGCATGAGGGGATCTATGGTGGAAACTACATGGTTAAAACTACCGCTCAAAAGGTTTTAAGAGTGGGTTTTTGGTGGCCCACAATATTCAAAGATGCAAAAAGGATATTAAGAAATTGTGATGCTTGTCAAAGATTATCTGGCAAGTTGATATTTCTAGGAAATGTACCATTGAAACCAGTAGAAGTGCAAGCTTCTTTCCAACAATGGGGAATGGACTTTATAGGAGAAATACCAAAGAATTCAAGTGGAGGGAACTCTTGGATCCTAGTTGCCACCGATTACTTTACAAAGTGGGTAGAGGATATTCCCACAAGGAATGAAACTAGTAAAGTGGTAACTGATTTCCTGTTGAATCACATTGTTACTAGGTTTGGTTTCCTTAAGAGAATTGTGTATGACAATGAAATGTGTTTCAAATCCATTGAATACAAGGAATTATGTGAAGGTTTGGGAATTCAGATGTCATACTCATCCCCATATCATCCATAAGGAAATGGACAAGATGAATCAACAAATAAGAGCTTGGTAAAGATTCTCAAAAGTGCCCTTGAGAAGAATAAGAAAGAATGGAACTCAAAATTTCCAATTGTTGTATGGGCCGATAGAGTGACTGTTAAAAAGGAAATTGGATGTGCACCTTTTGATTTGAGGTATGGGATACATGAAAGGATACCTCAAAATAACTTGTTAGAGATGTACAAGTTTGTCCAGCAGTATGATGAAGACCTAGATGATGTAATGTAGTTGAGGATTGAAGATTTAATCCAATTATATGAAACTAGGAGAGAATCAACTTCAAAAAATGCTAAGATGCACTTACAAGTGAAGAACTTGTATGATGAGAAAGTTGTAGAAAGAAAATTTGAATTAAATGACCTAGTGTTACTCTAGAATGCCAGATTGGAAGATAAAGGAAAACATGGAAAATTTCATCCAATCTTGTTAGGACCATATTTGATTCATGAGAAATAGGGCCCAGATTCATACATTATCAAAGAAATCTCTGGTGACATTCAGGAATTGCTTGTTCATAGACAATTCCTAAAGAAATACTTTTGTTGAAGGTATTTTTCTCCATAAACATTAGTTAGGTTTTGTATATCTTGTAAATTTTGTAAAGGTGTGGTGTGTTTTTTTGTGTCTAGTTTTTCCTCTGTAATAGGCTTTTTCTCGGTGCTCTCTGCAATTGTTATAACCATCAAGTTTGTGCTCTTCTCTACCAGTGATTCTAAGTTCTTGTATGAGCACAAGTTAACCATCATCCCTAGAAAGAGCCATTGTTGGTCATTTTTCATGTCTTAATGTGGTATCCTATGAAAATGACCTAGTTTGGAAATAGGTTTTATTATTTTACAAAGGGTTTTAAAATTTTGCTCATCTAAATCTAAAAAACCCTACCTTAAGTCTATTTCTATGTTACCTTTTCATGTCACTTAAATTCCCCTTTTAGCACATGTTTTAAATTATCAAGCAAGGCCATTTCCTTTTCAAAGTTCTTAAGCCTAGTGGATCCCTTTCTAATTTTTCATAAGTCTATAGTTCCCAACGATGTATTATTTCCCTAAGTCTCAGTGTATATTAAACTATGTCAGATCTCAGATCAATCAAATGGTTGTCGTGATCCCATTTAAATAAAGTAAAATAATTTTATCCTTCATGGCATCGTGACAGTGTGACACCTAGCAGTTAGTTATGATTATTCAATGACCTGACGGTTGATGTTTTTCTCTAATTCTCCTGAAAATCAAAGGTTAATCCTCTTTATTCAGTGACCTGGTGAAAAATTTATCTCCCAATCTCATGAAATAGTGGCTAAGTCTTTTAACATCTAGAGATCAAGTGACAAAGTAAAGACTTAACACTTGTGGCTATCTATGAATGTCATAATATCTATTGTTAAGTGTCTAACATATCGAGATCAAGTCACAAAGTAAAGACTTAATAGTTGCAAATATCTCTACATCTCGTAGTGTTTGCTATTAAATGTATAAAATCTAGAGATCTGGAAAAGGGTTAAGAAATAGACCAGTGCAGTTATCTCCCAATCTCATGAAGTCATGGTTAAGTCATATAAGATTTTGAGATTAAGTGAAAACTATAGATGATGGTAAAGATCAAAGGATAACACTGAATCTCAAGAACTTTTTTGAGTTAAGTGAAACATCCAGCGACCATGAGAAGGCCTTTATCTCTAAATCTCATGATGGAACTATGGTCAAGTCAAACATTCAAAGATTATGAGATATGTGTTGGTCACTAAATCTCATGATGGAACTATGGTTAGAAAAAAACTTCAAAGATTATGAGATATGTGTTGGTTGATCAATCTCGAGATGAAACCATAGTCAAGCCAAATATTAAGAGATTCTAAAAAGGTTGGTTATCGTGTGATCTCTAGAAGATTCAAGTGGTTAAATTATCATGGTGATAAGGAAAATAGGGATCCTGACGTGTTAAAGTACTCTACTGAGGTGGAAAAAGTGAATGAGCAGTAGCCAATCAATTTCTAGCTTGGGTTTTTGATAGACTTCAAGGGTTTTAACAAAAAAAGATGTAATGATGGCCTTTTCTTCCTTCTTTTCCAAAATTGAATGTGCATATCAGCTTCACACGCCATGACTAGCTCATATTTGAACTTGAATACATGTAGAGTGAATGTTGAAGTGATTACAATGAGTTGGATGTATTACTAATAGAGAGAGAATCTTTCCTAAGAGAGGATAATACCTTGAATATGGACAAGTTTAATAATGTCCTGGATGATATGTTTAAGGTTGAAATAGACCGTGCTAAGTTTTTTGCAGATACAAGGGCCAAATTGCTTAAGGCTAGGTGTAAGCACCTGATTGAGAAAGAACATAAGGTTTTGTAGTTTGGGTGGTCTAATGATGTTGTTTAAATGAGTGGGTTGCAAATTTTAGTTAGGAGGAAAGAAGTGTCCAAGTGGGACCAAAACCACTTCAAGAATGATGCTCATGTTTCTATGGTAGCCTGCCTCTTTGGTTAGTGGAGAGTTTTTTATAGTGACCTCTTTTCATCTTATGGAAAATAAAATGTGTTGCCAGCTGTAGTATGACAAGCATACATTCCCATGTTTTGAAGCTTGTTGCAATCCTATTCTATAAAGGGTTTCCAAGACTGGGAAGAAGGGTCTAAATTTTCACTTTTAGAAGCACTTTTGTGTCCTAGTAGGTCGGTTGAGACATTGTACAATGACAAAAAAATTTATTCTGAGCTTCAATGAAAAAAGTTGATTAGTTTTTATCTTTGAGTTTTTCTTTCTTTTGCAAATTTATACAGAGAGCTATAGTGAATGTATATTTTCCCAAAGAGATTAATACAAAGAGTGTTATAGGAATTACTTTATCAAAAAATCTTGTCTCCTTCTATTACTATTTTATTGATTTCATGAATATTTGAGCAAGTCTTAAATTGTTGGCAAGTTGACTTTAATAGTATATATGACTAAGTTTTATGTTGTCATTATGGAAACAAAGTCATATAATGTTTTGGAGTTAGCGCACTAACTTGGAAGATCAGAATTTGGCTAATTATAGAAGACAGAGAAGACAGAGAAGCAACTGATGATTAGAGCTTTGACGCACGTGTGTATGACCAAGTTTTGGTATGCACCCTTGGATATAAGTTTTTTATTATGTTATTATGCTAAGTCTAAGAAATCATGGTCAGATTCGATAGTATGAAGAAGTTACAACATGTCTAAGTGACACAGTTAGTAAGTGGCAGAATAGATTAGAGCATGGAGTCAACAGATATTATTTTGATTAGCATGTATCATTTTTCTTTGTAAAGGCTATGTTCCTATTGTAATTATGTTATAAACATGTTAATATCATTGTATGTAAATACGCTTGAGCTAATTAACTTGGAAGCGTTGTATGTGTTAAGTTATAGGCTAACCTAGTAGTTAGTTTTGGTTGCATCTATTTAGCATGTATATATATGACATGTGATTTTGTATTTGAGCATATGTGGTAGAAATGGAAGATTAGTAAGAATGATATAGAGATTTACAAGAGGTTAAAGCATCAACGCATAAAAGGAACTGATTAGACAATAGTGTCAAGGCAACAGTTTACCATTGTAGATATAGTCTGTTTCTAATAACCAGGATGTTGTAGCCTTCTTCATTGAGGAGTGAGCTCTGGCAATGAGCCTTCCACCCCTAACAAGGTTTGTTCTTCAAGAATCCTAATAGGGTCCAACCTTTGATCAGGTCATTGTACTCAACTTTGTAAATACTACTCCTAACAGGGAAAAGGAACATTAACAGTTTCATAATACTATAGTATAATTATTGATGGGTATTAATTTGCACTATGGTTTTCCTTTGGCCAAGGTTTCCCCATAAACATATCTTGTTTTATATTTTATGGTTGAATGTTTCTTTTTCTTTACTATTTATTTCAGTACTTAAAGTAATTGGGCTAAGTTTGAAGTAAAATAAATACATTAAAATTATAGAACACCAATTAACCCCCCCCCCCCCCCCTCTCAGTGTTCCCATTCCTAACAATTGGTATCAGAGCTTTAGTCCTCTAAGATAATTTTAACCACTTGAGGAGATCATGGTTTCAGAAGAACTAAAACATTTGAAGAATAATCTTGAAGCAACTCTGGAAGATCTTGACAAAGCTGAAAAAGAAATTGAAGAACTGAAATTGAAGTTCTGTGGTTCTCAAGTATTCATCAAGAAACTGAGAAAAGATTTGACAGATTGTTCAATAAATGATTTGGGAAAAGGGTCAAAAAAATGAATGAATAAAATATGTCTTTGAAGGATTAGATTGAATAATTGGATGAAAAATTAACTAACAATCAAGAAGCCTATCAAGAACAGGTCAAAGAAAATAAACAATTGGATGAAGAACTCATGCAAGAAAATCTGAAAATCTTGGAGTTAGGAAACATCAAGAAAAAGATGGAATCTAAGTTGACTGAAGAAAATAACCGTATTGACAAACTGCACACAAGTGCTGATCTATTAGATTCTCAGATCTATGCATGAAAGTTAAAAGGAGATACCACTCGTATTGGATATAATGAAGCTCAAGTTCAGATTGATGCAATGCAAGAAAGAATGAAAACACTTGAAGAATCTACAGAAGCCAAGAAGACTAAAAATCATACTGAAGCTAAAGCAGAACCATCTAAAGATGAACACAAGCCAGTAAATAGAACTTATTATGCATGTAACAAGCATGGACATATAGAAAGAGATTGTAAAGAGGTAAGACCTTTCAATGGTTATTATTATTCATGCAATAAATTTTTTCATAGAGCTATGAATTGTAGATCAAATCAAATAAATTAGACACAGCACAATCAAAGAAATAAACCACAGCAAAATTCTAGAATTCCTCATAACATCACATGTCAAATAAGCAATTATAATGGTCACAAAGCTAGCCAATGCAGTATGGTAACTCAAATCAATGTGCCGAGGAATATAAGGCCTCCAGTTATTTGTTACTCTTGTAACAAGGTTGGACACATCTTAAAGTTTTGCAGATCACAAGCGAAAAGTCAAGAAAGACCTAATAAGTCTCAAGGATCAATATTGGATGAATATGGAGAAGTCAAGTTTTTGAAAGCTACAGAAGATGTGAACAAGATCTTGATGGAAGTAAAGAAAGATAATGTCAGTGACAAAGTAGTGGATGCATCTGCAATGGATGCACTTTCTACTTCTAGAAAAATGACCCTCATGGTCATAGGGGGAGCTAGATAAGCTCTAGACCCCTGCATGACTTGTATACTCACCCTCATAGTGTGCGCCTTTGGTTTTAGATGTTTGGATACTAGTTGATGCAGTATACAAGAGCATAGCCTAATTGTCAGCAAGAATGAAGATTGGAATTCACTGTTACAACACGTGTTATGGAAGAAAACATCAATTGAATAAAATTGATTTATTAGTCACTGGAGATCTATTATCCTCACTTTTGCATTCAAAATCAAGCCCTTGGAGAGCACATGAGATGAAAGAAATGAATATTGAAGGATTGAAGTTCTTTTCATCAACAAAGAAGTGTTTAAATTATTGTGAAACCCTAGCTCAGACACGATGTTTCATAAACCCTTTGGAACCCTACTTAAGCATTGAATCAAGTAAGTAATGGCCACTCCAGTAGTATTTGATGTCACAAAGAGGAAGAGATATTTATTCAAGAAGCATCCATTTAAGTCAATCCTAGATGACCTAGAAGGATCATTCTCCAAGACTCCAATGGGTATTGATTTCATGAATATTTGAGCAAGTCTTAAATTGTTGGCAAGTTGACTTTACTAGTATATATGACTAATTTTTATGTTGTCATTATGGCAACAAAGTCATATGAAGTTTTGGATTCAGCGCATTAACTTGGAAGATCATAATTTGGCTAAGTATAGAAGACAGAGCAGACAAAGACGCACGTGATGATCAGAGCTTCAGCGCACGTGTGTATGACTGAGTTTTGGTATGCACCCTTGGATATAATTTTTTGATTATGTTATTATGATAATTCTAAGAACACATGGTCAGATTTGATAGTATGAAGAATTTACAAGTCTAAGTGACACAGTCAGTAAGCGGCAGAACATAACAGAGCATGGAGCTGATAGATAGTATTTTTATTAGCGTGTATCATTTTGTTTTGTAAAGGCTATGTGCCTATTGTGATTGTATTATAAACATGTTAATATAATTATATGTAAACATGCTTGAGCCAATTAACTTGGAAGCATTGTATGTGTTAAGTTATAGGCCGACCTAGTAGTTAGTTTTGGTTGCATCTATTCTACATGTATATATATGACATGCGCTTTTGTATTTGAGAATATATGGTAGAAATGGAAGAATAGAAGTATGTGAAGTATGTATTAGAGTATTAATAATGATATAGATCTTTACAAGAGGTTAAATGATCAGTGCATAAAAGCAATTCATCAGACAACAGTGTCAAGGTAGTAGTTCACCATTGCAGATATAGTCTATATCTGATAACCAGGAGGTTGTAACTTTCTTCATTGAGTAGTGAGCTCTGGTAGTGAGCCTTCCACCCCTAACAGGGTTTGTTCTTCAAGACTCCTAACAAAGTCTAACCTTTGATCAGGTCATTGTACTCAGCTTTGTAAAGATTGTTCCTAACAGGGCAAAGGAACATTAACAAGTTAAGAATACTATAGTACAATTATTCATGGCTATTAATTCCCACTAAGGTTTTCCTCTAGCCAATGTTTCCCTATAAACATATCTTGTGTTATGCATTATGGTTGAATGTTTCATTTGATTTACTATTCATTGCAGTACTTAAGTAATTGGGCTAAGTTTGAAGTAAAAAGAAATACATTAAAATTATAGAACATTGATTCACCCCCCCCCTCTCAGTGTTCCCATTCCTAACATAAATTTCATCTGCAACTCTTTACGGTTGTATGTCATTTCATTGTTTCTATTGGTTCAAAGAACTAAATAAAATGCATCTATGATTTGATAGGATCAAAAAATATATTAAAGGATATTAATAAGTATAAGGTTTTTTTGATAACAACTTATATGTTTACTTACAAAGTGAGGAAATAGGTCATAGTCAACATTATATCTCTCTGACTCTTTGATGATAACTGATGGATAAGGCACTGGTCAATATTCAAGTAATTAGGTCAAAGTTCAAACATTGTTCATGGTTGAAATCAAAATCAAACTTAAATCATTATAAGAAAGAAGAAAGGACTTAAAAGAAATAGTCATCCCTTAAAAATTGTGATCAAATAGATTTATTTATAGCTACTTTGAGATCTATTTTGTGTCATTCAGTAGAAGAAGTGTTATATTACTAAATCTTCTTAAATGGGATTTGTAAATTAATTGTTAGGAAAAGGTGATAAATCCCTGGTGTACCCACCTTGGTTCTGCAGAGCTAGAAGTGTAGAAGGAGTTGTTGTCCTTGTTAGTTGGCTCAAGGTCAAATAAAGTATTCTAACTATGGGAAATAGTTGATCCCTAGGTATATTTTGTTTATTGTCTCTTGGTTATTCAAATCTGTTGAATCAGAAGCCAACATAATGGATGTTTAAATGAGGAGGGGATAACCTCATTTTATAGTGAGACTAAATGTAACGTGTGAAAAAAATGGAGGATGACATATATAATATTTTCCCACTCACCAAAATTTGATCATTGACATATTAAAAATGGGTAATTTTTTGCTAGACATTAGCACTTAACACCATAGTCCAAAGGGAATATGGCACCTAGTAACATAGTCCATTGGGACTATGTTGCTAGGCACCCTAATCCAATCCTAGAGGAATGGATGAAGGGTTGAGGAAGCCAAGAAGTCATATGCTAGTCATGTCAAATTCTAGGATGAGAAAGATCAATCAAATTAGGGGTCTTGGAATAAAAAACACCATGGTGAGGGCTAGGTAAACATGTAATTTTATGAGGATGAAATTTATGACACTGAATGTATCACCCATTGTAGCCAATGTGTTTTCCCACACTCATACTCTTGGTAAAGTATAAGATAATATCAAAAGAATTTCACCAAGATGTAAGAGATAAGAAAACACCAAGCCCCTATCAAAATACTTTCATCAAGACATAAGAGAGAGAAACATACCAAGATGCTAGGGACTCAAGATCTTATCTATGTCAAAGTCCAAGATAAAAAGTTCAATATGATCAACATAGAGTATACACATGAGGCATACAAGAGAAGAGAAAAGTACACATTAATTCTTGGGCTACTAAGGTGATACTTATTATGAGTCATATGCGATTACAAATAAAAACCTTTTTTGTTAAATACCCTTTAAAAAGTGACTAAAAATGAGTTCTATAGTGTGCACCAAACACAAAGAATACAAGAAAAATCCTCCACTTGCAAAGAAGTCTTAAAAATAAACTACAAATGGGTAATGTAGTGTGCAACAAACATATCATGGTGTGTGATCAAGGTCTACAAACCAAACTTTTTGGTGTGTGCATAAAGTGTAAACATTAACCAAATTGTATTCCACCATGTTAAATCGATTGTGTATGCCTTATTGGAAGGAATTTCTTTAAGATAGCATACATACATCCAAAAGACAAGCATTTCATAACAATGAAATTCTCCCAAACATAGGAAAATTAAAGAGTGATAGTCACAAAAGAAAACTTGGAATACATAAGGGATCCTCTATCTAGTGTTAATATGCACATCGAATAAATCAATATGATTATATTGAATTGACCTCATCCCAAAATTTTGTGGAACTTAGAGAACAATACAAAAAGAGAACAACGAGATGAGAAAACACAATTTTTTTAAAGTCAACATGGAAGAGACCAAAAAAATGTATATTTCAACACTTTGTATCATCCCTAACTAAGAAATACAATAGCTCATTTATGAAAATAGGACATTTAAAACACAATGTGTATGCAACATAGAAGAATGATGATACAAATAGAGGTGTTGGTGTTTGAAAATGCTTACGCCACTTAGGGCTACTAATATGCCTTGAGACTAATGTTAGGAGTGGTTAATTCCAGGTATGAGAGCTCTGCAAGACAACTGGACCAACTATAGGGTCTTAATATGCCCTATTTTGCTTTTGGCTCTGCAAAACCAAGGTAGGTGCACCTAATCCAGAGAAAACTCCACTCACTACACACCTTATACTTCTGGATTCATAAAGCAGATCATAGTAAAGGATTACTAAATACTAACCAAGTATTCATTGAATCAACTCTACTATGCAGGGTAAAATGGTCTTGTGAAGGGTATTACTACTATCAACCAAATAATGAAAAAGACTTGAAATGGTGTTGATATTCAAAGATGCAGGAAATAGCCAAAACCCATCAAACACTGAACTCAAGTGAATGTACTGATCCTTCATCAGTGCCATTATCCATTGGGCAAATCATCAAATGCAAGTATAGAAATATGAACCAACTACTGTCAAAGACTCAAAGCCATAAATACAACTATTCCAGCCCATCCACTACTTATAAGATCCTTCTGTAGATGAATCTAATGAATCTATGCCCTATCCAAAGTATTTTTCACTTGATCCTAGATCAAGAACTAAAGACTAGAACATATGCAAAGGTAACCCTATGCAATGGACTAGAAAATCCAAAACTCATAAAACTGACACCAAGGAGAGACTTGAAAGCTTGAAACAATTATATTAAGTATGATGAATCATGTACATGTCTATACCAGAAATGAGACTACCACTTCAATAACCTACAAAAGATACAAAGAAGTTCTATTTAGCCTCCTATAATGTGACAAAGCTCACTATTTCCCTAGAACTAATCAAAATCAAAACCCTTGGAACTAATCAAAATTTGAACCCTTACTCAGTCAAAAAATCAAAAATTTATACCACTAGCCACCTTGGGAATCTCAAAGAGATTGCATGAAGCTTAGGGTGACTAGGGTTAGGGTTACAATGACTAAACCAACCAGAAATGATCAAAAACTTATTGCAGGGGAAGAATAAGAAGCCACCTGGAGAAAGAGATCTCAGACAGATCTTCAATCATGAAAATCTATGAGCCAGTACAAGACACTAGGGATAGCCATGAAAACCAGTCAAATTGGCCACCTCCAAACAGCTTCTCGAGCTCAAAAATACACTCCACCAAGTACAAAACAACTTCTTCAACCGACCACAGGAGGCCTAGATCACATCGCAACAACCAACACCACCAAACTAGATCAACAACTATCACTAAAACCATAAATTCTGGTACTTCCTGTAGCGAAAACCCTCTATAACAAACCCTGCAATCATATTTGAATTTGGGCGCCAACGGTTAGCCGGTCAACCTTAAAACACAGCCATCGATTCATTCTTTTCTGACAAATCAGGTGGCCCATAAAGGAATCCTAGTTTACATTTATGCCTGGTCGCATGATCGCAAGACACCCTACTCACCCTTATGATCATGCGACCGCAATCACTTAGCCACGCAATGCCGATCACAAACCCACTCAAAAGTTTGAATTTGAAATGCAACGGTCATCCTCAGGGCACGAACAAATCTATCAATGGTCAACATTTGAACTAAGATTAACTTTATATCACTACTATTCGATTCGTTTACTTTTCTCGAGCTGGCACGCTTTATATTTCTTTAAACAAAATCAATGGTCATCATTACACCGTGATGCTAAAAGTTGAGCATCTCACCTCAGTGTTATAACGACAACCACATGATCTTCACAAAATTGCAGACGTTCTACTTCCTTTGAAAACTACGGCCCCATTGACAACATCCAACATGTCTTTCCGCCAACCAATCAGAAGATGCCAACTCATTCCACCCTGACAACGGACCCACTGACAGCCCTTACGGTGAGATTCCAAATCAACAGACAGCCGCATGGTCACAAAGGAGAAGAAAATTCCTTGCGATCATGTGACTACCACAAGATCTTCAAGCGCCTAACAACCTGACCCCACCCTGTCGCATAAACCTTTTCGACAAATCGCAAACCACCACGTTGCAAAGAACTGACAAGCGGGCAGACAAATTTTCCTTCATGCATAGGTCCCTCTCACAACCTACCATATCACCAATTCTTCGGCCAATAAAGAGCTGCCATTTGTGCACACACGTCACCTTGGACCCATAGGTTGAAACACTACACCATAAAGAAGAATCAATGGCCGGTATGATTTCGCATAGCCCCGAAAAATCCTTCGCACTTTAGCGACAAACGTTGATGCTCTGACATGTTAGGATCCTCTGACTCATCCAGAAACCAGGTCTCACCATTGATTGCACTTGCACACTTAGGACCGACAAACAAGGATTGTCGGCAAAAGGGAAGAAATGTGAGGTCGAAAACACACAAGGTTTTCGGTGAAAGATCGAAAACATCATGGGTTTTCAAAAACATTGTGGGTTTGCTACACTTAGACAAATTTTGAAATTGTTTCCTGCAGACCTTAAAACTTGAATATCTCCCTGGGTTTTGCAATTAGCTTATACAATCTAGACTGGAGCTAGGTGACACCATAAAGAGGATAGGGCTAAGGGTGCACATCATAAAACCTCATGGATTTTCATCGCAAGATAAAAGTGTGATCACAGGCAGGGCGGGACACTTTTACAAAAACATTTGCAGGGAAGAGGCCATTTTCATAGGATTTTGCTATGAGTGGAAAATGGACTAACAAGAGGAATATCACAACATGGTCAAATCCCTTTGTTTCCTTGCACAAATGGAAAAAAAATATCTAATAGAAATAAGGTGGCACACATAACTGAGAGGTGGGGGTGAATCATTTGTGTCCCAAATCAAAAAAATTAACCAACTCTTAACCTTAAATCTCAAATCTAGATGATGAACATTAAAACAAAGATCGCAACACATCAGTCAACACATAACACCAATATTTTTGATGTGGAAACCCTTTTAGGGAAGAAACTGCGGTGGGGATTATACACACAAGATTATGTACTCTATTAAAAGCACTATACCCTGTTAGGGGTATTGAAAGGGGAATGCACATGCATTCAGGCATACTGCGTAGATCTCATTGCTCAAATACACTAAGGGCTACAACCCAAAGGAAGGCTCATTTCCTTATAACAATTAGATGGACAACAATACATTGTGGACTACAATCCACAAAACATGAACTAACTGATGGAATCTTTATCATGCCAATACAATTCCAATGAAGTACATAATACATTAGATAGCTACGTCAATTTTAGATTCCACTCATACATCTTTTCATAGTCTCTCATACACCCACATACACATGATCTGATCCACAAAAGGATGATACAATTCATCAACCTTGTATAAATAAACAAGGTTGACTCAACCTTAACACCTTAATTACAAATATTTAATAAAATATATTATAATCATAAATTTGATCTAAAATATGTCAGCAAGGACATAGAAAGGATCCAAATCTTCATCCTCAAACATGCTCCATCTCCATAAATTACACCTTGATCCATTACAACACGCTACATCATCATGTCATCCAAGAATAATAAAAACACCATCACACCATAAGAAAAAAAACCAAATCCATTCACATAACTCAATGTGATCCAAAAACAAGAATAGAACATGATCTACAAACATCATCAAGCATCATGAAATTCTATAGTAATAACCAAAATAACTTTGTCTCATAATTAAACATCAAATCTGCATAGGTCAACAAGAACACCAATCAGTAACCTCTATCACTCAAGAGAATATCTTTCCAATATCCCAATCATGAAACACTCAAGCTAAGGACACAAATATATGTCACAAATACACCACTAGGTGAGAAACCAAAAATATTGCATAACTGATCCACAACAATTGAAAAACTATAATAATATCTTTTCCTAAACATCCAAAATACCAGCCTCTGATCAAACATCCATAGCTCACTCAAATCATATTGCTAACCTATCTAATTGACATAAGTCAAATACAGACATCCCTAAAACCATATGTACATTCATAACATCTGATCTTCAATAAAGTAGCCATACCGAATTCATCATCTCATTGAACATCATAGGAGTAACACAAGAACACTATCTCAAACAATAGAAATATGTTGACATCAATGACAAAACATTAATGTTAGTACATATATGCATGATATTTCAACAATATCCCCATTTGGCATTGATGGTAACATATTATGTGAACAATAATCAACGCACAAAGAAATCATACTAATATCAACAATATTATCTTTCAGAGAAAAAATAGAAATATGTTGACATCAATGAAAAAAAATCAATGTTAGTACATATATGCATGATATTTCAACAATCTCCCCCTTTGGCATTGACGGTAAGATATGATGTGAAAAATAATCAATGCACAAAGAAATCATAGATCAAAAACACTACCAATAATATCAACAATATTATCTTTCAAAGTCTCTCTAGAAAACCTTCTCCCCCTAAGAAAAATCTCACCTCATAAGCTTTGAACCATACTATTTTTCACATGACTATCTCTCCCAATTTGACATCAATGACAAAGGCACATACATGCACTATGTCATAGAGGCTAAAAATGTCTTTCCCAAATGCATGACAAACTAATAAACCATAAGACTAACCACTCCCCTTGAGTAGTATCCACCAAAGACTTCAATCCATATTAATGATAATCTAAGTAAGAACACTAGATTGATGCATATCAATGCATCTCTAGCTCTGATCAGGAGGGTCAATCACCCCAAGCTTCCCTATGAGATACTCAAAAGTATCCTTAGAAAATGGCATCATGAAAATATCTACAATCTTCTCTTTAGTAGACAAAAATTTCAACCTAACCTTCTTTTCACTAATCTTATCTCTCAAGAAATGATACTTGATAGATATATGCTTTGTTTTTTAATGTAATAGTGGATTCTTTGAAATATTAATTGCTCTTGAATTATCATAATAATTAATAATAGGATCATCATATTAAATTATAATATCCTTCAACATTTTCTTCATTCATACCACTTGTGTACAATTAACAACAACATATTCAACCTCAACGGTAGATTATGATATACAATTTGTCTTTTTTCTCTAATAAGAAAACTAACCTCTTTCCCAAGAAGAATGCACCTCCACTTGTACTCTTTTTGGCATCCACGTTACCTACCCAATCTAGATTAGTAAAAGAACTTAATGAAAAATCATCATCTTTAGGATATCACAAACTATCACTAGTACATTTGAGACCTTTTTCCAACGGTCGAACATCCGAATTTAGATAGTAAACTGTCGATTAAGTGACACCACCTGGCATCGCAATTTTGTAGTCAAAAAAACTGACAGTTTTGTTAGGTGTCATAATTACGACAACCTTGGTCGTTGCTAAAAGAGGGTGCCAACATAGCGAGCCTGTCGTTAGACCTACTTGTGGCCGTCACAATTGGGATGCCTACTCATCACAAAAAATAACAAACGACGGTGACCCATTAGAATCTTATGATGGGTAGCCGTCATTTGTAACATGTTCACCGACAAAAACACTTTTAATGCAATGGATATCTATCAAAAGTTTAAAATGCATATCCATCATTTGTGGTTTGTAACGACACCTATGTTGTACATGCGATGAACATGCATTGGACATTTATGATGGATATCCATCATTTATGGTTGTTTTCCGACAGCGATGCTATTAATGCAAGAGATGGATGTTGGATGTTTTTGATGAAAAACCATCGTTATTTTAAAGCTGTTGTAGTTATGATGACAATGAGTTTTTTAAAAAAATATATACATTTGTCGATCGAGTTGGTATCGATTCAGAATGGTGTTCTTGCAGATCTGGTCCCTACTCTTGATTTCATTATGGATCATTCAGAGATAACTTTGCAGTAGATTCGATAGCGGCTCGTGGATTATTGAGTTGAGTCTAGAGACTTAGATTTGGAATGGATCCTACCAAATCAAGACTTGTGACAGTGACTACTCCAGCACAATTTGGAGATAACTTTGCAATAGATTTGGTAGCGGCTCATGGATTATTTTGTCGAGTCTAGAAACTTGGATTTTGAATGGATCCTATTGAATCAAGACTTGTGACAATGAATTCTCCAGCACAATTTGGAGATAACTTTGCAGTAGATTTGGTAGCGGCTTGTGGATTATTGAGTCAAGTCTAGAGACTTGGATTTGGAATGGATCCTACTAAATCAAGACTTGTGATAGTGACTGCTCCAGCACAATTTGGAGATAACTCTACAGTAGATTCGGTAGTGGCTCATGGATTATTGAGTCAAGTCTAGAGACTCAGATTTGGAATTGATCCTACCAAATCAAGACTTGTGACAGCGACTGCTCCAGCACAAGAAGCTAGTGCGGTGATCAGAGATGCATTCTTCCTAATGTGTTCCTGGGATATATGTGGACCTGATTGCATTTGGATATGATTTGAGTGACTTCTTGACTTCTTTGGTCCGAATTTGATGTGTGGGTTCATGGTGCAATCTATGGTGTTTCTTTGTGACTGGGTTCTTGACAGAGATCTATTGATTTGGTAGTCATTGAGATGGATCAATATATATTTTTTGTGCGTGGATTGAGATCTTAAATTATTGAGCTTCTCTTTGTTTCAAGAATAGTTTAACATTCTCTACTTAACAGGGCCAACCATGTGAAGGTGGAAGCTCATCTGACCCCTCCTAGGAGCCTCTTATAACCCTTTACAACATTTTAAGATCTCTAAGATGTATGCTTAGGGATTGTAAAGGGTCGTAAAGTGTCATAAGGGGTCCTGGGACACAACAACTAAGAAACATACATGTAGGCATCATGGTCACAATTTTTTGGAAACATAACATAATTGAGTGGTATACCTAGATGATGCAACACAGCTACTCCTCCAGTTCCATGTCTACACTGCATAAACAAAACCCAAAGATAAAGAATAAATTTAGAGAGCATGGGAGGAGAGTGATAACAACCAAAATAATATAGGGACCTGTATTACTTTGGTCATTCTCGCTCTCCTCTGCTCTCTAAATTTATTTTTTATCTATGGATTTTGTTTACCGTAGTGTAAACTTGGAACCATAAGAGTGATATATAGTTGTGTTGCATCATCTAGGTATACCATTCAATTATGTTGTGTCTCCAAAAAATTATGATTATGATGCCTACATTTATGTTTGTCAACTATTGTGATATCTACATTTATGTTTCTCATTTGTCATTTTTATGTGCATGTTCTTTATGTGTATCTACTAGAAATTCTAAAAAAAATTCAGTACCTACAATAGCCCTCTGTTAACCACATTTACACATATGGTCCCAACAAAGTAGTGCACAAACTACACAAAGAAGGCATCGCAGAAATATGATTTCTGCTTTCGCCATTAAAGAAATCTTGGTGGCACTAGCTACCTCTCAAGCCTTGCACAAGTTGCACTCATTTCCTACATCAAGTATAGATGTAGATGGGGTAGATGTAAATGTGGTTTGATCGACCTACCGAAAGTATTAACATCTAGTATTTCCCTGATAATATCAAATGTATATCAGCTCTTCATAAAATGATTAGTTGTCACATTATTTTTAAACATAAAATATAATTACGTATCTAGACCTTTTTCCTATTTGGGCAAACCCAAAATTGATGCCTAGGCTTAGTTGTTGTGCGTGACGTCTTCAACATGCATGGGCCAACACCACATTGACACATAGGCACATTGACTAAAGTCATCGACGCTATTTTGACAAATATTGCATTATCACAACTATTGCATTGTCATTATTTTGTTCATTCATACTAATTATATTTACAATTAAAAGAAACATACTAATGTAGACTTGCACATTTTTTGGCTAAGTCGAAGTCTTTGGTTTAAATCACTAGACACTCAAAACAAAATGACAAACCAAAGAAAACCATGCAATTGTAAAGAAAGGTAATTTTCTTAATCACGTCACTAATTTGTGCATGTCTAAATATTAGTGTCTTTCAAGTGATTTGATTCTTTTCATGCCCACTAAAAATGAGAACATTCTTAACTAGTGAGGTTGTTTAAGCATATAGAGATTAAATACACTCTGTTAGAATGAAATTTCTCTTAACAAAAGATCAGAGATATATAAGTAGGACATATAAAACAAGGTGAATAAGAGTAGTACATATAAAACAATCCTTAGAACATGCCAAACATCTAGCATAATTGTATATGTCATTCATGTCATTGATATTCTTCTTCATCCATCTCATCATCAAGATCATCGTCATCGATGACATCACCACCACCACTATTTTCATCATCATCATCATCAGCATCAGCATCATCATCATCATCATCCTCATCATCATCATCATTAGTAGCAGCATCAATAGTAGCACCATCCTCATCAGTAGCAGCATCAATAGCAGCATCATCATCATCAGTAGCAGCATCATCATCATCTTCTTCTTCATATTCTTCTTCGACTAGCTCTCGATCATCATCCAGTTCTACATCATCTTCCACTTCTTCATCTTCCTT
Organism: Chamaecyparis obtusa; assembly: GCA_027943335.1. NCBI lineage: Eukaryota > Viridiplantae > Streptophyta > Pinopsida > Cupressales > Cupressaceae > Chamaecyparis > Chamaecyparis obtusa. Next base: position 285,330 of record BSBK01001309.1, on the reverse strand, counting down.
GGTATCTTCTTACATTGCATTATACTTTATCGGTCTTCCTCTTGGATCATGTCTAACAACAAATGACCAACCTATTTTATGTGGAACCTCTAAGTAAAATACTTGCTCACATTGGCTTGGAAGAACCTAGGGCTCTTCTCCAACTGGCTCAAACAACCTTGTATTAATCATTGGAAATCCATTGTCATGTTCAATAACAGTTCTATCAGGATCATTTTTATTGAGTCATAGTCTATACCATTTCACAACGAAGAGAACTAATTTAAAAGAATTGAAGTTGTAGTCAAGTATATCAACCAAAATACCATAGTATCAATTTTGTGACTCTTGAGGATGTAAGTCATTTCTAGATAAAATATTAGTCACCTGGAACACTGCACTTATCCCAGAATCAAAACTTCTCTTCGTGTCATCCAACTTTTTGATGCGAAAATTATAACCATTGCAAAAATAGCCTTGTGGTTTTTCACCTGCAATAATGTCAAACATGTATAAATTATTTCATCATGAGTTGAAAAACATACGATTGATTAATTAACAAATTTATAAGTACCTGGTGATCTCTTAAACCATATGCTCAATCTATTTCCTTTTGTGTAACATTGGGATCTCCATTATGATGAGCTTATATAACCAATGAAGACATGAATTCCCATGTTAATCTACGACCATCATGTTGACATCGTTTAATCCATGCTTTCATCCAATCTTGATTGTTTGCAATAAACAAATGTATTGCATCCCACTCTTTAGCAACTGTACAAAAGTAAATAGATGACTTACAATAGATTTATTTTGAAGATTAAGAATTAATTTTCTACAATAACATCTCATAATTTATTACCTTTCAATTTCCTAAATCTATCGTTGCCCACCAAGTACTCCCCTTCAAATTTTTTAATTGAGTCAAGATCCCAAATGCAATCTATATGGGTCTTTGTTGCAAGATTAGGAAGATATTGAGTAATGTACACCATCATCTAGTATACCATATATCCCTCAACCATAGAACCCTCAAGATGTGCTCTTTGTCCTACCAAACCGTTCAAAAATTTCAAGTGTCTCTCAACCATCCACATTGACCTAGCATGTACAGGTCCACACAATTCAATCTCCTCAACTTGGTGTATGAGGTAGTGTTCTTGTGCATTGAAAAAAGATGGAGGTAAACACTTTTGCATTTCAGACATTAATCGACAAATTCTTTTCTTCCAATATTTTATATTTTCTTTATGGATTTCTTTAGATGACAACCACCTACAAGGGATTCAAGACATAAATATATAAATACGAGACTTTACAATATATTACTTGTTTGATATATTGAACAAATATCACTGCTTACCTCATGTATTTTCCAAGATCATATATCACTTGTTTGATATTATTGTCGAAGTTCTCTGAGAGAGATAGGGGTAGCAAATACTGCAACAACTGTCAACTGATCATTTCATACAATGAAAATTGAATGTAATTACACAAATATATTGTAAATACAAAAGACTATGACTTACCTTGATGAAGGTATGCCAATCATGTGTTTTCATCCCTGACCCAAAATTATTTTTCTTTGATATGAGATTGCTTATATCTGCAGCAAATTCTGTAGGAAATTGAATTTTTCAAATCACTTCTTTTATGGCATTACTTTGTTGCTTTGTTAATAACCAAAGAAGAGCACTTGCATTAATTCAGTCTCCATTTCTATTTGATTCAATGATATTTTTCATTGCATGATTGGAATCATGAATGTCACTACAAATTTTGCCAAATTTTTCTTTGTCACGCCTTCCATCCAATAGTTTCCATAGCATCTCTATTACATTCTTTCCAATATGCATAGTATCAAAAAAATGCATAATTTGTAGATGCTCATAGTAGGGTAGCCTACTAAATTCTTTGGGATAACATTTTAGTCCCTTTGGAAGCTAGTCGGTGATGCCTTCATGACCTTCAAGATCATCAACTACATAATTAGCCAACAAAACACAATAAAAATATATAATTTTCAAATATTGATCATTACGTGGAACGATATTACCTTGAATTATATTATATTCCAACTGCCATAGGTGAGGTGTCATTCTTCAGGGCTTTGATGTAGTCTCTTCTTTCCCATTGAAAATATGACTTTCTACTCTTTGATACTTATGATTTCTGGGGAGGAACTGCCTATACTTATCAAACACCTATTTTCTTAAACTTTTGGAATGACGGGATTTCATCTTTGGACCACACATTAGACATGTAATTTTTCCCTTTGTTTGAAGACCTACAAGATAACAATAAAATTGGATTAAATATGTATATTTTTAGAATTTGAATTATCCCGTACAACTAGAATTCACCATAGCATACCACAGAAATGTATCAGTCCTAGAGCATCATGAATTATCCACACAAGCATTGCATAGAATTGAAATTATCTTTGTCCAATTGGTCAGGAGATGTCATACATAGTGAAACCATTCTATAACACCAACTCATTGATAAGAGGTGCAATATATACATTCATATCTTTCACTTGGTACTTACCTAGTTGAATTAACAATAACATCAGATAATTATTGTGGCCATTTCACTCCAAGACTTATAATTACATGTAGATAACTATAAAACAATAAGATACCTGGAACAATCATTTCCAACATAATTTGCTCCATCTTTATTGACATCCATGGAGGAAGGTTATTGTTTATAACAAAAATAGGCCATACCGAGCAAACATATTTCATCTCTCCATGTGGATTGACACTATCTACTACCAGAGAAAGCCTAAGATTTTGAGGTTTCTCTTTAAAGTGTGGCCACTTTTCCTCTATGTCCATAAATGATGAACCATCCATAGGCATTCAAATAATGTCATCTTGACTCCTATCGCGTGCATGGTAATCCATAAATTGTGCCAAGCTATTGCACTTGAATAATCATTTCAGGTGTGGAATAATGGGGATGTGACGAAGAACCTTGCGAGGCACCTTTTTTGTCACTTGATCATCTTGATATCTACTCGTATGGCATTCAGGGCATTCTATTGCATTTTCATGTTCTTTATATAATAAATAATATGATCTTCAAGACAAGCATCTATTGTTTGATACTCCATTCCAATATATTTCATAGTGGCACATAATTCTCGGTACGAGCGAGGGAGAACATTTGATGGTGGTAATAGAAAGTCACCTATCAATCTACAACAAAAAATATAAGTCATTACTATAAACAATGTTAATGGTACATGTTTCACCTTTTATAGACTATAATGACATATATGACAAACCTTAGCATATGTGACATTGCTATGTTGGATAAACCATTCATAACCTTCAAATTCACCAACAACAATACAACAAAGAGAAGAGTAGATTTGGATCCTTTGTAAACGGTTGTGTTCACCTTCTCAAGTAGAAGTATATCATGGACATCGTCAATGTCATCCTCATCATAATCATCATCATCAGTAGCAGCAGTAGCACTAGCAGCACCAATACCAAAAGTGTCAATGATCAATGCATTCATACCATCATCTTCAAATGTGTTTTCTAGCACATGATCATCATCTTCCATGGGATCATGATCTTCAACTTCAATACTCACACCTCCATGTTCCTCTATATTTACACTGGGGAGATCGACCTATATAAAAATGATGATAATCAATCCTCCTTCCATGGTTCATATGTATATTGATTGTAAAAACAATATAACAAAAAACTTACCACTAGATTATAATCACCCCTTCCATGTGACTATTCTCCCTACAATGTCTCTTTTCTATTTTGATTTTGATTCTTCTTGTCTTTAAGCTGTTACAACTCTTGCATGGACAATAACATTTGTCATCGGCGTCTCTTTGAAAGTTAGACAATAATCTTGTGATTGTCTCCCTATTTTGATCGAATTCCCTTGTATTATCTGACATGATCCTTAATGTGTATATCTACCAAAAAAATTTGGAAATGCCTCCTTTCATTAGCTTCATGTCACCTTCTCATAGCTTCTCATTTTCTGACAGATTTCGCCAAAACCTTTGTAGGAAACCAAGTAAGGGGTATTCTTGAGTTCAAACACATTGAGCTACTAAAACTAAATTATAAATCATGAATTCACTATAAAATTAAAACTGAATAGCGAGATAAGTAAGATATTTAATGCATTATTACTTCATCATGATGATAAAAATTTCATTGGCTCAAAGCACATAGTGGTGCAGGGGGTGCATCTAGAGCACATAAGGAGTTCACAAAACCTATGGAGATCAAAAAGACATCAGTGAACATGAAGATATCCAATGACATAAATTGGAGCATTTTGGAGCCTATAATGACCTATAAGGTTAATACCTGTAATAAATTGGCAATAAGCCCTTAAAGGCCTAATAAGCCTTAGGACCAATTTAGGAGTCTAGGATGAGTTTTTGAGTTGCAAGCTTATAATATTTTAGATTTGGTTTTAATAAGGTTTAATAAGTTTATTTAGATCATATCCCAAGGTCTTAGGATTCAAAAACCTTAAGAAATGCTTCATTTGCAATGTTGTTAATTGAAGTTTTTGAATAGCAACGGTCACTTGTAAAAGGAGGGAAAAGGGATTTTATGTTTAATTAGTCTTAATATAATTGAATAAAAGAATGATTTTCTTGCAAATTTGAAAGGATTTTTGGTATGATTCAAAGTTTTTAATGGTTGGAATGTTTTCTACAATGTTTTGATCCTTATATTTCATGACTTTGAAGTCATTAATGCTCTGAGAATTCTATTCTAGACGTTGTTATTCCATTTTTGGACTGTACAATCATTGAAAATCTGAATTAGGAATGTTTTCTTTAGTTTCTTTCATTATGAATGTCATTCTATGAAAGCAGATTACTAGTTCTCATAGAATGGCATCCAATTAACATGTATTATAATCCTCCAACTTTGGAAATGCAAGTTTGATTGACTGTTGTAGTGATCACCATAGGGAATACTAAGAAACTAAGTGAATTTGGAGGATAGACTAAAGGATAGAGAGTTCTGGCCAAACAAGGGCAATATTTTATGATTGAAAGTGTATAGACATGTTAATTAAAAGGTGAATCAACTATTATTTGTTGCAGAAAACCTTGGGAAATGTGACATTGAGGAAGCCCCAGATTTAAGGGTTTTGAAGGCACAAATTGGGGCTTTTGTATCTAGAAACCTCTTGGAGTCAAATTGACTTCATATTCCTTTGATTTTAACCTATTCATGACACGATGAAAAGACTTGGAGCTTGAGAGTTTGACTAGTTAGTACTTCCTTTGTAAATGCATGAGTTTTAGGCCTTAAAAATCTGGGAAATAGTGTAAACAATCATATACCTTCCAAAGAAACCTAAATTGTCCTTTTGGCATGTTAAGGTACTCCATAAAGGGTACTCAAATATATAATTTTTTTACATGGTGTTTTGGGAAAATTTTAAGTTAAAGCCTTGTGAAGGCTATTGTAGGGCTACAAGACAAGGCTAATAGGCCTAGTGGCAGTTTGAATGAGTTTTGAAGGTTTAGAAGTGTTGGATCTTACTTGGAACCACACAACCTCTTTAATACACCTTAATATAGTCTAAAGATACCATTCCCATCATCATTTACCATTTGGGTTAGTCTTGGTGTGATTATGATCATTTGGAGAACTTGAGGGCTTGGGGATAGTACCTAAACCTTTGAAATTGTTAAACTCTACCTGTAAAACCTCAACCACCTCCCTTACCCCTGCATCACATAGAAATTCAAAATGGTATGATATCTTAATCTTTATGAGCTCAAATTCAAAATAGTAAGTGCATTATTTTATTACTGATGTCCCTATTTGATCTAATAGCATCAATATAACAAACAGAGCACTGACCAATCAAATAGGGACATGAGGTGCTCATAAAACAATATATTTAGTCTTAATAAAATCTTATAAAGAAATATATATTGTGTGAAGTGTTTGATCTCTCTTTATTTGTTTTGTTGTTGATATTCACTATGTGGTACTCCTCGTTTATGATCATTTCATGAGGAAATGTCTTGATGGCTTGTAGGTTGCAAGCTAGGGAATCATGCATTATTTATGAGCTCACTATTTGAGCACTAGCCAATCAACTAGGGACATGAGGTGCTCAAATAGTGAGCTCATAAATAATGCATGACGCTTTAGTTGTAGGTAGTTATCTCTTCTATAATGATGGAGGAGTGAAAGGTAATGATCAATGAGGTTGTTGCTATTAGATCATACATTAGTACACTTACTATTTTGAATTTGAGCTTGGGCATCATGCAATGTTATTGTTTTCATTGCATGCTTGTTGGTGTTGTGCACCATATATTGTTTTATACACTGTTTATTTCATTGAGACTGTGAGCTATTGTAGTTCATTGTATTCTTTCGGGGTCTAATCTATTGTAGTTGTTTCTTTTTTCTTTGAATCATTGTTTACAATTACTTTTGATGAAATATTTGTGTGAAGAACAAGAACAAAATGGTGAATGAGTGTATTTGACAAAGATAAACATGACACATTTTGTTGGGCTGATTGGGTTGGCCTGGTACCATTTTCATTATAGAAGAGATAACTACCTACAACCATATTTCATAATTCCTCCTTTGAAGTCATAGGTTAATTTAACTATTGGATAATGAGCTGATAGGAGTTTTGAATAGATTTGAATAAAAGCTAAGAGTATTGAATTTTATCATGCAATGTTATTGTTGTCATTGCATGCTTGCTGCTATTGTGCACCATATATTGCTTTATACACTATTTATTTCATTGAGACTGTGAGCTATTGTAGTTGACTATATTCTTTTAGGGTCTGATATATTATAGTTGTTTCTTTTTTCTTTGAATCATTGTTTATAATTACTTTTGATGCAATATTTGTGTGAAGAACAAGACCAAAATGGTGAACGAGTGTATTTGACAAAGATAAACATGACACATTTTGTTGGGCTGATTGGGTTGGCCTGGTACCATTTACATGGCCTGGCCAGATATTAAAAAGTGAGTTCATGACCATTGTATGATGCCCTAGCTTGCAGCCTGCGAGCCATCAAGACATTTTCTCATGAAATGATCATAAACAGGGAGTACCACATAGTGAATATCAACACCAAAATAAATAAAGAGAGATCAAACAGTTAACACAATGCCTTGAAGGTAATAGAAATGATTCCCTAGCTCTCAAAGCTCGTAGGTCATCAAGAATTCCAAATGAAAAGATGTAAACAATGCTAGTATTAAATAGTGAGCTCATGAACAATGTATCATGCCCTAGCTTGCACTAGCCCACGAGCCACCAAGACATTTCCTCATGAAATGATCATAAACAGGGAGTACCACATAGTGTATTATTTTGTTACTGATGTCCCTATCTGATCTAATAGCATCAATATAAAAAATAGAGCACTGACCAATCAAATAGGGACATGAGGTGCTCAAACAGTGAGCTCATAAAATAATATATTTAGTCTTAATAAAATCTTATAAAGCAACGTATATTGTGTGAAGTGTTTGACCTCTCTTTATTTGTTTTGTTGTTGATCTTCACTATGTGGTACTCCCCATTTATGATCAAATAGACAAAGCTCGAATGCCTACCTCAAGTGCCAGTGCCCTCTTGCCACACAGTGTCGGCCTCTTCGCGCATGCCAAACTTGAATGCCCTCTTCGCACCATGCAAAAGTGCAGTGTCATCTTTGCAGAAACTCTTCGAATTCACAAATTACAAATGACACTTTCTTTTTCTTTTTTTTTTTTGTTTATAACCAAATGGGTTTCACAATTTATGAGCTCACTGTTTGAGCACTAGCCAATCAAATAGGGACATGAGGTGCTCAAACAATCAGGTCATAAACAATGCATGATGCCCTAGTTGTAGGTAGTTATCTCTTCTATAATGATGGAGGAGTGAAAGGTAATGATCAATGAGGTTTTTGCTATTATATCATATATTAATACACTTACTTCTTCAAATTTGAGCTCGGGCATCATGCAATGTTATTCTTGTCATTGCATGCTTGCTGCTGTTGTGCACTATATATTGTTTTATACACATAGAACAATAGATTTGGGGACTTAGACTTATGTTCAATCCTTAGTAATGGTTTGGGGAAATAATTACTAGATGAGTGACTATAGTACCCTAGTTTGCATTATTAGATGATCTAGTTTAATTTGTGTTCATTTCATGCAAAGATAAATGTAAAGGAAAAGAAATTTTTGCATCTAAAGATTACATGTATATATATAAAAAATAACTTGTATATACTATACAAGGAAAATAACTTTCAGAAGGAAATGCAACAATACAGGCACATATAAGAGGATGAACATAAATAATAAGGGTACCAGACATTGCTTGAATTGATGAATTTTTGACCCGGGTATGAATCTAGTGTGCCCCTGTGTAATCCAAAATGTGCAAAGAAAAGAGAGATGGGGGTTAGATAAAAAAATATCTAAGCAATGAATGGCATCCTATTACTGATCCTCATCGATAATTATGCATGTACATAGTGAAGCCATACACTTCGGCAAGAAAAACCAAGCTCACAGTCTCAATGAAATAAACAATGTATAAAACAATATATGGTGCACAACAGTAGCAAGCATGCAATGACAACAATAACATTGCATGATGCCCGAGCTCAAATTCAAAATAGTAAGTGTATTAATGTATGATCTAATAGCGGTAACCTCATTGATCATTACCTTTCACTCCTCCATCATTATAGAAGAGATAACTACCTACAACTATATTTCATAATTCCTCCTTTGAAGTATATATATATGGACATGATGTGCTCAAACAATGAGCTCATAAATAATGCATGATGCCCTAGCTTATAGCTCGCAAGCCACGAAGACATTTCCTCATGAAATGACCATAAGTGGGGAGTACCACATAGTGAATATCAATAACAAAACAAATAAAAAGAGATCAAACACTTCACACAATGCCTTGAAGGTAATAGAAATGATGCCCTAGCTCTCAAAGCTCATGGGTTATCAAGCATTCCAAATGAAAAGATGTCAACAATGCTAGTATTAAATAGTGAGCTCATGAACAATGTATGATGCCCTAGCTTGCAGCCCATGAGCCATCAATATATTTCCTCATGAAATGATCATAAATGGGGTGTACCACATAGTGAATATCAACACTAAAATAAATAAAAAGAGATCAAACACTTCACACAATATATGTTATTTTATAAGATTTTATTAAGACTAAATATATTGTGTTATGAGCTCACTATTTGAGCACCTCATGTCCCTATTTGATTGGTTGGTGCTCTATTTTTTATATTGATGCTATTAGATCAAATAGGGACATTAGTAATAAAATAGGGACATCAAATAGGGACGTCAGTAATAAAATAATACACATACAGTTTTGAATTTGAGCTCATAAAGATTAACTTTCAAAAGAATATGAATAAATAGAAACATACATAAGTGGATGAACATAAATAATGAAGGTACCAGACATTGCCTAAAGTAATGAAGTGTTGACCCAGGGTTCAATCCAGTATGCTCTTATATGATCCAAGACCTGCAAGGAAGGAAAAGATGGGGTTAGATCCAAAGGATCTAAGCAATACCTAGCACCCTATTACTGATCCTCATCTACAATTATGCATGTGCAATGTGAATAAAAACTAAGAGTATTGAATTTTATCATGCAATGTTATTGTTGTCATTGTTTGCTTGCTTCTATTGTGCACCATATATTGTTTTATGCACTATTTATTTCATTAAGACTGTGGGCTATTGTATTTGACTGTATTCTTTTGGGGTCTGATCTATTGCAGTTGTTCCTTTTTTCTTTGGATCATTGTTTACAATTACTTTTGATGCAATATTTGTGTGAAGAACAAGAACAAAATGGTGAATGAGTGTATTTGACAAATATAAACATGACACATTTTGTTGGGCTGATTGGGTTGGCCTGGTACCATTTTCATTATAGAAGAGATAACTACCTACAACTATATTTCATAATTCCTCCTTTGAAGTCATAGGTTAGTTTAACTATTGGACAATGAGCTGATAGGAGTTTCGAATAGATTTGATTAAAAACTAAGAGTATTGAATTTTATCATGCAATGTTATTGTTGTCATTGCATGCTTGCTACTATTGTGCACCATATATTGTTTTATACATTATTTATTTCATTGAGACTATGAGCTATTGTAGTTGACTATATTCTTTTAGGGTCTAATCTATTGTAGTTGTTTCCTTTTTCTTTGAATCATTGTTTACAATTACTTTTGATGCAATTTTTTTGTGAAGAACAAGAACAAAATGGTGAATGACTGTATTTGACAAAGATAAACATGACACATTTTGTTGGGCTGATTGGGTTGGCTTGGTACCATTTTCATTATAGAAGAGATAACTAACTACAACTATATTTCATAATTCCTCCTTTGAAGTCATAGGTTAGTTTAACTATTGGACAATGAGCTGATAGGAGTTTCGAATAGATTTGAATAAAAACTAAGAGTATTGAATTTTATCATGCAATGTTATTGATGTCATTGCATGCTTGTTACTATTGTGCACCATATATTGTTTTATACACTATTTATTTCATTGAGACTATGAGCTATTGTAGTTGACTGTATTCTTTTTGGGTTTGATCTATTGTAGTTGTTTCCTTTTTCTTTGAATCATTGTTTACAATTACTTTTGATGCAATATTTGTGTGAAGAACAAGAAAAAAATGGTGAATGAGTGTATTTGACAAAGATAAATATGACATATTTTGTTGGGCTAATTAGGTTGGCCTGGTACCATTTACATGGCCTGGCTAGATATTAAACAATGAGCCCATGAACAATGCTAGTATTAAAAAGTGAGCTCATGAACAATTTTTGATGCCCTAGCTTGCAGCCCATGAGCCATCAAGACATTTCCTCATGAAATAATCATAAACGGGGAGTACCACATAGTGAATATCAACACCAAAACAAATAAAGAGAGATCAAAAACTTCACACGATGCCTTGAAGGTAATAGAAATGATGGCCTAGCTCTCAAAGATCATAGGTCATCAAGCATTCAAAATGAAAAGATGTAAACAATGCCAGTATTAAACAATGAGCTTGTGAACAATGTATCATGCCCTAGCTTGCAGCCCGCGAGCCATCAAGACATTTCTTCGTGAAATGATCATAAACGGGGAGTACGCACATAGTGAATATCAATAGAAAAACAAATAAAGAGAGATCAAACACTTCACACAATGCCTTGAAGGTAATAGCAATGATGCCCTAGCTCTCAAAGCTCATAGGTCATCAAGCATTCCAAATGAAAAGATGTAAACAATGTTAGTATTAAACAATGAGTTCATAAACAATGTATCATGCCCTAGCTTGCAGCCCGAGAGCCATCAAGATATTTCCACATGAAATGATCATAAATGGGGAGTACGCACATAGTGAATATCAATAGCAAAACAAATAAAGAGAGATCAAACACTTCACACAATGCCTTGAAGGTAATAGAAATGATGCCCTAGCTCTCAAAGCTCACTGGTCATTGAGCATTCCAAATGCTAAGATGTAAACGATGCCACTGAAATTGATTTAATGAGAAGACAAAGCTCGATTTCCTACCTCAAGTGCCAGTGCCCTCTTCCCACACGTGGGTGTTGGCCTCTTTGCGCATGCCAAACTTGAATGCCCTCTTCGCGCCATGCAAAAGTGTTATGTCATCTTCGCAGTAGCTCTTCAAATTCACAAATTACAAATGAAACTTTTTTTTTCTTTTTTTTTTTGTAACAAAATGGGTGTCATAATTACGATGATAACGTCACTATTATGACACCGTCGGGGGCACATGCAAAAAAAAACAAAAAACAAACATAAATTGTAGTGGCATCGCAAATTGGCATCGAAATTCAACCCCAAATGTTGTAGTGTATAGTCAACTATCCCTTTTAAATACCTGAATATTCTTTCAACAACAACAACAACATGTGATTCTTTAGGATGTACTTGAAATCTAGCAACAATTGAAATAACATTCATAATATCAAGTTTGGTATGTGTCAAGTACAATAATCCACTGGTCAAAGATTTGTGTCTATTCTGGTTTATCTTTGTAGAATCATCATCATTTGTCAATTTGCAACCGGTAACCATAGGAGTACAAACTAGTTTTGAATCTTCCATACTAAAATTCTTTAATAACTCTTTCACATACTTGGACTAAGATATCAAAATTCATTTATCTAATTGTATAATTTGTAGACCAAGAAAGAATTTTATCTCACCTATCATAGACATCTCAAAATATTTTTGCATCTCATTAGAAAACTCTTTATTCAACTCATCATTCCCACTAAAATAATATCACCCACAAATACTTCAACAATTCAAATATTAGCATGATTAATCTTGAAGTACAAGATACTATCAACAATACCTTTATTGAAACCAAGCTTCAACAAATACATATCCAATCTTGCATAGTAGGCTCTAGGGGCTTGTTTCAACCCATACAAAGATTTTGTCAATCAGAAAACCATGTCATTTTGATCAGTCAATGGAAATCCATCAGGATACTCAACAAAAACTTCTTCTTCCAAATCTCCATTCAGAAATGTAGACTTAACATCCATCTCATACACTTTGAAATCTTTGTGAGTATCATATGCAAGAAACATTCTAACAACCTCAATTTGAGAAAAAGGAGAAAATATTTCCTCAAATTCAATACCTTTCATCTATGAGTATCCCTTACAAAGAAGTCTAGCTTTATTCCTAACCACTTTATGATCTTCATTCAATTTATTTCTAAATACCCTTTTAGTTCCAGTCATATTCTTGTCCTTAGGTCTCAGAACAAGGATCCTTATTTTTTTCTTTTCAATCAATTCAAATTCTTCTTCCATATCTTTAACCCAACTTTCATCTTTTCATGCTTCATTAACATCCTTAGGTTCAATCTTAGAAATCAAACAAATCTCATATATATTTATAACAAGTCTTCCCCTAGTTTGAACACCTTGATTCCTATCACCAATGATATGATTTTTGGAATGATTTATCTTTACATACCTTGGAGTCTTAGGATTTTCATTTTAGTTGACTCTTGTGTCTCTACTTCTTTCTCATTTTCTACTTCTTCATCTTGATCAACTGAACCATTCTTATTTTGATTGTAATTTTGTGATTGCATTTCCTGATTGTCTTTCTCTTCATTTGAATCATAATTTCAAGATCTAGCTTGTCTCTGATAGCTTTCATCCACTTTGACATTAGCACTTTGAATTATCTTTCTTAACCTAATATTGTAACATTTGTGTGATTTTATCTTTGTAAAATAACTAGGGAAGATACCTTCATAACCTCTGGGATCAAATTTCCCTAAATCTTCATCTCTTTTAATATAACATTTGCTTCCAAAAAATTGAAATATTTCATACTAGGAACATGACCATACCATATCTCATAAGGAGTCTTACTAGTGCCTTTCTTGATTTGAACTTGGTTCAATGTATAAACTGTAGTACTAACTGCTTCTCTCCAATAGACTTGTGGTACATTTCCCTCAATCATCAGTTTCCTTGCAATGTCTAGAATAGTTTTGTTTCTTCTCTATGAAATACCATTCTATTATGGGTTCCTTATGCAAACATTGTCTATTTATCCCATTCTCTTCACAAAATGTATTAAATTATATAGTTGTAAATTCACCACCTCTATTAGATATCAGACATTTTAGCTTCATGCATGTCTTTGTCTCAACCATAGCCTTAAAAATCTTGAATTTTTCAAAAGCTTCAGATTTCTCCTTTAAGAATGTAACCGACATCATCCTTGAATAATCATCAATGAATAATATTAAATACATATCTCCATAATAGCTTCTAGTTCTAGTAAGGCCACACAAATCAATATGCACAAGATCTAACAATCTACTTAAAGAATAAGTTTTTATTTTGACAGTAGATTTAGTTAGCTTACCTAGATGACATTCCTTACACACCTCATTAGCGGGCTTCAATAACTTAGGTAAACCTCACACTACTTTAGTAGTACTTATGTTCACAATGTTATCAAAAATCACATGACAAAATATTTTGTACCATAACCAACTATTATCAATTTGAGCAATCAGACATCTATTCTTTGCACTATTCAAATGAAGTACATTACATTTGGTCTTTTTACCTAATACAATCTCAACACCCTAACTTTCAATTATTTTTCACTCTTCATTCTTGAATTGTAAATTATTTCCTTTTTCAAGTGTAATACCCCAAAAATGGGCTATAGGTTCATTAACCTCTTACATCAACAATTCGATCGAAATCAACATCAAAGTCCTAACCTAAGGCACATATGCACATCAAAATCCTAATTGATTTTATCTTAATTCTGCATCGAGGAATATTCCTTTAATATTCCTAATTTATCATAATTATCTTTAATTGAATATTATTTGGCGATAAATGTCATTATTTATCCTAAAGTTGATTAATTGAATATGATGAATATTTAATTAATTAATTTAATTCTACCACTTAATTATTTAATTAGATTTAATTCTATTTATTCCTAATTATATTATTTAATTTTGACAATAAATCAAATCTCCTACAAATAATTGATTAAATATTTATTTAATTGATTAAATCCAAGTTGTCAATATTTAATAATATAGTTTTGATTAAAATAATTTTGATTAACCCATAAATCAATTATTTTAAATTTAAAATCAGTTAAGTTGAGAATAAATCACTTTATTTTTAAATTAATTCAAAATAAATCAAGCACAATCAGAAAAGAAGGCAACTAGAAATTAACAACCAATTTTAAATTTAAACTCAACATGGGATTGTGAGTTGGAAATTGATCTAAAACTCTATTTTGAGTTAAAAGTTATTTTTGCATGATTTTCTGAGTTAATCTGTTTCTAATTTCTTGTTGCTTCAAAAATCAACCTGAGTTTATCAAGAGTGATTTATGGATTTTTTCAATGCATCCTCAAGCCCTGAATTTCTATAAAATAAAGGCCCAACTCTTCACAAATTATCTCTCGAATTTGCATAATTACTTTGGTGAATTTACAACTGAAGAACAAAGCTTTTGCGACAAGCAATTTTGTGAGATCATTTCATAGTTTTTCATAGCTTTGAATATCAATTCATATAATTGTTAGATTAATCTGCATATCAATTTCATACATTCTAGATTAGTTTCATATCAAGTTGTTTATCCTAATTGCATTCAAAATCCAAAAAAATAGATTAATTTGCATTCATATTTCATTTCTTTCATCATTTTAAATCCTTTGTTTAGGTGTTGCATTGTCACTAATCTTGGTCTAATCTAAGAATACCATGCTCGCACCTACTAGAAGGTAGTAAATCGCCTAGTTAGCTTAGTTTCATTTATTTGCAGATTTCAATTTTGCTAACTTCTAATGTTTTACTGAAGTGTTGTGTCCATAGCTAGGTACAATTTTCACACACACATTTTTGGCACCCACCATGGGGCCCTAAAATGGGTTTCCATTCTATTCTATTCTATCAAATTTCTATCATTTTTCTTGAACCCACGACCACAAGGTTAATTTTTATGAATTTTGTAATAAATTTATGGGTTGTTTTTCCAAAAATCCGATTGGTATTTTTATTGTTACATGCACATATGACATGATACAGATCCAAAATTTATATTTCTAGAAAGATATTTGAGTTATATTTCATTTTCCGTTGGTTTGGATTAATTTCATTTTGATTTGATAAAGTTATGATCATTTTAGTACAGATTGGTCATAACCTGATTTTATGAAATCTGACTAATGTTGTTATTGGTACATGCACATATCACATGATACAGATCTGAAATTTATATTTTTAAAAAGGTATTTGAGTTAGATTTTTTGAAATTTATATTTATGGAAAGGTATTTGAGTTAGCTTTCATTTTGATTTGCAAAAGTTATGATCATTTTAGTGCAAACTGGTCAGAACCTGATTTTATGAAATTTGACTGATGTTTTTATTGGTACATGCACATATGACATGATAGAGATCCTAAATTTATATTTTTGGAAATTTATTTTCGTTAACTTTCATTTTCCATTGGTTTGAATTAATTTCATCTTGATTTGCAAAAGTTATGATTGATTTAGTGCAGACTAGTCAGAATCTAATTTTTTATGATAGTAGGTTTTTCGATTATCAAATGACATATTATCTTTGACTAACCTTATTTTCTACCACGTGGGGTTGACAAGTTGTGTTTCCTTTTTGATGGATTTTTATAACAGTCGGTTGCATGTACAAGAATAGGTAAGTTTTTCATAACAGTGGTTTGCAAGTGCAGGTGCAGGTACATCCCGTGGGTACAAAAGATAGAAGACAAATGCTCAAAAATTGCTAAAATGGGTAAAAATCTGCTAAACGCATTGCGAGGAAGTCAGGCATTCTATTCAATCTGATAACACTTCAATTTGGATATAAAATGAACTCTCTTGTGTCAAGCTTGAGTGCCTTTACAGCTTTCATAATTTACACTTCAGTTTTGGGCTATAAAACGAACATAGATTTTCTTTTTGCATATTTGTTACACATAGTAAATAGGCCCTATGAACACTATTTGTGGATGATCTTGAGAGATTGGGCTTCATTCTCTTGTTCATGCATGCGAAGCTCTTCTTGACGATAGATCCCCTTGTAGGTAGGGAGGATACTGTGATTGTCTCACATTCTATTGGGTTTGGTCATTGGCTTTTGATCGATATGTTTTCTCTCTGGAGAGATCGATAGACATAGTTGTTGACATCACAAATCTTGGTGAGATAATTTTAGTCTTAGCGTGTCAAATTAATCTATCTGCTATGTTTGGGTAAAACTGATAAGGCTAGAGGATTATTCTCTACTTCCTTTTTGGGTAGTATCAAAAACTCAAATCCTTGGATCTAGACCAAGTCCCCATGTGGTATCTTTTGTGAGTCACCTTTAGAGAGGGTTAATCGTAGTGGACATTCCCTTTATTAGATCAACCATGTGGATGGAACCTCAAGGGATAATAGCCATTTTCACTGTGGTAGCAACAACCACTATATAAATGTCCTTGTGGAGGAAATATTCACAGGTGTGGTCTCTTGTTGGTCTATCAGATCTCCCTAGCAGATCTTGAGTGATTAAATTCTGGGATTGTGTCAAAACCTCAGTGTGCCTAGATTGGAGTTCACCCTCTTGAGATCATAAAAGTTGTAGAGTCAGACCATTACTACAAACCTTAGCGAGACCAATTTTTCATTTTCTAGGACTATGTGCATTATTGAAAAACATTTGAGAACATACAGAATTAGCATTCTTAGGGATTAGCACAATAAGTCACTATTGCTTGTTCATGCGCAAGGTTACTTTTTCCCTTGTTCATTGTTTTGAGACGATTGCTTGCTTCCCTTTTCTTGTTGTTCTGCATGTTTTCTATCTATTTGGTCCTTTGGAAATGAATAATCATGAACTATTACATAGATCTGCAAACTTGAACAAAGGATATCTTACAAACAATCTAAAACTGAAAACTGAAAAATTACAAATCTAAAGCAAAAATCCTTTTTGGTGTCAAAATTCATCCTGAAATTTCAAAACTCGTATCAAAGCTAAAGTCAAAGTTGTCAGAAGCCTTCAAAATTTGTCAGGAATCCAATTTTTGCAGCCTATTTCCAGATTTTGTCAAAATATTCACTGTGTCGGGAACAGACCAGAAACTAGAAAGAATTCGATCATTTACCTAAAGTGGTCTCTTGAGTCTGATTTAGCCTTCTGATTTATCGATTTGAGTCTTTTTCATCTTGTGTCAAAACCTTGTCAAAATTATCTTCAAATTCAATCTTTATACAAAATGGTTAAGTGTTGTGAGCTCGTGTCCACCATCTTTTGGGCGTCTACCCATACTACTAGGGCATAGTATCTTTCATTTACATCCAATATAATCTTCAATCAATCCAATCTTGACAAGGTTGTGTCATTCGATCTTCTTGAATCAAGTCATTCTTTAGTGTCTTCATCTTTCTCTTTTTCTTCATCCAAGGTTAATGGTGGAAACTAGAGCTTCCTCACACAAGAAATTTGGAGAAGCACCCAATACCTTACCTTTGTCTACTCACGTGGGTCCAACCTTTGAGAAACTCTATAATTCAGGTCTTTACGAAGATGACGGTCTCAGAAGTCTTTGATTAAAAACTGGTTACATACCCCCCCTCCATCAACCCGTGGAGGTGATAAAAAAACTCCACATCAATCTATCCCAGAGAGTCCTAAAACTCCTAACATGTCTCAAGGAGGGACAAACCATGGTTCCCGGGGACATCAATCACAACATGGTGCAGATCAAGAACCCGTACCTTCTGAAATTGCTCGATATCAAAATGATGATGACTTCAAGAAAATGATGAGGCATTTCTTGAAGGAAGATAGAGAAACATACTTCCTAGAGTTAGCTCATCAAGGGGCTAAACTTCCTCCCAACTTTAATGTTGAAGATATCATTACGCATGAGGAAGAAACTCCAATCACTGCTATGACGAAATAGATGCATGCCATGCAAGTCAAACTTAACAAACTTGAAAAAGAAAAGGAACCTAAGGAGTTCTCCATGGAAGCTCTATGCCCTTTTCCATTTGATAAAGACTTGTACATGCCGCCATTCCCTAAGCAAGTGGAAATACCTAAATATGATAAGTATGATGGAAACTCTGATCCTCGAGATCATGTCAGAGAATTCTATACTCAATCTATGGAGTTCATGCATGAATCAACCTACCTAATGCATATTTTCCCTTGATCTTTGGTAGGGTTGGCTATTCATTGGTTCTCAAAAATGCCCCCTACTATCAAAATTTTTGAGAAGTTAATCAAACTATTCTATCAACAATACTCCTACAACATCCAACATATGGACACTATGATCAACATCTGCAATCTGAAATAGAACTCAAGAGAACCATTCCTAACTTTTCTCAAACAATGGAGGAAGAACTTTTCATAATATGCTAGACCCATTCCAGAAACTGAGAAGCTAGAAATTTTCATCAACAATCTTGTTCCAGAACTCAACTACCATTTGCAAATGCAAAATCATACATCCTTTGATAAAATGGTAGAAAATGCAATCAAAATTGAGAAAGTACTTGTGCAAAAAGGAGACATATCACTTCAAAAGGACAAGTATGAATCTGGATCTAATTCTAAAGACAAAGGAAAAAATTGGAACAAGAATAAGGGCATCGTCACAGATGGCGTTGTTGATACTATTTGTGCCCCATCTAAGGCATCTGCTTTCAATCTCACTGTTGCACCCAAGCCATCAAAGCTTCCAAAGCTAAAGCAATAGAATCTAACAAGAAGCCATCTGACTATAAACCTTGGGCTACAGATCTTAAACGTAAGTTTACTCCTCTTTGAGAATCCTTGGAATCCACCATTAAGACTCTATTGGCCAACAACATCATCTCCTTTCCTGAGATAAAGGTATTTGATCCAGAACCTAAACCAAAATGGTGGAGAGAGAATGATTTTTGTTACTTCCATCACAATAAGGTTCATTAAACTAATAAATTCATACGCCTGAAACACATCATACAAGACAAAATTGATAATGGAGAAATTGTAATTGACAATCATAAAAGCAATAATGATCATACAACATTCACAGAGCCATTTATGAAACATGGTCAAGGAGATTCATCTTCTCAGCATAATGTGGGTGCTAAAGTCAATTATTCCTACTTTGGAAATAATGATGTCATCAATATGGTTGAACCATGCCTATCTGAGTATTGCAATGTCATCACAATTGTAAGAAAAGATAGATAAAATCAGCAACAAATGCAGTTACTCGATCACAAGCTCAGGCACATCTGCAAGGACAAATCCTAGATTCATCCAATGTCCCTAAGATACCTTTCAATCTTTCATCTGCTTCTAAACAAAAGGTTGCCTCTAAATCATCAAATTCTAAAGACATGAGGCCAGCATCATACAGTATTGTCCAACAACTCTAGCATACAAATGCAAAAATCTCCATGTTTGAGCTGCTTCAGATATCTCCAACTCATAGAGTCATTCTAGACAAAGCTCTACTCAGATCCAATGTTCCTAACAACCTTGATTTAGATAGATTCTAGACTATGGTTGGTCATCTAACATCTCCACAGTATATCTCCTTTTCAGAGGAAGATGATAATCCCTTGATTCATCCACATAACCAGCGGTTGCACATTGAAGTCTTGATCCAAAACCATCGTGTCAAATGTGTGTTGATAGATGGAGGTGTTGGTCTCAACATTTGTTCTTACAGCTTGATCACACAATTGGGATTTTCTAAAGCTACCATTGATCCTAAGAAGAAGATAACTATCACAACATATTATGAGAAAGAAATATCTTCCAAGGGAACTATTGTCTTACCTATCAGAATAGGACCTATTATCAGAGACACCATATGTCAAGTTCTTGATCTACCTTTGGATTACAACATCCTTCTAGGAAGACCCTTGATACATGAAATGAGAGCTATTCTTTCCACATACCATCAATGTGTGAAATTTTCTTATGAAGGAGTAGAGGTGATGATTCCAGTGGACCTATACACAACTTGCAATGCATTGAAAGAAAGTGTTGATAAACTTGTTGCTAATAACAAAGAATCTTCCACTAAGTAGATAGACATTGCTTCAACATCCAAAATGGAAGACATTGCTAAAGAAGTCAAAATAAAAGATAATGGTATGGGAGAATACACAATGGAACCTATTTTATCTCTCACATCTCTCCCGTTGTCCCCTAAATCTTATGGACAACCTTCTAACAAAATGAAACCTGTAGCTAAAGAATCCCAGGTCATATTCAATGGAAGCTTTATCATAGAAAAAGTATCTAAACAAGAATTTGAGGAAGAAGAAGCCATGCTTGCATGGTTATACAAGGACAAGCCTTAATCCATATCAGTCCAAAAATGTGACTCCACTTCAAGCAAAATTCCTCAGAAGTCATATGGACCAGGGGACAAATTGATCACAAAAATGGGATATACTAGAAAAGGACCTCTAGGACTACAAGGTAAGGGTCTTCTATCACCTCTTGACCACCATGGTCAAACCAAAAAGAATAAAATAGGTCTAGGATATAAGAAGAAGCCTTCCTATCTTAGCAAGAACTCCCCACATGTCTTAGAATAGATTGAGTCATCCACAACAAATCAACTAAAGGAAGAAACAACTGAACAATCTGACAGTGATGATTCAGACACCACTGATGAGGTCATTCCTTATGAGCATTTTTCTAAAGAAATAAAAGACCTTCTTGAAGATGAAGATGATCAAGTAAAAAGAATCAATGTAGTAGAAACACAAGAACCTACTATAGAACAAGAGATGGTTGCACCACAAGAACCAGCTGATCCTGAAGGCAATCAAATAGACAAAGAAGAAGGTGGTAGTTATTCTGAAATAGATTCCCATGAGTATGAATTCAAATCAGAATCTGAGGGTAACGCTTCTTGGGGTATTCATCCTGACTTTACACACATTCTTAGATTTCCTAGAGGCATAGATGAGGAACCAAATGACTATGAATGGGGAGCCATTCCAGAGGAAGACGAGCTTATCATAGAAAAACATATTGATGTTGTTCACCAATATGCACCTAAACCCAACGTAAGTCTAGAGAGAAATAATGAACTTAACGAGTCTGATCCACTAATGGCTGAAGTGGACTCCCACAATGACATTGAGCCTATTCACAAATTGAATGTTTTGAGTTGTAATATCACCTTCAAACTCCAGAGTCAGGTTAGGAATAATGATGAAAGATCCATATCCATAAAGTACATGGTAATTTAATTCATGCACCAGGGAGAGATCTAATTCCCTTTACTACACAATGGCCTTTTCACCAATCGGAATTTGATCTTATAGGAGCCATACATCCTCATTCTTCTAATGGACATACCCATATTATTATAGCTACAGACTATTTTAGAAAATGGGTAGAAGCAATCCCTTTGACTCAAGCAACCAACAAACAAATTTCAATGTTTATCCTAAACTACATCATATGTCGGTATGGTATTCCACATTTTATAGTCATAGATAATGGTGGAAAATTCAAGAATAGAGACTTAGATGATTTATGTGCGAAATTCAAGATTACACAACATTGGTCATCAATCTACTATCCTCAAGGGAATGGACAAGCAGAGGCTTCAAAGAAGAATCTATTGAAAATTATACACCATATAGTTAATAAAACAAGAAGAGACTGGCATCTCATGATCAATCCATCTCTTTGGGCCTATGGAATAAGTATCAAAACACCCACTGGGGCTACACCATTCACTTTAGTTTATGGGTCTGAAGAGGTACTACCTATTGAAGTTGAAATCCCATCACTAAGAATCAGAGTGCATGGTCTAGTAACTGATGATGACTACAAAGTGTCTAGGTTGCAAGAACTTGAACTACTAGATGAGCACAAACAAGTAGCATATGATCATCTCAAAGTCTATCAGAAAAGAATGTCTAGAGGCTACAACAGCAAAGTCAAACAAAGAGAATTTCAGGTTGGCAATCTAGTCCTGAGAGAGAATCCTAAAAAGAAATCACATAGAGAATGCAAGGGGAAATTTGAACCCAACTGGTTGGGTCCCTTTGTTGTCACTACTACTTTCGGCTCTGGAGCTTATCAACTCTCAATGACTAAAGGAGAATAGCTCCAATAACCAATCAACATTCTGCATCTGAATAAATTCTATGCTTAAGGCATTTAGTCTATAGTAAAATGTCCTGAAAAAATCATAAAAATAAAAAAAAGTCCTAAAAAATGATCATCCTAGTGAAAACCTAGCAAATAGGCACCTTGATGTATCACAAAAAAATCAAAAAAATGGAAAAATACAAAAAAATTTGAAAAAATGAAAAAAAGAAAAAAAATGAGAAAAAGAAAAAGTGCCTTGGTGAAAACCTGGAAACAGGCATCTTGGTAGCAAAAATAGAATCTCCACCAAGATGGTGAAAACTCGACAAATGGGTGCCACTTGTTTCAAAATGCTCCAAATATCAGCACAATCTTGGTCTCTCCCAGCTTTTAGTCTTGCTTTAGTTTGTACATACCTCCCGGTTTGTTTCTGCATTCCTATTTTCAATAAAGTCGATCTGTGCACCAATCGGCTCAAACCTCTGTATCCTATCAATGTTCAAACTTGGGGGAAACCAAAGTCATATCCTACAGTCCTCAGTATCTTAGATGAGTCATATCCAGTCAAAGTCCTTTGAAGTTACATCTGAGTCAGTTTGTCTATCTCCTCTCCAGAAAGAACTTTGCATCTACAATAGCGAAATCAAACATCAACACAAATTGAAAACAATCTATGCTTTTACATGCTTTTATCTCCTTGTATGCTTAATGATTCGCATTGAGATTTTTGCATATTGTGTCCCTTCAACCTCTTCTATGATGTCCTTTATAGGATTTAGAGAGTGATGACTGGGGGCATAATCTTTTCTTTATTTTCTACTTGTATGTGAAAATCTAACAACTTTGGAAATACTGGATTGAAATGGTGTCCATCTGTAAGAGCCTCTATCTCGTATTGGATGGCCATGCATACCTCAACCATTGATACCCAAAAAATTCAAGGAAGTTTGATCTATCTATTGTCTTTTTGAGAAAGTTCTTACTACTACTATGAAACGCGATCTTACCTAAGGATGTGAACGATAAAGGGTCACTACAGGTAATTCACACTGGATTTAGAATGATCTCTTAATTGCTTGATGTGTTTGTTCTGCAAGACATATTCTGGTCATCATGATGTCTATGTTTTGATGCTTATACAAATTGCTATATCAAAATGGACATGATATTCAGGTCATCCTGGCATTTGTGCCTTGGTGCTTATATCTAATCCGACATTCTAAAAACAAAATCAATATTCATATGTCCATGGTTGTCTAGCCAGTGGGCGTTGTACTGATTCTTGTGCATACAATTCAATATTCATATATTCATAGTTTCCTAACTAGTGGATGTTGTATTGATTTATCCGGTTACCTAAAAATTCAATGATGAAAATGACTGACACATGATTAGTGACTAGGTCCTAGGTCTTAGGTTTGCATCTCATTTTTCACTTTGCATGATTGCATTTATCTCACGATTGCCTAAATCAGCTTGACACTTAAATGATTCTTCAAAACAACGCTTAACATGACAGAAGGACTGAGCATTGTATGAAGGTCCCTTCAACAAAACAACAAGTAGAATCCATTTTCAAGATCAAAATCAAAATCTGAGATCATTTATATTGTCAACTGCTTGCATAATCGACCTTCAATCATCACAGAACTCCAAAATTAAACTTAATTGATTATCATACATCAAACTATTCAAATTTCAACTTCGTCAACCATGGTCAACTTATGGTCAAACCTAGTCAAACTTGGTCTTTAGGACCTCCAAACGATGCAAAACATGTTCTCAAACGCGTATAACCACTTCTTAAATCAATTAACATGCTTGTAAACCATTCAATGGTTACTTTTCTTGTCAGATTTTGATTTTAATCTCAAAGGGGGCATGGTATTGCACATCAATCAAATCTGTAAATCAAATCTTTCTTTTAGTGATCAAGAGAACAACCACGTCTAATTGTTGATTCATCACAAGTCCTCGTCTCTTGGGGCACATCGCTTAGGGCATATCAGATTCATTGAGATCCATATCAATCTGGTATCCTAATCAATCTTGTAAACTGTATCAGCTTTTCATAACCATCGGTTCATTAGTATTATTTCCTTGGTTCTTTGTAACTAAAGGGTTCAGATGTGATACCATTTCGATCCCTTTGGACAATCAAGTTTGGAATCAGGTCACTCACTTCTTCATAATCGTAAGGTTCAGAATCAAGCATTTTGATACTTTTTCGTAATCACTGGTTCATCATTGCTATAGTTGACATCATCATGATTCTTGGTCAACCAGGACCTGAATCAGCTTGTTCCAATCTTTCAATCGATTTCTATCTTGGAATCATTTTATCTTTCAAATTAGTTTCAACATCAAAAATAGACTATTCTTTGAACCACTATGCTTCGCACAGTGATTCAAAGAGGGGAAAAATGTAATACCCCAAAAATGGGCTATAGGTTCAGTAACCTCTTGCATCAATAATTCGATCGAAATCAACATCAAAGTCCTAACCTAAGGCACATCTGCACATCGAAATCCTAATTGATTTTATCTTATTTCTACATTGGGGATTATTCATTGAATATTCCTAATTTATCATAATTATCTTTAATTGAATATTATTTGGCGATAAATGTCATTATTTATCCTAAAGTTGATTAATTGAATATGATGAATATTTAATTAATTAATTTAATTTTGCCACTTAATTATTTAATTAGATTTAATTATATTTATTCCTAATTATATTATTGATAATAAACCAAATCTCCTACAAATAATTGATTAAATATTTATTTAATTGATTAAATCCAAGTTGTCAATATTTAATAATATAGTTTTGAATAAAAGTTTGATTAAAATAATTGATTAACCCATAAATCAGTTATTTTAAATTTAAAATCAGTTAAGTTGAGAATAAATCACTTTATTTTTAAATTAATTCAAAATAAATCATGCACAATCAGAAAAGTAGGCAACTAGAAATTAACAAACAATTTTAAATTTAAACTCAACATGGGATTGTGAGTTGGAAATTGAGCTAAAACTCTATTTTGAGTTAAAAGTTATTTTTGCATGATTTTGCATGATTTTGCGAGTTAATCTGTTTCTAATTTCTTGTTGACTCAAAAATCAACCTGAGTTTATCAAGAGTGATTTATGGCTTTTCTCAATGCATCCTCAAGCCCTAGATTTCTATAAAATCAAGGCTTGGCTCTTCACAAATTATCTCTTGAATTTGCACAATTACTCTGGCGAATTTGCGACTGAAGAACAAAGCTTTTGTGATAGGCAATTTTGTGAGATCATTTCATAATTTTTCATAGTTTTGCATATCAATTCATATAATTGTTAGATTAATCTACATATCAATTTCATACATTCTAGATTAGTTTTATATCAAGTTGTTTATCCTAATTGCATTCAAAATCCAAAAAAAATAGATTAATTTGCATTCATATTTCATTGCTTTCATCATTTTAAATCCTTCATTTAGGTGTTGCATTGTCATTAATCTTGGTCTAATCTGATAATACCATACTTGTACCTACTAGAAGGTAGTAAATCACCTAGTTAGCTTAGTTTCATTTATTTGTAGATTTTGATTTTGCTAACCTCTAATGTTTTACTAAAGTGTTGTGTCCGCAGCTAGGTACAATTTTCACACACACAGCAACTAGTTGTCTAACACTCAAAATATTATACTTTAGACCTTCAACATATAAAACATCATCAATATTATTCTTACAATCAAGTCTAATGGAACCTCTACCTGTGATCATACAAGAAGTTTCATCACTGAACCTGAAAACATCACCATCATACCTTTCCAACTTCACAAATTTGTTCTTATCTTGAGTCATATTATGTGAACATCTTATTTCTATCACCAATTCATCTTCCTTTTCAATATGTGTAGCCAGGGCTCTTTCCTCATTTATAAAACTAGGGTTCTCATCTTTGATAGTAATAAACACAATCACATCTTCACTCTTTTTAGATTCATCATCAATCACGTCTTCATGAGAAGAAAAATAACATTTCTTCTGATATCTAGGAGGAAATCTCCTAGGCTTATGCTTTGGTACTCTCTCAGGGCATCTTGAAGAAAAATGACCTATTTTATTGCATGAAAATAATTTCAAATGTTACTTTCCTTCATAATTACCACCTCATTTAGGCAATCTTTTGGAAATTAGGGCTTCAGATTCTTCAAGCTTTCTCTCCTCTTCAATTTTTTCCATCTCCTTTACATATCTAGATCCATAATTTGATGAACTTTCTCTAGGGTCATATCTTTTCTTATCCTTAGAAATAGTAGATTTAAATGAACATTCAAATTTAGGAAGGCCATCACAAAATTCACTCATCTCAAAGAAAGATATCTTACCAACTAATGTGTCTCTTATTACTGGGGCCACGATTCTAATCTCTTCAATAGTAGCAACCTTTTGTTTGTAAGAAGGCAGAAAGTATCTAAGTACCTTAGAAAGAATCTCATCTTCTTCCAATGTTCCACCAGTGCATCTAATTCCACAAAAAATATCATTCACCTTTTGTATGTAAGAATCAATGTTCTCATCCTCACTCATCTTTAATTACTCAAATTTCCCTTTCAAAATATGCAACTTGGCTTTCTTCACACATGCATCTCCTTCATGCACTCAATAATGCTTTCTTAGCTTTGATATTGTATTCAATTTTCTTATTCTCGTTAGTAATGGAAATAGAAATATTTTTAGGAGGATTGTAATTCGTCTAGTAGTCTTCTCTAATGCATCTTAGGTGTGTAATAATCTGACCTTTCCATATTGAATAGTTAGTGCCTTCGAATCTCAAGCTGTACTTCTTAAAAGATTCCATCCTAGATCTCAAGCG
The DNA here is from genome assembly GCA_027943335.1 of Chamaecyparis obtusa. NCBI lineage: Eukaryota > Viridiplantae > Streptophyta > Pinopsida > Cupressales > Cupressaceae > Chamaecyparis > Chamaecyparis obtusa. The sequence goes on along the minus strand of BSBK01001309.1, from coordinate 257,721 downwards.
ATCAATCTTTCCAAAGAGAAATTAGCTCTGATACAAATTGATATAAACAAGGAAACACATACAACTAAGAGGGAGGTGAATTAGTTGTGTCCTGAATCAAAAAATCTTAACAAACTCTTAACCTTAAATATTAGATTTGAATGATAAACATTAAGAAAAATATCACAACACATAAATCAAAATATAACACCAATATTTTTGACATGGAAACCATATTAGGGGAAAAACCATGGTGGGGACCAAACCCACAAGATGATATACTTTGTTAAAAGCACTATACCATGTTAGTAGTAGTACAAGGAGAATAGACAAGCATTCAGACACACTACCTAGATCTCACTGCTCAAATACAACAAGGGATATAACCCAAAGGAAGGATCACTACCTTATAACAAGTACATGGACAATAATCCATTGTGGACTACAATCCGCAAATCATGAACTGACTGATAGAATCTTCATCATGCCAATACAATTCCAATGAAGTACATAATACATCAGATATTTTCCTCAATTAAAAATTCCACTCATACCTCTTTGCATAGTCTCTCATACACACACACACATGATCTAATCCACAAAAGGATATTACATCATTACATTTGTACAATTCATCAACCTTGTAGAAATAAACAAGGTCAAATCAACCTTAACAACTCAATTAAAAATATTTAATCAAATACAAAACAATCATCAATTCGATCCAAAATATGTTGATGAGGATATTAAAAGGATCCAAATATTCATCCTTAGACACTCTCCATCTCCATAAATCACACCTTGATCGATCACAATATGGTACACCATCATGTCATCTAAGAATAATAAGAACACCAGTACAGCACAACAAAATCACCAAATCTAATCACATAACTCAATGTGACCAGCAACATGAATAGAAGATAATCTAGAAACATTAGAAAGAACCATAAAATTCCATATGAATGACCAAAACAACTTTGCCTTATAATTCAACATTAAATTTTCACTATTCATCAGGAACACCAATCAATAACCTCTTTCTCTCAAGAAAAATAGCTTTCCAATATCCAAATCATGAACCACTCAAGATAAGGAAACAAATCCATGTCACAAACACACCACCAGGTTAACAACCAAAAATATTGCATAACCAATCCACATTGATCCAAAAAGTGTAACACTATCTTTTCCTAAACATAAAAAATACTAGTCTCTGATCAAACATCTGTTAATATGATTTAGAACAACAGAGAGGGGGGTGAATCAGTTATTCTCAGGTCTCTCATAAACTTATCCTTAAATCAGATCCAAAACAAAAACAAACTCAGTCAACACTGATTCAATAATAGAAACATCTAACAATGCAGTTCACTACCCAGCTGTAACTTAACTTGTAAAACATAGCAATGTTTAGATCTAAACATTTATACAAGCATAAACACCAGGTTTTATAGTGGAAACCCAATTTCAGAAAACCACTTTGTAACATGCTACTATTATTTTCACTCTTTTGAAGTGAGCTCGGTAAAAATCCAACCCAGTCAAAGGTTACAATACACACTATCAAATGTGACCCGGTTAAAGGATTTCAATCACCCTGTTAAAAGTGAGCCTAGTCATAGGACTTACATACACTCCATTAGAATGCAACCTTGTTCAAAGGATTTAATATATGACTGTTAGGTCAACCTTTGTTAAAAGGATTTTGACTATTACAATGGTTAGAAAGTAGCAGCAGTATTATCTGAAAAATATACAACTCACTTTGCAAATATCAGATCTGATTTCGTACACTAATGCTGGTTTACTAACTTGGAAACTTTGTCATTTCCATCTTTGATCTACTCAGAACTTTTCTTCAAGCAATCATCACCATTCTCCTTTAGCCTTTTATACTTTTTTAGTCAATAAAACTTTTCTTCTTCTAGCATTCTCTGTTCACCATGTGCATTCATATCACAATGTTTAGGTTCCCTTATATTTTCCTCAATTAGGTTAACTCATCTTTTGCTGCTCAATCTCTTTCGTAGATCTTAGGGTTAGGTCAGATTCATTGAATCTAAGCACTTTATGTTCTTCGGCTCCTTTTCTAGAATCATCTCAAATCTCTTAAATATTTACAATAAAATGTTTTACAAAGCATTTAATGCTTCCAAACAATCAATAAATAAAGTCAACACATGTTACATAATCCAAGAATTCAACAATGTCAGCTCCAAAATTAAATTCTCTACAAATATAAAATTGTTGATGCTCGGTCAATACTGTGATTGTTCACTTGGTCTCCATGTAGAAAGCTCGGTCAATACTAAAATTGTCTCCTCGGCTTGCACTATCTTCCTCGGTAATTTACTAGTGCTCAGTCGACACTATAATTTTGCTCGGCATATGCTAACTCGATCGACACTAACATCACTCAGCTTAAACATGATTTTTCCATTCTTTGCTGGGTTAAGCCTACCATTTTAGTCTTCATTCTTACTAAGATAAACAATAAATTATCTCATCATAGTGCAACATAGTCAAGTACACTTTGTAGTATCAAGATAACTCAACCTTTCCCTAGGTGCTATTGTTACCAACCTTGCTTAGCCCCTTAGCAATACTCAAATAGATGTAGTACTTTCCTAAGTATCAATAGTCTTACCAATTAAGGTTTGACATCAATGACAATACAACAATTGTTTCAATTCAATTTCCAACAATCTCCCTCTTTGGCATTGATGGTAACACCATATGATATCACCTGAATAACACATGGATTACCAACCAATCCAAAATCTTATCTGTCCATCAAAAACTTATTTAAAATATCCTTAGCTTCATTCTGATTTAAAATACTATAAACCTCACTCCTGTGACCGTCAGAAGTATTCAGATCTCCCTCTATCCTGATTCTTCATTTCAGTTTCATGTGTGATCTCCCTCTATCCTAATTCTTCATTTTAGTTTCATGTGTTATCATATCAATACATTCTCCCTCTTTGACAAAAATGCCAAAGCAACAACTAAAACTTACATCTAGTAGATGTAGATAATATCTTTGCAGCTCAGTGTTTCTCCCTCTGTCATCTTGCTTATGACTGATTCCTTGTCTTCGCTTCTCTTCACAACTCTAGGCTAGCCCTAAAGTGTGACAATCTTCTGCATCAATTTGTTAAATGTTATGCTATAGTACATTTTATGCAGTGCTCCTAGCTTGTCTAGGCAGCCTCAGTTAGGGGAAGAACCCCTAATTAACTTCTCAAATACTCATGAGCTTCTCTAGGTAAAGCTTTAGTGAATATGTCTGCTAGTTGTTCTTTTGTATTCACATATTCCATTCGGACTTCTTTATCTTGTACTAATTCTCTCAAGTAGTGATACTTGATTGCAATGTGTTTGGTCTTAGTGTGCATCATTGGATTCTTAGAAATATTGATAGCACTTGTGTAGTCACATAAAATAACAACAGGTTCAATGATTTCTTCTTTCATGCCTATCAACAATTGTTTTATCCATACCAAGTTTGAACAATTCACTGCAGCAGCAACATACTTGGCTTCAACAGTAGATTGGGAAATGCAATTTTGTTTCTTGCTTGTCTAGGAGACTAATCTCTATCCAAGAAAGAAAGCTCCACCACTTGTACTCTTTATGTCATCTACATTTCCTTCCCAATCAGCATCTGTATAAACTCGGAGTTCAAATTTGTCATCCTTCTTATAATATAGACCATAGTCAGCAGATCCTTTCAAGTATCTCATAATTCTTTTCATGACCATCATATGTGTTTCCTTAGGATTAGCAGAGAATCTTGCCACAACCCCAACAACTAATGCAATATCTGGTCTGTTGTGTACAACATACTGCAATTTTCCAATCATAGATCTGTATAGAGTTTGATTCACTTTTGCAGCATCATCATTCTTAGATAACTTTTATCCAGTAACCATAGGAGTTCCCACTGGTTTAGCATCTTCCATCCCAAAAGTTTTTAGTATTTCATTAACATACTTAGACTGTGTAATGAAAATTCCATTCTTCCTCTAATATACTTGTAAACCAACAAAGAATTTGATCTCACCAAACATACTCATTTCAAATTCAGTTTGCATTTCATTTGAGAAAATTTTACATAATGCATCTTGTCCACCAAAGATAATGTCATCAACAAAAAAAATTTCTAACAAGATACCTTTACCTTCTTCATCCTTCATGTATAGATTGCTTGTGTCATTTTTTCTTGAAAATCCAATCTGTATCAAGTAGTTGTGCAACCTCTCATACCATGCTCTAGGTGCTTGCTTCAATCCATATAATACTTTATTCAATTTGCACACCATGTGTCTTCTATTTGGATCAATAAAACCTTCTGGTTGTTCTATGTAAACTTCTTCTTCTAGTATACCATTCAAAAATGTAGACTTGACATCTATTTGATATACCTTGAAATCGTTATAAGCAACATATGCAAGTAGAGTTCTTACTCCTTCCAATCTAGCTACAGGGGCAAATGTCTCCCCATAATCTATTCCTTCTTCTTGTGCATAGCCTTTGCATACTAGCCTAGCTTTGTTCCTAGTGATTTCACCATTTTCATTTATCTTATTCTGAAATACCCACTTTGTTCCTATAACATTCTTGTTTTCATGTCTCGGCACCAGAGTCCAAGTATCATTCTTCTCAATCTAGGCAATTTCTTCATTCATTGCTTGTATCCAGTCTTCATTCTCCAATGCTTCTCTAGTTGTCTTTGGTTCAAATTCATATAGTAGACATGTTGGATCCTTAGTCTTACTTTTGGTCTGGATTCCAGTATCTTTGTCTCTAATTATCTGTTCAGGCTTATGATGTCTTCTCACATATTTTGCCGAAATAGATTCAGCTATTCCCTCCTCTATTTCATCATGTTCCTCAACAAGATTGTTAGATTCAACTTCAGAATGCTCAGTAACCTCTTCCTGATATTCAACAGCATTTTCTTATAGCTCGGCATGTTCTTGTTCTCTCTCAGCACTATTTTCCTGATGCTCAGTAGCTTCTATCTGTCGCTCAGCATTGCTTACCCGAGACTCAGCATCAGGTGCAAGTCTGTTACTTGCGTCTTCTTCTTCTTCAATGTACACAAAAGTACTATAATCTTCTGGTTCTCTTTTACTATCAGCTTCATTTCTTTCTGCATACTCATCAATTTTTACATTCACACTTTCCATAATTTTGTTAGTGTTAGAGTTCAAACACTTATAAGGTTTACTTTTTGTGGAATACCCTAGGAATATGCCTTCATCACTCTTAGCATCAAACTTTCCATTCCTAGTGTCTTTTAATATATAGCACTTACTTCCAAAGATTCTAAAGTATTTAACACTCGGTGCATGTCCATGCCATAATTCATAAGGTGTCAGATTTGTACCTTTCTTGATCTATACCTGGTTAAGACTGTAGACAGTAGTGCTTATAGCTTCTTTCCAATATTTCTATGCCACATTATTTTTAATCATCAATGTCCTTGCACAATCCAAGATAGATCTCTTTCTCCTTTATGCTATACCATTCTGTGGAGGTGTTCTAGGTGTAGACATCTGTCTTTTAATTCCTCTATCATTGCAAAATAGATTAAATTCATTTGATGTAAATTCTCCACCTCGATCAGATCTAAGACATTTCAGGTTCCTACATGTCTCCTTTTCAACCTTAGCCAAATACCACTTAAAATATTGATAAGCTTCAGATTTTTCTTTTAGAAACATCACATGCATCATCCTAGTATGATCATCAACAAATAAGATAAAGTATTTAGCACCACAATAAATTTGTACACCCATAGGTCCACAAAGGTTAGTATGGAACAAATCTAAAATATTTTCAGAAGTAAAGGATTTTCTCTTGAAACTTGACTTTGTCATTTTTCCTAACTGACATTCCTTGCACATCACATTCTCAGGTTTCTTCAATCTAGGTAGACCTCTTACCTTTTTCTTCTTACTTATCTCTACCAGATTGTCAAAGTTAACATGACACATCCTTTTACGCCATAACCAAATATCATCAAGTTGTGTAATCAAACATGTTTCTTTAGATAGGTCAAGATAGAACAAATTAGCTCTAGTCTGATCTCCACTTCCAATTAGTTCTCCAGCAGCATTAAATATTTTAGCTTGCTTGTGATGAAATTCTACTCGATAACCAGTTTTGTTAAGCTAAGAAACACTTAGCAAATTGTAGTTAAGACCTTTGACCCAATATGCATTTTCAAAGGATATCTTATCAATTAGTTTAATCAAACCTTTTCCTCTAATAGGACATGGTGCATCATTACCAAATTTTACACTTTTACCTCTGTAATGATGTAAGGTCTCAAACTTATTTTTGTCACCAGTCATGTGATGTGAATAGCCACCGTCAATAATCCACTTATCATTCTTGTTCACATAGGATATCAATGTAGTTTTCTCATCCTCATCAGATTCATCTTTCATTGCCACATAAACTACCTCAATTTCAAAATCATCACTATTAGTGTCAGTCTCTTTTTCAGCAATGTAACAAGATTTCTTACCTTTTCCCTTGTAGTCTTTTTTCCAACGGTAGCTTCTGTCAGCTTTTCTATCTTTGTGTTTGCTTTTCCTTTCATCATCTTTATCCTTCCTGTCAGGACATCTAGCAGCTATATGACCAACTTTATTACATGCAAAACATATAATAGGGTGTTTAACTTTATACTTTCCTTTTCCCCTTCTCAGTCTTCTAGCCATAAGAGCTTCTAGATCTTCTAGGTCTTCATCAGAAGTATCATTGTCACTTTCACCATCACTTTCACTTTCACTGATGCATCTTTCTTTTTCTTTCTTTGGCTTGTTCAGAACTAGCTGTGACTTAAAAGCAGATTCAACATTTCCAATACTTCCAATAGTGAAATTATCCTAATTAGAGAGTTCAAAAGCAGTCAGCTTGCCAACCAAACTTTCCAAGGTAAGCACATTAGTAGAGTTACATCTAGATTCTTGAATAGCAGAGATCTTAAAAGCATATATAAGATGAAGGGTTCTTAATACTTTCCCAATTATAGTTTCATCATCAATAGTCTCATTAGCTCCTCTAATAGCATTCACAACTTCTTTTATTCTACTACAATATTGTGCAATGTTTTCACCTTCTTGCATTCTCATTTCATCAAACTTACCTCTAAGACTCTCGGGCTTTGATTTTAGCACATTCAAGTCACCCCCATAGATTCTTGCAAGAGTGTCCCACATATCTTTTGCAGTTGTGCAGTCCTTAATGTCCTCAAATTCTGGATAGCTTAGGGTAGATGCAATTTCCAACATTGCCTGATTATGTTCTTGCTTAGCTCTCATTTCTTCAACAATCAAAGGTGCAACAGGTGATACATAGTTGTTTTCAATGTAGTACTTTGCAGAGTCACCAATACCAACCAGATGTAGCTTCATCAAGCTTTGCCATGTAGGGAAATTTTCTTTTTTTAGCTTCGGTACCTCCTTCTTATACATCCTAATCATTTACTTCAAGCTCCTTTAAACTTGATATTTTCCAACACTAATAATAAGCAACTTAGCTTTGATACCAATTGTTAATATGATTTAGAACAATGGAGAGGGGGGGTGAATCAGTTGTTCTCAGGTCTTGATGTATAAAAAAATTTCATAAATTTATCCTTAAATCAGATCCAAAACCAAAACAAACTTAGTCATCACTGATTCAATAATAGAAACATTTAACAATGCAGTCCACTACCCAGCTGTAACTTAACTTGTAAAACATAGCAATGTTCAGATCTAAACATTCATACAAGCATAAACACCAGGTTTTATAGTGGAAACCCAATTTGGGAAAAATCACTTTGTAACATGCTACTATTATTTTCACTCTTCTAAAGTGAGCTCAGTAAAAAGCCAACCCTGTCAAAGGTTACAATACGCACTGTCAAATGTGACCCAGTTAAAGGATTTCAATTACCCTATTAAAAGTGAGCCTAGTCATAGGACTTACATACACTCCATTAGAATGCAACCTTGTTCAAAGGATTTAACATATGACTATTAGGTCAACCTCCGTTAAAAGGATTTTGACTGTTACAATGGTTAGAAAGTATCAGCAGTATTATTTGAAAAATATACAACTCACTTTGCAAATATCAGATCCGATTTCGTACACTAATGCTAGTTTACTGACTTTGAAACTTTTCCATTTCCATCTCTAATCTGCTCGAAACTTTTCATCAAGCAATCATCACCATTCTCCTTCTGCCTTTTCTGCTTGTTCAGTCAATAAAAATTTTCTTCTTCCAGCATTCTCTATTCACCATGTGCATTCATATCACAATGTTCAGGTTCCCTTATATTTTCCTCAATTAGGTTAACTCATCTTTTTCCTCTCAATCTCTTTTGTAGATCTTAGGGTTAGGTCAGATTCATTCAATCTACCCGCTTTATGTTCTTTAGCTCCAATTCTAGAATCATCTCAAATCTCTTAAAGATTTACAATAAAACATTTTACAAAGCATTTAATGCTTCCAAACAATCAATAAATAAAGTCAACATATTTTACATAATCCAAGAATTCAACAATGTCAGCTCCAAAATTAAATTCTCTTCAAATATAAAATTTCTGATGCTCAGTCAATACTGTGATTGTTCACTTGGTCTCCATGTAGAACGTTCGGTCAATACTAAAACTATCTCATCGGCTTGCACTGTCTTCCTCAGTAATTTACTGGTGCTTGGTAGACACTATAATTTTTCTCGGCATATACTAACTCGGTCGACACTAACATCACTCTGCTTAAACATGATTTTTCCATTCTTTGCTCGGTTAAGCCTACCAGTTTAGTCTTCAGTCTTGCTAAGATAAACAATACATTATCTCATCATAGTGCAACATAGTCAAGTACACTTTGTAGTATCAAGATAACTCAACCTTTCCCTAGGTGCTATTGTTACCAACCTTGCTTAGCCCCTTAGCAACACTCAAATAGATATAGTACTTTCCTAAGTAGCAACAGTCTTACCAATTAAGGTTTGACATCAATGACAATACAACAATTGTTTCAATTCAGTTTCCAACCACATCCATAACTCACTCAAATCATACTACTAACCTCTATAAATGGACATAAGTCAACTAAAGGCACCCCTGAAAATATTTGTACATTTTTAGCATCTAGTGTTCAATATAGTAGCCATACCAAACTGATCATGTCATTGAACATCACAGGAACACTATCTCAAATAGTAGAAATATGTTGACATCAATGAAAAAACATCAATGTTAGCACATATATGCATGATATTCCAACAAGATCATCAAAAGAGATATTAACCAAACATAAATACATATCATGCATCACATCACAAGGAAAACATTACATACAAGAAAACTCAAAAAGTAATATACTACATAAGTGAGAAAGTCTAGAAAACCATTTGCATCGCAATCTTTCTCAAAACCTTTTTGAGAAGTCTAATGAGATGCTAGAGGAGAAACAACAAGTATGATTGATGGAGCTATCACAAGTACCAAAAAGGAGTATTATCTAATGATCAATCATTATGTGGATCACTTATAGATAGGTTCAAAGATTTTGCAAGAATTGAAGATAACTTGTGGTTAATATCAACAACTTAATATATATCATCAGAATGGTTATTCTCAATATTATTATTAATATCATCATCCAAATTAACCATAGTAGGATATCTCACTCACATTGGAGATGAACAAGAATCATTATAGTTAGTTACTTTTAATCTTTGGAAAGGTGGATAAATATAAGGCTCCTTTGTAAGTTTAGGCAAGGGTCTGGTAAAGAAAAGACAACAATCAAAGACTTAGGACAGAAACACTTTGAAAATAAATCTCACAATACTTAGCATGATATCCTCATCAAGGTTCTCTTGCACAAAAATTTCTTTTATTATGACTCAAAATTTGCACGGCTAAATGATTTTGAGCACTTAACATTGGTTCCTTTTCTTCCTTTTCTCTAGGAACAAAAGAAACCACACTAGACTAAGAGGTAGATGATGTTGGTTGTTTTTCTCTATAGGATTGGGTAGGTAGAATAGTGGCATAAATGGGAGGAAAAATAGGAGTAGGAAGAAGTGCAGGTCTATGATGTGGAGGTATGAAAACTATATCCATATCCATGGATAAGGAAGAAGAAGTCAAAGAGATTCCTAAGGAAAACTTGGAGATATTATTGGCTTTGAACTTTTGGTAAGATGGGGAAAATGATATCCTCAAGATGTCTCAAAGTTTGGCATTTTAAGGTCAAAATTAATCAAGTGAAAGGTTTCAACAATATCTAAGGGTTGAAAAAGACTGTGATTGATTGTTGCAGCTTGTCCATTGTGGGGAAACTTTAAAAACTTATGGATGATAGATGGAATATCTTTTGTGTTATTGAGCCAAGGATGTCCTATTTCTCATGAAATTGGTTCAAGTTATCGATAACAGAAAATGTAACATGTAGGGACTTAGAACTAACTTTATGGGAAGGGTGATGGAACCTATAGTAGGACAAGTCAATTGTGTACCTAAATCACAACATGAGATTTATCATATGTATCTTCATGGAATTGTTTCATATAGAGATGTTCCTATATAATAACATTCACCATACATATTGGATGTATGAGCACTCCTCAAGAGAGCTTATTCTTAATCTTTGCAATAATGTATAACAGTCCTTTGGGTGCATTACCTCTATCTCCAGAATCAAAAATAATACAATATTCACACTTAGGCTTATTTTTCTCAATAAGGTTCACAAAATTATTGGCTTCATTAGTTATATTATGGAAATCAATGCAACTCAAATAATTATGCCCAAAATGAAATGGTAGAATAGGAAGGGAAGGGATTGGTGAAGATTTTCAAATTCCAATTAGGGTGTGTCACATATCTATTTCCTTTATCATTCATATCATCCACTACTATAGCATTAGAATCAATAAGGTCTTGGATTTCATGTTTCAAATCAATACACTTCTCGTATCATGGCTAGGTTAAAAATAGAATTGACAAAAGGATTCTTGATTAAAAGAAGGTAGTAAAAGCTTAGAGATACCTATTGGATAGCTAAAAGGAAACCTCAATGTGCAATTATTAATTAAATAAAGCATGATAGAATGCAAATATTACTAAAGAGGTGTATAGCTTCCACAAGGGCTTCACTTTGTGAACTTGGGTCATAGCACATGCATTTTTGGTAGAGTAAAGAATACACCTACTTTCAAAAAATATTTCCCCAATTTCCTATTTTCATCCCCCTCTAATACCCACCCAATGTCCCACACACCCATTTTCCTATATAAACTCCCCCCCCCCACCCACCCGCAAAAAAACAAAAAATAAAAAAATAAAGAAAGAAAGAAAAAATTAAAAAAACCCTATATGGGAATATATTTCCCTATTGTTTGCCCATTTTAAACCTCCCAATATGAACACGCATGGTATGATATTTCCCCATCAATGAATCACCCAAGATTTTTCTGATATTTTAATCTAGATCCAAAGGGAGCTAAATTGGGAGTTACAAGTGCCACTTAAGATTCAAAATGATTGAAATAATTATTATCTATTTTGATTAAGTTCTTGGATTGTTTTATAGAGTTTTGAAAGGGAACATCCTCATTCCTATCAACATGGGTCAATTATGAAGAATTTTTGTATTGAATAACTTGATGTTGATATTTATGAAGTGTTGTGTAGAACTGTGTGAAAAAGAAGTGATTTATTCTCTTAACACAATTACAAAAAATTATAAGGAAAAAAGTGATTAAAAACTATAACAAAACATTGTAGCAATGCAATGATTATTCAAACACCTATTTAAGCACTCAAAGATTAGAATTAATGTGATTAAAATCATATCTAAACATCCAAATTATAAATATGTTACAAGTAGTAGTTGTCCTTGCACCAAAAGATCAACCTGTTAATGCCCGATACAACCACTAGACTTATAGAAGACACGGGAGGCAGTTAAGCCATGTCACAAATCTCGAGGGGAGTGCTCACTATTTTTCTAACAATCTAACCCTTGGCATTACCTGAGGGGATTCAAACCTATGACCAATCTCTAATAACACTTGTTACAAGTAGTAGTTGTCATTGCACCAAAAGATCAACCTGTTAATGCTCGATACAACCACTAGACTTATAGAAGACACATGAGGCGATTAAGCCATGTCACAAATTCTGAGGGGAGCGTTGACCATTTTTCCAACAAAATATTATTGGTGTAATTAATTATTCACTAATTACGCTTTACTTAAGCTTACTTAGGATAATGCATACATTTGGTATTATTCATTGGCCTCTGGATCTTGGGTTGGTACTATTGGAAAATTCTTACAAAATAAAGCATGCTACATTGGGTTCACCAAAATGAAATGTTAGGGAAAGAGGTTTCTAGTCTAATTAGGAAAATTAGAGATCAAACACACTCCAATAAGCCTTTTCAATAAGGGAGATTGTCACTTGATGTAACTTCAAGCTAATTAAGATAGTTAAGAGCTAGATGGAAAGTGATTTGGAATTATCTATATTTTTACTATTGATTGATATGAATTATTCAATACAAAAAAGACACAAATTTGTACACTAATTAGCATAAATAGAGAGCTATAGGTATGATAAAACAATACTGAACACAAATCTAGAAGAGAGTCAAACAAGAACCTTTCACTAAAATTTGGGCTCAAAATGGAAAGACTATTTATTAGTGCCATCATCCTAGTATGTCCAAAAATTATATATTGTCTGTGGATCAAAAAATATAATTTCATTATGATACTTCCTCTAAAAATCTCTAAAAGGGTGTTTGACTAAATTAATAACACGAACTATGTTTGAAATTAGAAGTGTCCAAAAAAAATGTAGGATTTGAACCTTCTTGTCTTAGTCTACCTTCATTAGATTTTCAACACTTCATCTCTTTATCTAATAACCTATACATGAGAGAGAGAGAGAGAGAGAGAGAGAGAGAGAGAGATGGTGTTTCTATTGTATAGGGGGTTTCCTTAGTTAAGCCTAAGGATTCAACCTTTCCTACAACAATAATGTCAAAGGTAAAACTTGAATCTAAAGTAAAGAATGCTTAATCATGATGATATACCTTCTCTAATCAATTCTCCTTTTCTTGAAGCCTTCATGAAAGGTATATGATGCTAGATTTGGATCTCATGGATGCCTTCACTCATGGAGGAAATATGAACTTGACCATGGATTCCATCTTCAATGACGTACTTCTTTAATGCTAGATCTTCTTCTTTGTTTCCTTAGAAATAACTATAAAAAATTATCCAAGGCTTGATGAGAGAGGAATTTCTTGATGTTTGATGATTCATCACTTTTTATATGAGGAGGGTGAGGCCTCCTTTCATAATACACCTCAATAAAACATATGGGTACTCCAAAGTAGGCTAACATGGATAATGTACTACCATCACCATAATTTGATTATTAACATATTAAAAAATGGACCCTTTTTGGATGGATAGTAGTGGTGAGTGTCATAGTCCAGTAGAACTAGGGTGTTGGGAACCTCAGTCCAATCTTGGATGGTTTGAAGAGAGGTCACAAATACCCAAAATCCATTATGGTAGCAATGTAAAATCCTGGGATGAGTAAGATCAATAAACTTAGGGGACATGGAGTTAGGAGCACGCCCATGAGGGCTAGGTGAGCATATAATTATATGAGGATAAAATTTATGACACTAAAAGTGTCATGCAATCCTATGGAGGAATTTATAATTTCTCTTATGATGGTAATGTTTAAACAATCCCAACCACATTTTAGAAACTAAGCATCCCTAACCCTGGCCAAATCATCCAATAATTTCCTTTGGTCCCTTGAGACCACTCAATTGTAGAGGTATCCTCTTGCATTCAAATTTTTGGAACAAATCTTCATTTGATTTCTTAGAAGGCCCAAAGACTACTACCTTCTAACTCACTATTATTATAACTAGGGTTTCACTTTTTTTGCAGTATAGGCTTTAGTTCTACTTTTTCTATATTCTACTCAAAATTATAAACTCAAAGACATGAAAGAATTTTTTAAATTGGCTCGACTTATATCTTAAACCAATTGTATATTGGTTGTTGTCTAGAAACCCTAGTTTCCTCTACAACTTTTCTCAGAGATCAAATGGAAAATAAAAAAGTGAGTGCAATGAATTGTGGTGGCTAAAATGGTCTGAATTAATTTGTGACAAAGATCCAAATTCTGAAAATATCAATCATTTTTTTATTATTATACTTCTTTCTCAAGTTGGAACTAATAACTAGTCATTTATTAAATTCAAATATTGATCGTTGATTCTAGAGAATAGCAGAAAGTTGGAAGGCTAAGAGTAAAAGATATAAATTTGAATAATATTTGGTATGATTTGAATATTTTATCCTATCACAACTCACCAAGTTAGCATCCACTTTACAATATAGAGATATGTTTCAAAATAGCACATCCTCGCAAGAGAAACTAGGCCCCAATCAATTGGCACGATGTGGTTGGATGATGAGTCTTTTGTTACTTTGTTGGAAAGTGGTACTAGCCACATGTCATTACCATATAGTGGTACAAGGATGATTAGGCTATGATAGGTCTAACTCTATGAATATGTACTCCCAACAATGAGTTTGGAGCTTAGTTTGACTAAAAAACAAGTATGTCCCAATGAATGTGCACTGTGGGGTTGGATGGTGAGTCTTTTGTTACTTTGCTAGAAGGTGAGATAAAAAATGGTCATTAGCAGATAGTGGAACAAGGATTATTAGGCTATGACAAGTCTAACACCATGGAGATGTGCTCCTAGTGGTGCTTTTGATGCTTAGGCTGACTGACACACAACTAGGCCACATGCTTGATTGGATCAATTTTTCAGTATTATGGCCTTGACAACTCGGATAGATTTTGTATTTTTGGATTTGTGTTGGCCATTGATTCTAATTGAGATAGTAGACAAAAGAGCACTATAAGACTTAGGAAAAAATAAGGAGTAGGACGTAGGAAATATGAATCTTCCAAAGATGTTCAATTGTTAGGAAGGATGTGTTAATTACCAAATGATTCCAACCCCCTATTGGACTAACCACCAACATCCCCCTTGGGTATTTGTGACATGGTTTGAAAACCTCCTATGTCTTCTATAAGTCTAGTGGTTGTATCGAGCATTAACATGTCAATCTTTTGGTGCAATGGTGACTGCTAGCTATAACAAGTGGCATCAGAGCTTGGTCACAGGTTTGAATACCCTCAGGTGACACTAATGGGAGGATTGTTGGTATAATCACCAACTTCCCCCTTTGAGATTCGTGACATGGTTTAACAACCTCTCGTGTCTTCTATAAGTCTAGTGGTTGTATCAGACATTAACAGGTCAATATTTTAGTGCAACAACAACTACTAGTTGTAACACCCCCTTAGGTCATAACGTAGCAACCTATCATAGGTGATGACAAGTCAACTACAAAGTAGAAAGGCTTAGGGTTTAGGGTTTAATATCAGGACTTATGAGGCTCTAGGTCTTAAGACCTAGGAGTTGGGCCATTTTTTCTCAACCTAGAGGATTTAGAAGGTGTAAAAGCCAAAGATTTTACAAGTTTCACCAATATTTTTATAGGCGGTTGTGTATAAATATTTTTTATTTGTTAAATCATATCACTTATCTTTAGAATTCATTTAATATTTTTCCTGATGTAAAACACTAATTTTTCACTAATAGTCATTTCTTTATTAAGTAGAAAATCATGATGAATGCTTCTCTTGATCTTTTCAAATATTCTATTATTTTGTCCCTTTTGTGAATGTAATCATTTTTAGAGTGCAAGGTGAAGATATATTTTAATCTCATATGGTGGATCCTTTGAAGTGGTAATGAAATATTTTGAAATGGATCATCTCTACAATAGGCTCACATAAATCTACTGAGACTTTGACAACTTTTTCATCATGAAAATAATGTATAGATTTTATTCATTTCCAAGGTCTACTAAATAGTATACAAAATTTATCGAAATAAGGAATAATAGGGCGTAATAGTTATAAATTTAAGTAGAAATATAGTGCAATACAACATATGAATCAACAATCCATTTTAATTTTTATGGAGACTCTTGAATATTTGTGATAACTTGGATTTAAATCCTTAGAATATAGGAATTTGGTGCATATTTCATGTTGATTTATAGCATCAACAAGGATATGACCAATGACATAATTATGTATTTCACCTTATAGATATAATGGACCATACTTACTATTGAAAGGATTTTTCACATCAAGAAATGTGATTAGTTGAGTAGCACATGAGGAATTATCTATATCTTTAGAATGTATTGTTCCCACAAAATCATTTGTATATAATATATCAATTGAATCAAGATAACGATCTAAAATATAATGGCCCATAGAAACCAATTATTGTATCTACACATAATTAGTATGGATAAACAATGGAATGGTATATATTTATAAATTTTGATTTAGAAATGAGACCACATGATTTCTATTGTCATTGACAAATTCAATATCAATCATCTTAATTTCAATAATATCTTGTATGTTATGACTAATACCAATGGAAGATTTAGAGGAATATCCTTTAACTCTATGACAATGATAAAATGTTCTCTCCTTGTAGTTATTGGGAAGTGCTTTGTTACCTTAAAAAGAGGAAGATTAATCAAATATGAACTTACTAAACTTTGAAGCATAAATTCTAAAGATTCTTGCAAATTTTTGGATTCTATTATTAGAATAAATGAGAGGGGTGGGGAGGTGAATCAGTTAAATTAGTTATCCCATAGTCCCATACCCAAAGATGTACCTCACAAAACAATTTCAAAAATTTATGCAGCTCGGTAACGTAAAATATCAATATGTCTATTCACTTTACCAAATACTAGTAATTATCCAAACTGTGATTATCGACTAAATCAACTATGCAGTATGTAAAGTATGATAGCAAAACAATCATAACAAGTAACACATAACACAATGATTTAATGTAGAAACCCTACTAAGGGAAAAATCACCTGGGACCGATAACCCAAAATAATTCACTCTTTTGAAGTGAGCTCGGTAAAGAGCCAACCATGTTAAAGGTTACAATGCACACTGTTAGGTGTGACCTGGTTAGAGGATTTATCACTAAAATTTAACTTTTGACCAACATTCACTATGGGGTCAACGAGATAAAACTTTATATTCAACGAATGTCATAGGGTATTACAATAAGACTGTTAAGTCCACTGGATTAAGAGATTTTCTAAATCAATGGTTAAACTGATATAGTACTGATCTTATTCAAATACAACTCAATTGAAAATATTTAGATCTGATGAACTACAACTGATTTGAATAAACTGTATGACTTGAAGATCTATGATTTAAGATCACTAAGTTGTTGATTAGATATGTAAGATGATTAAATTAGTAATATGTTGTCATTGATGTCAACTAGTTTTGACAATACTTACCTTGTAAGTTACTATACCCAACATCTGTAGAAGAAGAAGAAAAGAGATGAAGAACAGATATATCTACATGAGGAAGATGGATGTGATAGATAAGGATAAGGAATACATTGGGTAACTTATGAATGAGTCTATGACCTTATGTTATTGACTTGATTATGTTGCATTCATCTATGATGAAGGATAGAGAAAAATGCACAAAGCAGTGTGGTCGGTTAAAGAAGCATTTCAGTATACACCGACGCAGTGTAGTGTATACCAAGTATAGTATAAATTGAGATTGTGTTCATTGACACATTTCTTTGTTAATCAAGCAGAAGAAAAGAACTAAATAACTAGTTTAGCCGATAGAAGTTGATGAGTTGTAAAGTACCTCATAATCAGAGTTGAAGATAATGTTTGTTATGAAGATTGATGGCTAACATAATTCAAAGGATATCTAAGGGATTGCAATAAAATGTGTTACTGACACATCAACCAAGGAAGGTTTAAGCAGCGAAATCAACAAAGGAGATTAAGTGGCAAAATCTGATGGATGGAATTAAAACGGTTTACTTGTCTATTTAAAAGACTAGGATTTCATGATGAAATCATGCCGAAAGAAGGAGACTATAGAGATATCATGTGAACAAGCTTCATGCATGCTTGATCAGATTGGTTAAGGAGAATCGAACTGTAGAGATTACTAAGCATCAGAAAGCTATAACTGAGAGACAGTAAGTTACTAAATATTGATTGAAATAGAATTGATATATTGATCAAAGGATTTGAATGAGCTTAACATAGATCTGATAATCTGCAATTGAAGTTGCGTTGTGATCAAATTACCTGTTGTTACATTTTAACCATTGTAAATAGATAAATCTATTAATGGAGTGGACTAGAAAGTCTTGTAATGTCATTCATCGAGTGTACATTTGTGATGCAAGGGCATCCAAGGTTAAGGAAGGGGCAATCTGTGTCCTCGGTAAACTGCATGGAGTGTTTGTGTTTTGGCTGATTTTTACTCGGTTCTAGCCTTGACCAATAGTCTCAGTCATTGAAGGAAGCTCGATCACTAAAGGAACTTGGTAGTCTCTGGCACTCAATGAAATGGTTGCTCTATCATGCCTATGGTGCTCGGTCGATACTGGTGTTCGGCGATGCCTGGTGTGCTCGGTAATTTTACTGATGCTTGGTAGTTTTGACTTAATGACTAGAGTTCTGTATGATTTGTTGAGCTGACTTGGTGAATTAATTATTGGTAGCCATTATCTTACGTCGACATGCAGAATTAAATGTTTGTATACATTTGTGAGCTGACTTGTATGGCATTTAATTATTGTTTTAGGAGAGTTAAGGGTTTCATCCAACTGACTTGTGGCTGATGATTACTATTTAAGGAGGGCTTGGGTAGATGTTTGGGGATATATTTGGAAGAGGAGATTTAGGAAAGTAGATCTAAGAGCAAAGAAAGGTTCATGACTTGGAGAACTTAGCGAGTTAGATCTAAGGTTCTAAAAGCTGGAGTTGGCAAAGTTGTGGAAAAGTTCTTGATGTTCTTGCAGATCATATTGTAATCAAATAGTCCTTTTTAGTAGAGCTAGGGGTTTGCATACTTGGAGACAAGGATATTTCTTGGAGGCTTGTGAGCTCAATTTTAGATCTACCTTAGGGTTTCCATCAGCTTCTAATTATTTTCAGAGCTGAACTAGCTGAGATTGTATTGGATCTAGTTGTGGATCTTGTAGAATTGTTTCATTTTATATTTGGCCCTAACCCGGAAGGGGTTACAGCCGATCATGTTAATGCAAATTGTTTGAAACAATTGAGGTATTGTCTATGTTTTTGAGTATTTCATTGTCTAATTCTTTTGGTTGCAAGGTTTGGACTGTCCTTCATTGGATCCACCATCCTTGACTACATAAGGTGGTATTAGAGTGAAGTTTGTTCTTGTTGAAGCAGAAGTTTGACCTAGCAAGGCTGATCTTGTCAAGTTGATCTTGTTAGAGCAGAGATTGTGTGCAATCTAGATTGCAAATCTGAAGGACTAAACTTGTGAAATTGTGCCCTAGTTTTTTACAAAGTTGCAGGTTGAGAGTTGACTTGTTGCAACTTGGAAATTATCACAAGGTGGTCAATGAGGGTTTTCTGTAGAGGGTTTTTCTTATTCTTTAATGATGCCTCTGAGAAGATTGGACCCTAGAGTTATTTTAGATCTTTGTGATACTATTGAATCCTAGATCACAGAGAAGGTGAAATCAGATTTTAGATCTGAGTTGGAATTGATGAAGAATGATATGGTCGCCGAGATCATGAGAACTATTATCGGTATACCTTAGAATGTTGGTACTGAGGATGGCTATGAAGAAGCTACTGAAGAATTTGAAACTGTTGGATCTAGTGGTGATGACCAGAGGAACAGATCTAGTGAAGACAGAACTGCTCGGTTGCCTAGACCTATTGCTTAGTTTAGTAATTACCAAATGGAAGTTTCTACTTTCTCTGGTACTTTGAAGCCCGACTGATTGATTGGATTGGTGAACTTGAAGATTTATTTGAGCTGGAAGAAATTGAAGATCCTCTTCAAGTGAGATTAGCATAGAAAAAGTTGAAGGGACATGTTGCTCTTTGCTGGAAAGAACTACAAAGAGACTGAGAAGATGAAGGTGAAACAAAGATCAATCGATGGAGATTGATGGTGACTAAGTTGAAAGCTAAGTTCATGCTAGCTGACTATGAGCTTGACTTGTTTAAGAAGTTGCAGAATCTGAAGCAGAAGGAATTGTCTATTGAAGATTATACCAAGGAGTTCTACAAACTTACTATTCAGTCTGGACACTGAGAGCTTGGTAAGGAAAGGGTAGCTCGATATGTGAATGGTCTCAGATTCAATATTCAGGATGATCTTGGTATGCTGAAGATTGATTTTGTTGAAGATACTTATCAGTATTCTCTGAAGGCAAAAGATAAGTTGAAGAGGAAACAACCTAGTAACTTCTGAGGGAAAGAAAAAATTGATCACTTGCTGAAGGAGAAGCCTACTGATGCAGAAGATGAATAGAAACCTGTGGAACCAAAGAAGAAGATAGGTAGAGTTATCTTTAAGGGTCTATGGAGAGGAAGGACACCATTCTTTTGAATGCACACATAAGAAGATTGACCGACAAACTGCTATGATGAATGAGAACATTTAAAATGAACCTAAATCAGAGAACTTGCTGCTTCGGCAAACATTGCTTGGTACAAAGGATGAACATTGTCAAAGGAGTAACTTGTTTAGGACCCCATGCAAGACTGAAGGTAAACTCTATGATGTTATTGTTGATAGTGGTATCACTGATAACCTTGTTGCTGAGCACTTGGTTCAGAAACTTGGTTTGATTAGAATGAAACATCCTTGTCCTTATACGCTTGGCTGGTTTCAAGATGTTCATGCTTTGGAAGTTAGGGAACAATGCTTCATCGATGTTCAGATTGGCTAGTAAAAGGATCTTGTGCTTTGTGACATTATCAAGATGAATAGTTTTGATATATTGCTTAGGAGACATTGTCAATATGATTGTAGAGCTATTTATGACTATGTTTGAAAAATGTTTACTATTGAGAAGAAGGACAAGAAGTTTTCACTGATGCCTTTGATGGATGCAATGCTCGGTAGGAGAAACCTGAGTATTGGTAGCTGAGTTGAAGTTGTGGATCCTGAGAAAGTGAATGATCAGTATGGAGAACTGACCTGTGCATTGTCTAGAAAAGACTTGAAGAGACAGTGGAAATTGAAATGGAAGACTTTGCAAGCAGAAAAGGTGGAGGACTTGTATGTGAAGAACCAATTTGGGATTTATGTGTTGAATGTTGAAAGTTGTTCTTTTCACATATGAACATATTTTGGAACTTGGGGTGTCTGATGCAGGGGCATCCAAGGTTAAGGCAGGGGCAATCTGTGTCCTTGATAAACTACATGGAATGTTTGTGTTTTGGCTAGTTTTTACTTGGTTGCAGCCTTGACCGACGATCTCAGTCATTGAAGGAAGCTTGGTCACTAAAGGAACTTAGTAGTCTTTGGCGCTCGGTGAAATGGTTGCTCGGTCATGCCTATGGTACTCGGTCGATACTGGTGCTCAGTGAGGCCTGGTGTGCTCGGTAATTTTACTGTTGTTCAGTAGTTCTGACTTACTGACTAGAGTTCTATGTGATTTGTTGAGCCGACTTGGTGAATTAATTGTTGGTAGCCATTATCTTGGGCTGACATGTAGAATTAAATGTTTGTATATATTTTTGAGCTGACTTGTATGGCATTTAATTATTGTTTTAGGAGAGTTAAGGGTTTCATCCAGCCAACTTGTGGCTGATGATTACTATTTAAGGAGGGCTTGGGTAGATGTTTGGGGATAGATTTGGAAGAGGAGATTTAGGAAAGTAGATCTAGGAGTGAAGAAAGGTTCATGACTTGGAGAACTTAGCGAGTCAGATCTAAGGTTCTGAAAGCTGGAGTTGGCAAAGTTGTGGAAAAGTTCTTGATGTTCTTGCAGATCAGATTGTAATCTGATAGTCCTTTGTAGCAGAGCTAGGGGTTTTCATGCTTGGAGACAAGGAGATTTCTTAGAGGCTTGCGAGCTCAATTTTAGATCTGCCTTAGGGTTTCCATCAACTTCTGATTGTTTTCAAAGCTCAACTAGTTAAGATTGTATTAGATCTGGTTGTGGATCTTGTAGAATTGTTTCATTTTGTATTTGGCCCTAACTTGGAAGGCCTTACAGTCGGGCATGTTAATGCAAATTGTTTCAAATAATTGAGGTATTGTCTATTTTTTTTTGTATTTTTCTATGTAGTTCTTTTGGTTGCAAGGTTTGGACTATCCTTCATTGGATCCACCATCCTTGACTGTATAAATTTGTTATCCTGTCAACCCCATAGTGAATGTTGGTTGGACGATAACGATTGGTCTAAAATCCTCTAACAAGGTCACACCTCATAGTGTGTTTGTAACCTTTAACAGGGTTGGGTCTTCACTGACCTCACTTTAGAAGAGTGACCAATTTTTGGGTTCCCAAGTGCTTTTTCCCTTTGCAGGGTTTCCATGTTAAGTCTCTTATGTTATGTGTTGATTGTGATGATTGTTTGTTGTCATACTTTACATGTTGCATATTGGATTTGATCGGTAATCACTATATGTTATTAACTGGTAATCGGTAAAAGCATAGATAGAATACTATTTTATGTTACCGAGCTGCAGAAGTTTTAGTAAATTATTTTTGGATATACATTTTGTGATTGGGACTATGGATAATAGATTCACCCCCCTTCTTAGTTATTCTAACAATTGGTATCAGAGTGTTGGTTGCTTGGAATAGAGTTTTAAGGACTTCAGCAAAAAGATCTCAAAATGTATAAGAGGGAAGTGCCAAAGCTAAACAAGGATAACTTCACAGTATGGAAAAGCCAAATGAAGCTGCATGTATCTGGAATTGGGAATTCTACCCTCACACTAATGGAGAATGGCTACATTGCACCACCCACTGGTCCCTTGACCCTTGATCAACTAAGAGATAGGCATGAACATAATGTTACTATGATGGAGATTGTTTCTACCTGTACAGATGCTGAATTTGAAGATATTAAAAATTGCACTACTGCTAAACATATGTGGGATAAACTTACTCAAGTTTATAGTGGTGATGTGAATGTCAAAAGATCCAGAGCTCAAAGCTTAAGGGGAAGATTCGATGATATGAAGATGAAGGTGTAATACCCCAAAAATGGGCTATAAGTTCATTAATCTTCTATATCAACAATTCAAACGAAATCGACATCAAAGTCCTAACCTAAGGCATAGCTAAACATCATCGAATCCTAATTGATTATCTTAAATTCTGCATCGGGGAATATTCCTAGCAATATTCCTAATTATCTTAATTATCTTTAATTTAATGATTATTTGGCAATAAATCACATTTATCCTAAGTTTGATTAATTGAATATTTTTATATTTAATTAATTAGATTTAATATCTTGCCACTTAATTGTGTAATTAAATTTAATTCTATCTATTATTAATTGTATTATTTAATTTTGACAATAAATCTAATATCTTACGAATAATTGATTAATTTTTTATTTAATTAATTAAAGCAAGTTGTCATTATTTAATAATATAGTTTTTAATAAAAGTTTGATTAAATAATTGATTAACCCATAAATCAATTATTTATTTTCAAAAATCAATTAAGTTGAGCATAAATCACTTTATTTATTAAATTAATTCATAAATAAAACATGCACAATCATAAAAGCAGACAATTATCAATTATCAATTAGAGCTAAACTCTATTTTGAGTTAAAACTTAGCTTTTGCATGTTTTTGTGAATTAAATTATCTTTATTATCAGATAACTCAAAAATCAAGCTGAGTTAATTTGAGTGATTTATGGCTTTTTTTCCATGCACCTCCAAAGCCCTGGATTTCTATAAAATCAAGGCTCAGCTCTTCATAATTCATCTCATAATTGTGCAAACTTATGCTGGAGAATCAACATCTGGAGAATCAAAGCTTATTGCGAATCAAGGCTATTGTGAGATCAATTTATTTTTTACATTCATTTAGATTCATTTTCATATCATTGTTAGATCATTTAGCATATCATAGCATATCAGTTTTTACATATCATAGATTTCATATCATTTTTCATCTTATTGCATAGAAAATCAAAAAAAAAATAGAATAATTGCATTCATATTTTATATCAGTTTTGCATACAAATCCTTCGTTTAGGTGTCGTCTAGGTCACTGATCTTGATAACAATCTGAGAACATCAATCTCGCACCTACTAGAAGGCAATAAATTGCTTGGTTAAATTAGATTTCAATTTTGCACGATTTTGATTTTGCTAACCTCTAATGTTTTACTGAAGTGTTATGTCTACAGATCAGGTACAATTTTCACACACACAGAAGGAAGGAGAAAATATTGTGCAGTGCACAAATAGACTAAAAGAGGTATTCCATGCTATTAGAGCATTTGATGGTGTTATTGATGAAGAGACAGTGGTAAGAAAAGTTCTCAGAACCTTATTGTCGGTTTATGCAATCAGAATATCTGCAATTCATGAAACTAGGTCTGCATCTGGTAACAACCTTACTCTTTATAATCTGATTGGCAAGATTACAACCTTTGAACTTAATAACTTTGATAATAGTGTTGTACCATCTATTGAATCTACTTTTATGTCTTCTCTGAAGATTGGTAAGTCTAGTAGCAGAAATAAGAATGATGATAGTGATAACAATACTGATGATGAGCTTGATGAACTTGAAGCTCTTATGGCCAGAAGGTTACCTAAAGGTAAAGGAAGATATAGAGGTAAATTACCTTTAGCATGCTTTAATTGTAAAGAGGTTGGTCATATTATTGCTAGATGTCCACACAAGAAAGATGATGACAAAAATAAAGACCGATCTGGTGAAGGAAGCTATGGGAGAAGAGGCAACATAAGTTACTGACACCACAATAGAGACAATCAAGACAATAATGATAAAGGAAAGAAGGTGTGCTACATTACAGAAGAAGATGTCACTGATACCGACACTGATGAAGATGTGGAGGTATTATTTGTTGCAATGAAGGATGACTCAGAGGAAGATGAAAGGTATGTAGAGACAACACTTATCTCTAAGGTTAATAAAAATGATACATGGATCATAGATAGTGGTTGTACACATCACATGACTGGTGATTAAGAAAAATTTGATCATCTTGAAGAACACAATTGAGGATCTATTAGAATGGGTAATGATGCACCTTGTATGGTTAGAGGAAAAGGATCCCTAATGATAAATGATAAAACTAGATGTGACAATGCTTATTGGGTAAAAGGTCTAAACTATAATTTGCTAAGTGCCGTACAGCGGAACAATTTAGGCCACTGAGTTGCTTTTGAGGGAAAGAAAGTGAAGATATTTGATGATGGAGGAAGAATTATTGGAACTAGAACACAATCGAGAGGTAATTTATTTTATCTTGATAATGATCAATCTTCTTGTTTAATGATTAAAGATGAAGATGCATGGTTGTGGCATAAAAGGTTATGTCATGTGAATTTTGATAACATGATTAAGATCAGTAAAAAGAAAAAGGTTAGAGGTCTTCCTAACTTATCTAAGCCTGATCATGTTATGTGTCATGAATGTCAGAAAGGTAAAATGACAAAATCTAGTTTCAAAAGCAAAGATTATTCAACAAAGAAATTACTTGAGTTAGTGCATACCGACCTATGTGGTTCTATGAGAACTCAAAGTTACTATGAAGACAGATATTTTATTCTTTTTGTTGATGATTATACTAGATTAATGATAGTCATGTTCTTGAAAGAAAAATCAGAGGCATTTAAGATGTTCAAGTGGTATAAAGAAAAAGTTGAGAAAGAGACTGGTAAAGAATTGAAATGATTAAGATCTGACCGAGGTGGTGAATTTATTTCTGATGAATTTACTAACTTTTGTAATGAGCATGGTATTAAAAGATAGGTCTCTGCACTAAGGACGCCTCAACAAAATGGAATAGCTGAAAGGAGGAATAGGTCAATAGTTGATTATGCGAGAACACTAATGTTACAAAAGAATATTGCTTAGACATACCAGAGAGAAGTGGTTAACACAGTTGTTTATGTTCTGAACCAAGTACAACTAAAGAAGGACACTAATAAGACACCCTATGAGTTATGGTTTGGTGACAAACCCACTGTAAGTTATTTCAAGATTTTTGGAAGTAAATGCTTTATTTTGAAAGATGCAATAAATAAGAAGCTTGACTCAAAAGGTGATGAAGGGATATTCCTGGGATATTCCACTAAAAGTAAAGCATACAAGTGTCTTAACAAAGTAACTAATAAAATGATTGAAAGTACTAATGTTTGGGTTGATGATTTTGATGATAAGAATGTAGAGGAAAGCACAAAGGAACCAAAAGACTACAGTAGATTCACCTACATTGAACAACCAAAGTACCTACCGACATTGCAAAAAGTGACAACCAGTCAACAGGAAAACAATACCGATGGACAAGAAAGAAAAACCAACAAGCAGGAAGCACCTACCGAGAAAGAAAATGAACCTACATAGGATGAACAAGAAAGAAGAGATCAGATACTAGAAATATTTGTTAGAAGACATCATCTTGAGACACAAATCATTGAAGACAGACAAGCTAGCATGCAAACAAGAAGTAAAGCAAGACAAGGTACATGTCTAGTTTGTAAATATGAATTGAAGAATGTAAAATTTGCATTAGAAAATGATGAATGGGTTAATGCAATAAAAGAGGAAATAGAACAAATAGACAAGAACAAAACCTAGAGTTTAGTACCCAAACCTAAGGACAAGAATGTTATCGGTACTAAGTGGATATTCAAAAACAAGCTTAATGAGAATGGAGAGGTAACAAGGAACAAAGCTAGGTTAGTATGCAAGGGATATGCACAGGAGGAAGGAATAGATTATGGTGAGACTTTTGTACTTGTTGCTAGATTAGAAGGAGTCAGAATGTTACTTGCATATGTTGCACACAAAAAGTTCAAAGTTTACCAAATGGATGTTAAATCTACTTTTCTGAATGGGATACTTGAAGAAGAAGTCTACATAGAACAACCTAAAGGGTTCGTTGATCCAGAAAATAAAGATATGGTATATAGATTACATAAAACTTTATATAGTTTAAAGCAAGCATCGAAAGCCTGGTATGAGATGCTGCATAACTATTTGCTGAGTATTGGATTTGTTAGAACAAGTGAGAATAGTAATCTGTACATGAAAGGAAATTCTAATGATACTATCTTGATTGCTGAGATATTTGTGGATGACATAATATTTAGAGGACAAGATCATATCTATAAGTCATTTGCTAATGAAATGAAAAGTGAATTTGAGATGTCTATGTTTGGAGAGATTAAGTTCTTTCTAGGCTTACAAGTGATTCAGTAGAATGATGGTATATTCATCACACAATCTAAATATATAAAGGAAGTATTAAAGACATTTGGTATGGAAGATGCTAAACTTGTGGGAACACTGATGGCTACTGGATGTAAACTAATTAAAGAAGATGGAACTACTAAGGTAAATCAGACACTGTACCAATCCATGATTGGTAAGTTAATGTATGTAGTTCATAGTAGACCTGATATAGCACATGCTATTGGAATAGTTGCCAGATTTTTTACAAACCCTAGAGAGTCACACATGATTGCTACAAAGAGAATCTTAAGATACCTAAAGAAAACTAAAGATTACGGACTATGGTATCCTAAGAAAGGCAAGATTGAACTTAAGGTATACACCGATGTTGATTGGGCTAGAAATGTGGATGATAGAAAGAGTACCACCGAAGGAGCATTCTTCTTTGGTGTAAGACTCGTTACATGGACAAGTAAGAAATAGGCTTGCATTTCCCAGTCTACATCTGAAGTAGAGTATGTTGTTTCTACTACTAACTATTCAAATATTTCTTATATAAAGCAAGTGTTAGAAGGTATGAATGAGGTAATCACTGAGCCGGTAATTATATATTGTGACAACACTATTTCTATTAATATTTTAAAGAATCCAGTGATGCACTCTAAAAAAAAGAATATATCTATTAAGTATCACTACTTAAGGGAAAAAGTATAGGAGAAGCAAGTGAAGCTATAATTTGTTACATCAAAAGAATAACTTGCTGACATATTTACAAAGCCTCTACTGAAAGATACATATGAATACTTGAGGAATAGACTTGGGGTCTGTCCCTTATCTACCGATCACTAAGGTGATCTCGAGGTTGCTTTAGCCTAATCTTATCAAAAGATCATACATGTTGATGCAGCAGAGTTCACACTTTGGACTTATGTCCAAGGTTGTGAAAGGTTGAAGTACTGGAACATATTTGCATAACAGTATACCAAGATATAGAGAATGCACCAGACAACAGAGAGTTACATGGCTACTACAGAGCTGTATGTTTTTATTGCTCTTTGGAATTGCTGTCAAAGGGAGAGAGATCAATATGAAAGATATGAAGCCAAAGACAAAGGGAGAGAGATACAGAAAATGCAGAGCATTGAAGATTAGTTACTAAGAATAGAAGAAAACCTGTGAGCTGGAAAGATCATATCTGCAGAAGTTAGTCTGCACTTGCAAATGCTTTTATGTAATGTAGTGATTAAACATATTAAGTTAGGGAGAGCTTGTACCGAGTTACAGCATTTGATGACAGAGTTGTAGAATACATGTTTGGTATGTGTATGGCATATTTCATATTGCTTGTGTTTCCATCAATGCCAAAGGGAGAGATTGATGAACTACAACTGATTTGAATAAACTGTATGACTTGAAGATCTATGATTTAAGATCACTAAGTTTTTGATTAGATATGTAAGATGATTAAATCAGTAATATGTTTTCATTGATGTCAACTAGTTTTGAAAATACTTATCTTGTAAGTTACTATACCCAACATCTATAGAAGAAGAAGAAAAGAGATGAAGAACAAATATATCTACATGAGGAAGATGGATATGATAGATAAGGATAAGGATAAGGAATACATTGGGTAACTTATGAATGAGTCTATGACCTTATGTTATTGACTTGATTATGTTGCATTTATCTATGATGAAGGATAGAGAAAAATGCACAAAGCAGTGTGGTCGGTTAAAGAAGCATTTTAGTATACACGGACGTAGTATAGTGTATACCAAGCATAGTATAAACTGAGCTTGTGTTCACCAGTGCATTTCTTTGTCAACCAAGCAGAAGAAAAGAACTAAATGACTAGTTTAGCCAATGGAAGTTGATGAGTTGTAAAGCACCTCGTAATCAGAGTTGAAGATAATGTTTGTTACGAAGATCGACGGCTAACATAATTTGAAGAAGATCTAAGGGATTGAAATAAAACATGTTACTAACACATCATCCTAGGAAGGTTTAAGTGGAAAAATCAACAAAGGAGATTAAGCAACAAAATCTGATGGATGGAATTAAAACAGTTTACTTGTCTATTTAAGAGACTAGGATTTCATGATGAAATCATGCTGAAAGAAGGAGACTGCAGAGATATCATGTGAACAAGCTTCATGCATGCCTGATCAGACTGGTTAAGGAGAACCAAACTACAGAGATTACCAAGCATCAGAAAGCTATAACCGAGAGATAGTAAGTTACTGAATATTGATTGAAATAGAATTGATATATTGATCAAAGGATTTGAATGAGATTAACATAGATCTAATAATTTGAAATTGAAGTTGTGTTATGATCAGATCACCTGCCGTTACATTTTAACCATTGTAAACAGATAAATCTCTTAACAGAGTGGACTAGAAAGTCTTGTAATGTCATTCATAAAGTGTACATTTGTTATCCTGTCAACCCAATAGTGAATGCTAGTTGGGCGATAACAGTTGGTCTAAAATATTCTAACAAGGTCAAACCTCACAGTGTGTTTTTAACCTTTAACAGGGTTGGGTCTTCACCGACCTCACTTTAGAAGAGTGAACAATTTTTGGGTTGCTGGTCCTAGGTGGTTTTTCCCTTTACAATATTTCCACGTTAAATCTCTCGTGTTATGTGTTGATTGTGATGATTGTTTATTATCATACTTTACATGTTGCATATTGGATTTGATTGGTAATCACTATATGTTATTAATTGGTAATCGGTAAAAGCGCAGACATAATACTATTTTATGTTACCAAGCTGCAAAAGTTTTAGTAAATTCTTTTTGGATATACATTTTGTGATTGGGACTATGGATGATAGATTCACCCCCCTCTTAGTTATTCTAACAAGATCTATGTTATGCTCATAAAAATCCTCTATTCACTTCCTCAATATTTCTCAACTTACTTCACTCGGTAAATAGTTCTCTAATGCTTGGTAATGTCTTCAGCTCAATTCTTTTTGTAACCAGTTTGATCAGGAATGCATGAATAAAATCTTCACATGAAATCTCTGCAGTCTCCTTATTTTTGGCATGTTTCAATAATGAAACTCATATCTCTTAAATAGACAAGTAAACATTTTTCATATCAGCCATCAGATTTTGCCTCATAATCTCCATCGTCCATTTTGTTGCTTAAACCTTCCTCGGAAGATGTCTTTAATACATTTCAATCTCATCCATTCAATCATTTCTAAATTATGTCAGTCATGGATCTCATAACTAATTTCATCCTTAACCTTGAAATCATAACAATATCCAACTCATCAATTTCAGTCGGTTGTTCTTAGCATTTAATGTTTTCATCCATACTTGGTTAATACGGAAATGCATCGGTGATAACTAACTTTGTTATAACTATCACTTGGTATACACTACACTGGCTTGGTGTATACATAAATCTTCAATTACCAACCACATTGACTTGTTTAATTCAAATCTCTTCTTCATAATAGATTAATGTAACATGCTCAAGTCAACAATATAAAGCCATAGACTTGTAAATAAATTACCCAATGTTTACCTTATCCTTATCTGTCATATCCATCTTTTCCTTATGTAGATATCTCAATTCTTCATCTTTTCTTCCTTCAACAAATGTTCATATATTTGTAACTAACATGATAAGTACTGTCAAAAACTAGTTGACATCAATGACAATATATTGACTAATTTAATCATCTTACGTATCACTTCAGTAGCTCGGTGATCTCTAATCATTGTTCCTTAAGTTCATCTAGATATTCAATCATTTTTAGTTCATCAATCTCTTCCTTTTGCATTGATGCAACACAAGCAATATGAAAATATGCCATACACCTACCAAACATGTATTCTACAACTATGTAATTAAATTTTGTAGCTTGGTAAGCTCTCCCTAGCTTGACACTTAATATGTTTAATCACTACAAAACAAAACAGCATTCCATGCAGACTCTCCCTATGGATTTGATCTTTTTCATATCCATTTTCTCTCCCTTTGACAACAATGCCAAAGAAAATAAACAAACAGCTCTTCAACAACCAAGTAATTCTCTATTGTTTAGTCTAGATCAAGTACCTTCATGTACTAATAAACAAATTCATGTTCCAGCTTCCACAATCTTTCACAACCTTAGAAAACCTAAAGTGTGAGCTATGTGCATCAACATGAATGATTTTTTGATAAATTATAGGTTGATGCAACCTCCTGATCACCTTAGTGACCGATAGATAGGGGACGGACCCCTAGTCTAGTCCACAAATATTCAAATGTGTCCTTCGATAAGGGTTTGGTAAAGATATCAGCAAGTTGTTCTTTAGATGTTACAAATTCCAGTTTCACCTGCTTCTCTTAAACTTGTTCCCTTTAGTATTGATACTTAATAGATATATGATTTTTTTTAAATGCATCACATGATTTTTGGAAATATTTATAGCACTAGTGTTGTCACAATATATAATCGTCGGGTCAGTGATTACCTCATTCATTTCTTCCAACACTTGTTTAATCCAAGAAATATTCAAACAATTTGTAGCGGTAATAACATACTCTACTTCAGTAGTAGATTGAGAAATACATGCTTGCTTCTTTCTTATCCAAGTCACAATCCTTTCTCCTAAAAAGAATGCTCCACTGGTTGTGCTCTTCCTCTCATAAATGTTTCCAAGCCAATCTACATTAGTATAAACTCGGAGTTCAAATTTTCCTTCCATTGTGTACCGTAAACCATAGTCTTTTGTCTTCTTCAAGTATCTCAAAATTGTTTTAACTGCAACCATATGTGAATCTTTAGGATTGGTAGAAAATCTTGCACAATCCCAATTGCATGTGCAATATCAAGCCTACTGTGTACTACATACATTAGTTTTCCAATCATGGATCAGTACAATGTCTAATTTACTTCTGTAGATTCATCATCCTTTGTCAACTTACATCCAATTACCATCGGTGTTCCTACTAGATTTGCATCTTCCATACCAAAAGTCTTTAATACTTATTTAATGTATTTTGATTGAGTGATGAAAATCCCATCATTCTATTGTATAATCTGCAAACCTAGAAAGAATTTAATCTCTCCAAACATAGACATCTCAAATTCCTTTTTCATTTCATCAGCAAAATATTTGCAAATCAAATCATGTCCACCAAAGATTATATCATCACAAAATATTTCAGCAATCAAAATATTATATCAAATTCTCCTTTCATGTAAAATTATTATTTTCACTAGTTCTTACAAAGCCAATACTTATAAGATAAGTGTGTAGTATTTCATACCATGCCCTCGGTGCTTTCTTTAGTCCATACAAATCTTTGTGCAGTCTACATACCATGTTCTTCTGATTTTGATCAACAAACCCTTCCAGTTGTTCTATGTAGACCTCATCCTTAGTAATTCCATTTAGAAAAGTTGATTTCACATTCATTTGATATATTTTGAATCCCTTATGTGCAGCATATGCAAGTAGTATCCGAAATCCTTCCAGTTTAGCAATAGGTGCAAAGGTTTCACCATAATCTATACCTTCTTCTTTTGCATATCCCTTGCAAACAAGTCTTGCCTTATTTCTAGTAACCTCGCCATTTTCATTTAACTTATTCCTGAAAATCCACTTAGTACCAATTACATTTTTATCTTTTTGGTCTGGGTACCAATATCCATGTCTTATTCTTCTCAATTTGCTCAATTTCCTCATTCATAGGCTTGATCCATTCCTCATTTTCAAGTGCATCCCTAACATTCTTAGGTTCAAAGTTACAAACTAAGCATGTGTTTTGTCTTAACTTACTTCGGGTCATCATTCCAACTTTCTTATCTCCAATGATTTGATTTT
The DNA here is from genome assembly GCA_027943335.1 of Chamaecyparis obtusa. Taxonomy (NCBI): domain Eukaryota; kingdom Viridiplantae; phylum Streptophyta; class Pinopsida; order Cupressales; family Cupressaceae; genus Chamaecyparis; species Chamaecyparis obtusa. The sequence goes on along the minus strand of BSBK01001309.1, from coordinate 224,483 downwards.
GCAGATGGTGTCTTCTAAAAAATCTTGCTAGCACTTTTTCTCTTCTTTGGTCATCATTAAGTTTAGGTTCATTTTCCTGGTTGGTAGCTTCTTCCTGATTCTCAATTTGCATTTGTTGATTCTCAATTGCATTTTCCTAATTCTAGGTAGACTTAGAATGTGGCTTAGGTAGATAGCCTGGATCTTCAACATATGTAAACCTACCATAGTCTTCTGATTCTTTCATCCTTTCTTCATCATTCTTTTCAACAAACTCATCAACTTTTACATTAGCACTTTCTACCATTTTATTAATATCCTTTTTCAAACATTTATAAGTTGTACTATTAGTAGAATATCCTAAAAATATTCCTTCATCACCTTTAGAGTCAAATATACCATTCCTATCATCTTTTAGAATATAACACCTACTACCAAATATTCTGAAATAACTTACATTCGGTGTATAGCCAAACCATAACTCATGAGGTGTCTTGTTCGTGTCTTTATTCTATTGAACTCAGTTTAGGGTGTATACTGCAGTGCTAACTACCTCTCTCTAGTACATTTGTGCAACATTTTCCTCAATCATCAATGTTCTGGCATAATCAACAATAGATCAGTTCCTCCTTTTAGCAATTCCATTCTGTTGTGGTGTCCTAGGTGCAGAAACATGCCTTTTGATTCCATGCTCATTACAGAAATTAGTGAATTCATCATAAATAAACTCACCTCCTCTATCAGATCTTAATAATTTTAATTATTTCCTGATTTCTTTTTCAACATTATCCTTATACCATTTAAACAATTTGAATGCCTCAGATTTTTCTTTCAAGAACATGACTATCATCATCCTAGAATAGTCATCAACAAATAGAATAAAATATTTGTCACCATAGTAGCTTTGAGTTCTCATAGGACCACATAAGTCAGTGTGTACCAACTCCAAAATACCTTTAGATGAGTAGTCTTTACTTTTAAAACTCGATTTGGTCATCTTGTAAGGAAACTCAGGTGCGAAAACAGCTTCCTACGCTAATCTCTATAGGAGAATATTATGCAAATTCTTATAAATCCTTACAATTTTAGATTCGTTAACTACTTTAACAAAGATATTGCAACCACATACAATGCATACAAAAAAATAGAGAATGACACAATGATATACCTTGGGGAAAACCTTTCGGTAAAAAACCCCAGCACTCCAAAACCTGCACAATGTATTATCTTCAACAAAAAGATTACAATACACTTGCAATGCAAGTTCTTTCAGGAAATGAGAGACAAAGCCAACAAGACTTAAATTTCTATTATATCTCTCCGATAGGAGCAGCATCATATATATAGACTCCTCTGGACCCAAAAATGGGCACAACCACCAAGACCCATGCACAAAGCCACATGTACATAGTTGTTACATGCAATTCCAAGAATAGGCATCCATCCCTAGAATAGACTATGACAGCTTGTCATAGAATCTACCAAAAATAACGGTCACAAGAGAAGTGTAAGAGAATCTGTCATACCAACCTATTTTTGGCATATTCTCTTACACACACCAACCACTTCTTCTTGGGTGCCCAAATAGGCCCAAGTCATAAGATGATCTTACACCTGTCATAGCACATTCCTTAAATAGTTCTTACATGTCATAGGAATCTGTCATGACCGTTTCAGTCATGATCTCCTTACGCACAAGATGCCGACACATCAAGTGGAGTGACACATCAACATGCCAACTAGACATGTACACTCACACTTAATTACATTATTTGTAAAAAATATATTTACAAAATAAATAAGAAGAATAGGAATTATCCAAGGTTGAGACACCTTATTCCTAACATTCTCCCACTTGTCAAACGCCTTGTAAGAGCAACAGGAACATAACAAGAACTTTAACCGCTATAGGCCAAAAGGCCCATAGACTCTGAACACCATCTGAACTTCTTAGTGCCCACTGGTTTCATTAATGCATCTGCAACATTCTTCACAGTATGTACCTTCTCCAAATTTACCTTTCCATCTTCCACCATATCTCTCACAAAGTGAAACTACACATCAATGTGCTTCGTTCTGGCATGGAAAGTTGGATTCTTTGCAAGGTAAATAGCGCTCTGACTGTCACACCAAATAGTAATTTGTTATGCATCAACACCAACATCAGAACACAATCTTCTAAGCCAAATGGCTTCTTTACAAGCATTAGTAGCAGCCATGTACTCAGCTTTTGTAGTGGACAAAGCAACCACAGGTTGTCGCTTACTCATCCAACTGATGGCACCACCAAACATAGTGAACACATAAGCACTGGTGGATCTCCTGCTGTCAATATCACCTGCCCAATCTAAATCCACAAACCCACGAATACAAATTGAATGTGGAGATCCAGAAGAGTTACCATGATAACATATGGAGTAATCTGATGTATCCCTCAAATATCTGAATACTTGCTTACTGCATCCCAATGTCCCCATCCAAGATTAGCCATAAACTAACTCAGGACTCCCACTACTTGGGCAATGTCTGGTCTAGTACATACCATAGCATACATAAGACTGCCAACTGCACTAGCATAAGGTACTCTGCTCATGTCCTCCACCTCACTAGGAGATTTTGGAAAATCATCTACAGATAACTTTGTTCCCACAGAAATAGGAACACATAGTGGTCTACAATCTGGCATGCTGAACCTGTCCAACACAGACTTCACATACTTACTCTGACTCAACCAAAGTTTTCTGTTAGACCTGTCTCTACTGATTTCCATACCCAAGATGTACCTAGCTGCCCCAAGATCTTTCATCTCAAACTGTGCTGACAACTAAGATTTAAAATCACAAATCATACCCTTACCCTTCCCAAACAACAACATATCATCAACATATAATGCAACAATAAGAAGGCGATCATTTTCAACTCTGAAATAAATACAATGATCTAATTTTGATCTTACAAATCCAATTAACAACACAAAGGCATCAAACTTAAGGTACCACATCCTAGGAGATTGCTTCAAACCATATAGAGATTTCTTTAATCTGCAAACTAAGGATTCTTTACTTTTAACAATGTAGTGCTCAGGCTGTGACATATAAATCTCTTCCTCTAAATCACCATGAAGGAAAGTTGTCTTCACATCCATCTGTTCTATCTCTAAATCATATGATGCAGCAAGAGATAACAAAAATCTAATGGATGTCAACTTTGCAACAGGAGAGAATATTTCACCACAATCTATTCCCTCTACCTGTGAATACCCCTTTGCAACCAATCTAGCTTTATACCTTTCAACACTGCCATCTGCACAGAATTTCTTCTTGAACACCCATTTATAGCCAACATATTTTCTCCCTTTAGGCAAAGGTACAAGGTCCCAAGTTTTTTTTTTCTCCAATGAATCCATCTCATCATCCATAGCCTCAATTCAGGAACCTACATCTTCCATGCCCAAAGCCTCTTTCACAAATCTAGGCTCATCAGTGTTAGTAATCAATGCAAAGGCACAATTGGAATCTAACATAGAGTAACCAAACCTTTTTGGTTTCTTTCTTGGTCTCGTGGATCTCCTCAAGGGTTGTGGTTGAGGTTGTTCTTCCTCTTCTTCTGAACTATCAAAGCTGCTAGAGCTCTCCTCATCATTAGGCCCAATATGGTCTCTCTGTTCAGTCTTCTCAGGGGTAGGAGGCAACTGAACAACATCTTTTTCCTTGTCTTTTTCATCTGGTTGTAGCACAATAGGAGAAGATGTTAGCTCTCTGAAAATAACATTTCTACTATACAAAAACTTACTAGTCACAGGATCCCAAATCTTGTATCCTTTCACACCAGCACTGTATCCGATGAAAATACATTTAACAGCTTTGTTTTCCAACTTAGATCTTTTCTCCTTTGGAACATGTGCATAAGCTTCACAACCAAAAACATGAAGATGTCTAATTGAAGGCTTCTTACCAAACCACACCTCCATGGGTGTCTTACCAACAAGGGCTGATGTAGGAGATCTGTTAACCAGATAGCAAGCAGTGGCCATAGCTTCGGCCCAAAACCTTTGTTCTAAACCAGCTCCACTAAGCATACTCCTAGCCTTCTCCATCAGTGTCCTGTTCATTCTCTCTACAACTCCATTTTGTTGTGGGGTATAAGGAGTTGTCTTATGCCTCTCGATACCTTGTTCTTTACAGAACTATTCAAACCCTGCTGAGCAAAACTCACCACCATTGTCAGTTCTCACACACTTAATCTTCTTACTAGTCTAATTCTGTACAAGAGCTTTAAATTCCTTGAAGCGACTAAAGACTTGTGTCTTACTTTTAAGGAAATAAATCCACGTCCTTCTACTATAATCATCTATGAAAGATATAAAAAATATAGACTTGGAGATTGAAGGAACTTTTACAGGACCAAATAAATCAGAATGAATAAGATACAAAACATCAGAAGATTTGTGAGAACTAGAGTAAAACTGAACACAATTTTGTTTACCGTAGACACAGTGTTCATAGAAGTTGAACTCGAGATTGCAATCATTTAACCCCTCAATGAGATTTTTATTTTTCAGAGTTCTGAGACCCTTTTCACCAATGTGGTCAAATCTCATATGCCACAACATTGTCTTTTCTGCAGGAAGCTTACCTTCCAAAGTGTTTGCACTACCATCAAAACCAATAGCCACAAACTTCTTCACTGCTTGTTCAGATGGTGAGGATGAAGAACTATTACATAGAGGAATACATGCATCTAGCTGAAATAAGGTACCTCTCCTAGTACCCCTTGCAAGCACTATCGATCCTCTCATCATCTTGCATCCTTCTTTCGAAAAAACAACTTGCACACCTACATCATTCAGCATACTTACAGATAATAGGTTTCATGCCAAACCCAGAATGTGCATAACTCTGTTGATTCCCTTTACTCATCCATCAAGAAATTTGATAGTGACCCTTCCGCATCCAACTATCTTTAGGTGAGAATCATCACCCAAGTACACCTTTCCACCATCGAACTCTTCATATTTTGAGAACCAGTTTCGATGAGAGGTCATGTGAAAAGATGCACCCGAGTCAACCAACCACACATCATTAGATGCATGGGCTGCCAAAGCTGCAATGAATGCATCACCATCTTCTTGAGATCTTTCTGAAGCTGAATCTGAACCTTTCTTCTTCTTCTTCAGCTCTTTGCATTCTTTACGGAAGTGCCCAAATTTATCACAGTTCCAACATTTTTCCTTGGACTTATTGGAAGTCTTTGACTTCCCACGAGATTTAGATCTACCCTTATTGTCAGACTTATTGTCATTTTTCTTCCCTATTTCAGTGGATCTCCCACGAACAGCAAGGGCTTCTTTTTCTGAAACAGAAGCCTTTCTCCGCATCTCCTCTGATAGCAGCAAAGACACCACATCATCCATTTTGAAGGTGACTAAAGTGCTTCCGAGAGCCATCACAAGATGGTCCCATGAATCTGGTAAAGAACACAAAAGTGTGTAGCAATGATCCTCCTCCTCTAACTTGACACCAGCTGATGTCAATTCTGCAGCCAGTAGATTAAATGCATTTAAATGATCCGTTAAGGATCCACCTTCCTCCATTCACAGAGAGTACAACTTCTTCCTCAGGAACAACTTGTTCACCAAAGATTTGGCCTGATACACGGCTGCAAGTCTTTCCCACAAACTATTTGTATTTTTCTCATCTAGAACATTCAGAAGAACTACATCGGTTAAATAGAGTCTTATGAGACCCTTAGCTTTACGATCTTTGATATCCCAATCTGCTTGAGCTATAGTTGCTGGTCTTGTAGTACTTGAAGTCACTTCCCATAGGTCATGATCTTCCAACATGTCATCCATCTTGAGTTTCCACAACTTGAAATTAGTGCCATTAAATTTCTCCACCTCCATTCTTCCATATGATGAACTTGCCATCTCAATCTGCAAATAAGATTTAGAATGCTCTACAAAAAACTTCCACTCAAACTTGAGATTAGCTCAAAAAACCCTACCCAACAACTAGGATCAAAAGTTGATCAAGCTCTGATACCACTTGTAAGGAAACTCAGGTGCGGAAACAGCTTCCTACGCTAATCTCTATAGGAGAGTATTGTGAAAATTCTTATAAATCCTTACAATTTCAGATTCGTTAACTACTTTAACAAAGATATTGCAACCACATACAATACATACAGAAAAATAGAGAATGACACAATGATATACCCTGGGGAAAACCTTTCGGTAAAAAACCCGAGCACTCCAAAACCTGCACAATGTATTATCTTCAACACAAAGATTACAATACACTTGCAATGCAAGTTCTTTCAGGAAATGAGAGACAAAGCCAACAAGACTTAAATTTATGTTATATCTCTCCCATAGGAGTAGAATCATATATATAGACTCCTCTAGACCCAAAAATGGGCACAACCACCAAGACCCATGCACAAAGCCACATGTACACAGTTGTTATATGCAATCCCAAGAATAGGTGTCCATCCCTAGAATAGACTATGACAGCTTGTCATAGAATCCACCAAAAATAATGGTCACAAGACAAGTGTAAGAGAATTTGTCATACCAACCTATTTTTGGCATATTCTCTTACACACACCAACCACTTCTTCTTGAGTGCCCAAATAGGCCCAAGTCATAAGATGCTCTTACACCTGTCATAGCACATTCCTTTAATAGTTCTTACGTGTCATAGGAATCCATCATGACCATTTCAGTCATGATCTCCTTACGCACAAGATGCCGACACATCAAGTGGAGTGACACATCAACATGCCAACTAGACATGTACACTCACACTTAATTACATTATTTGCAAAAAATACATTTACAAAACAAATAATAAGAATAGGAATTATCCAAGGTTGAGACACCTTATTCCTAACACATCTTTCCTTTCTTACATTGTTTATACATAACATGATCAGGTTTTGTTAGACTTGGTAAGCCTCTAACTTTTCTCTTTCTACTAATCTTAATCATGTTATCAAAGTTTACATAACATAACCTCTTATACCATAACCAAGCATCTTCATTCTTCACTAGTAAACAAGAAGATTCAACATTGTCAAGATAGAATAAATTACCTTTTGATTGTCCTCCAGTACCAAGAAGCTCTCCATTTTCATCTTATATTTTCACCTTCTTGCTTTCAAATGCAACTTGGTGACCTGAGTTATTCAATTGTGCTACACTCAACAAATTGTAGTTAAGTTCTTTTTACCCAATATGCATTTTCACATCTAATTTTTTTATTCAATAAGATAGACCCTTTTCCTTTCACTAAACAAGGTGTATCATTTCCCATTTTTACTGATCCTCCATTGTAATGTTCAAACTTATCTTCATCACCATTCATGTGATGTGTACAGCCACTATCAATGATCCAAGTATCATTCTTACTAACTTTAGAGATAAGTGTTGTTTCTGCATACCTTTCCTCCTCTTCTAAATCATCTTTCATTGCAACAAATACCACTTCAATTTCATCATCAGTGTCGATGCCAGTGTCATCTTCATTTTCTTCAACAAGGTAACAAGCCTTTTTTACTTTATCTTTGTAATCTTGATTGTCTCTATTGTAGTGTCATTTTTCTCTATTATTTCTTCTACCAAAATTTCCATCACTAGATCGGTCATTGTCTTTATTTTCCTATTTCTTGTTAGGACTGTTGGGTGTATTCTTAATTTTCTGAGGTTTTTGTCCAATTTTGTTTTAGTCCTCTTGTTTGTAAATTTTTCTTGTGGTTTAGGTGTCAAAATTTCTTCAAAGCTGCCATGACTATGTTCAAAAAACCCTTACCCTAAATTTTGTCCTTAACGAAATTTGAATTCATGTGAAAACCCTCAAGTCAGCCTTAAGTTTTCTAATTCATCGTTACTTTTTGGCCACTTAAGTTCTTAAAAGTGCATGTGACTATTTCCTTTAGGCATTCGCTAAGTCATGTAATGTTATTTCGCATAGTTAAGCTTTTCAGCGAACTGGCAAATGTGGCAAACCCATGTTAAGTGTCATGTTCAGTCACGTAATCTCTAAATCTTCTAGCGGCTACCTCAAAAAATTTCATGAATTGGTGAAAGTGCTATCTTTTATTCACATGTTATCTGGTGGTCTCAAGAAAACTCTCAGCGACCTAGCACAATAGTGATCGCTCATTCTCAAAATCATGCGGTTAAGTCTTCTAGCATCTAGTGATCTAGCAAACACCATTGATTTTCTAAAAGATCAACAGATGTGTTTTAATCACAGAATACATTGGGTCCTACATATTTTGACTTGGCGATTGGGTGAACAAAGTATTCACAAGTTCTCTTAAAAGTTTGATTATGGTTAGAAGTATTCAGCGAATGGGTGAGATATGTTTAAAAAGTCTTTATTCGCTTAATCGCAGGATGCAATGGTTAGTATTTGAAGTATCTGGTGATTCAGTGAACCTTTTGTTCATTGAGTCTCAAAATAAAAGGATAAGGCTTGTTTTTATTAAGTGAATTAACGAGGATCGTTGATTAAGTCTATGATCAATGGTTGAATCTAAATCACGGCTTAAAGCAGGCAGTTAAGGAAGAATTCAATGACTAAGAGGAAAGCTTGTTCGCTAGTTCGCGCAGTATGCATGCAGTTAAGACAAGGATTAAGTGAATGAGAAAATTATTTAGTCACCAAATCTCAAGATAATTTGATAGTTAACCAAAAAATTAGGCGAATAAGAGGTAGCCTTTAGTCGTTGATTTGCTAAGTAATGACTGCAATCATGTTCAGTTATATTGAGCTTGTTCGTTGGTTCGCTGAAGAATGGGTGAGTTAAGAGTTTGATTCTGAGAATGTGTGAAGGCTTTGGTCACCAATTCTCTAAATATAAACTAGGGTTAGCATTGTATTAAGCGATCACGAGAAGCTTGCAGTCGCTGATTCGCTGAATGGGCTCAGTTGGAAAAGGTAATAAAGGAAAAGAAAAAGACCATTGCTACATGGATAAAGTACATTGTCAAGCTGGAGAGTAAACTAATAATCCATCCAATTAGTTTCAAAGAAGGATTTCATGATGCAAACAGAATGTTAAAGTACAGAGTAGTAATCAGTGCCTTTTTTGCCTTATTTTTGAGTTTTTAAATCTATCTGTCAACATATTTGCATCAGTTAGCTATGATTTGAAAATTGGTGATATGTGGAATTGAATGCGGGAGAAATTAAGGATTGATTTGTAATGATTGTGGTAGCTATACACATTTGATCTGTATCGATAAATAAGCTAAGCTCATTATTTCCTGTGTCCAAAATTAGTCGAGGAGAATTGTGTTTTCTGAAGTAGTTTCTGAGCGCCGAGTAAATCAAGTTTGCAGAATTGAGAGTATTTGCAAGAAAAATGAGTCAACTAGAGCAGAATGTAGTTTCTTCTAGTAGTGAATTGAAATCCAAAGGTGGTGAAGACAAAGGCAAGCCGAACTATTTAGATGAATTCATGAAGTTGTTGCCTAGTTCCAGCCAGAATAAAAGAGCTCCCAATGATGTCTTCAAAGATGTTCTAGGGCTTTACAGAGATCCTATCATACCAAATAGCATAGGTTATACTATTTTCAACTTCTTTTATGGAAATAGAGATAGGCATGTTCCTGTGTGTAATGGTTGGGTTTTGGGTCTGGGGAAATTAGTTGTTCCTGATGTTTTCTTAGATGTGGATTTAATTATTGCACTAGCTAGGCATTATGACCCTATTTCCAAAAAAATTAGAAAAGAGGACCAGTCACCTTTGGTTACTCTTGATAGGGGTTCTTTCATGAAAGCCTTTAATTTCTATGCATCTTCCTCCACTGAAATTGACTTGAGAAAAGAAAGAGAGAGGTACAAGAATAACATAGGGATAGTAAAGGACCAAATGATGAAGCACATCCCAAAATAGGATAAATATATAGCTCCCCTCCCTACTCACATGAATGCCCCTTACCAATTTAAATCCCTCCAGCATTATATGAGGCAGACTTGTTATGGGTTGTGTAGGGTTTTGGGAATTGATGTGGATACAGAGTTCTTGCCAGTTGATTTGTTGATGATAATCTTAGACATCTAGAATTCCCTAATAAATACTAATTATGATTACATTCAGTATATAATTGATAGAATGCATGAGGGTTTGATTTATGTCAAAGAAAGTAAGAGTCCAATTAAGTTCATGCATTATTCATTGTTAATGCACTTAATTTTGTTCTTCAACATTAATAGCTTTGATTTGAACATGCTAAAACCAAGGTTTACCTTCGAAGGCTAGTATAATCTACTACAATTATGGGTGAGGAAGTGGAACTCTTCTTCAAATAAGGGTGACTTTTGTGTTTTCCAGAATTTCACTGTTTATCCCATTAGAAAGATGCTAGGCATAAATGTTATAAGGATATCACCAAGGGTCCTTAAACTCCTAAGACCTATGTAGTTTGCAGAGAAGTGGGAGGGAGACCATAACTGGGGTGATTTTTACTTTGGGGAAAATTCCACAATCTTGAGAGTCTACAGTTGCCCCCAACCCCAACATTTGTTACCAAAGTTTGTGCCACCAAGAGTTGCCTATTTGGAATTCATTTGGCAGTTGATGTGGACAGACAAAGAGCTTTTGGCCCCCCATAAGAAGGGTACTTTCACACCCAAGCAATTCAAAATTGGTGATTTCTTGATTGGCAAGAGAGCCTTCCCACAAGCCACTGCATGGTTGAATCAATTCAAGATGGTGTCTGGTTTTTGTAGACATGTGGACCCTAATGGTTTTATTAGGATTGCAAGGTTAACCCTAATCCCTAATATTGGTGTCATCAAGGAACATGAAGGCCTTGATGAAGAGGACATAATCAGAAATGTTGTGGATATGGATGAAGTTAAAAGGAGGTGGAATAGGTTCTTTGATTTGATAGATCTATCAAAACAGGTGATGGAAGCTCAGATTCCTTTTGAGGGTTTCTTCCCTGACCTTCCTTATTTGAAAAGAATTGAAAAGATGATAGAGATGCATGACACTCTATCAAATCAGTTGGAGAAATTGATTGACCAAAAGTAGCCAAAGAAAAGGAAGGATTATTCATCTTCTGATCAAGAGGAGTCTTTTGATGAGTCCCCAGAAGAGAATAGCCCACCACAAGTTGGGGATGTATAGATTACTAAGCCTATTGAAGAATAGCCAGAGGTAGAGAATGTCCAAGAGCCACCTTTGAAGAAGTAGAGGCTTGAGGAAGGAGAATCTTCAAGGCAAGGAAAACAAAAGAAAGGGATTGATAAAGTATATTCTATTATTCTCGGTGATAGGGCCTACCATCATCAGTTGAGGAAAGAAATTAGAGCCAGTAAGAAGGTGGCTACTAATGAGGAAAGTGATGAGAAATCCTGTGGGTAGGACAAGATGTTAGAGAGGTATATCAAGAGGAATTCTTGAGTGATGATCAATCTATTAAGAGTGAGGAATTCAAGAGTTTCCTTATTTGGAGGAAACATGAAGAAGTGAGGAAAGCTCTACCTGAAGGAGTGGAACCAAGTCAAGAAACTTTGAGAGCTCTAGGCTCTTATGATCCTAGTCTTGATCCTATAACTATAGATGAAGCTAGAAAAATGGTTAAGTCAAGTGGAATTCTATTGACTCCAGGGTGGGATTTGACTTCTGTGTTCATAATTGATCAGATAAGAAAGCAACCATAGGGTAGCTTATCCTATGAGGTCCATGTTGGTGATATGATTAGAGGCAGTGGCTATGACCCTAAATCTCAAGTTGTTGCAATGTGGTCTCTAGCCCGTAAAACTCAAAAGCCAGCTTTATTGAGTATAGAAGATTGGATGGAAGGCAATAAGATCATATGGACTATGCAAAACACAACTGACCTTGAAGTTTCCAAGGCAATAACTCATTGGGCACCTAATTTGAATGAAGCAAAAATAGTTCAGTTATCTGAGAGATATTCAAAATTGTTTGAAAGTGCAAGTGTAGTTGCTAAAGACAGAGATTTGAAAATGATGAGAATCAAACAGTTAGAGGATGAGTTGGTAGAAGTGAAAGTTAAGCTTGAAGAGGCTTCAAAGGTAGTTATTTCCCCCCCTTTGCAAATTGAGGTCCCTGTTTAGATTAATGAGGAAGTACTTGAGCAACCTGTTGAGGACCTAGAAAAGATAAGGATAAATGCATCTTTGGACACCGTGGCAAAGATTGTGCAATATAGGTGGGATAAAATAATAGAAAGGATGGAAATAGTTTATCAATCAGTTAGTCAATTGTACCAGGCCAATAGAAAGGTGAATGAATCAGTGGCTGCTCTGGAGCCACTTCATAGTATTTGGTCTAGGAGAAGTTTGTTATTTGATAAACTTGATAGCTTACAAGAGCATAAGCCTGAGATCCCTGGGGTAGTGACTAAAGTCTTTGAGAAGATTAGCCTAGTTAGTGTTGTTTTAAAGTTTTTTAAGGGTAAGTCTAAATAGGTAAAGGCTAAGTTGATTATGTTTGATAAGAATTACAACAGGTATCTACCTCCAATATGTGATGATAGTGGAAATATGGTCAATTTGGAAGAATGGAAAGTGTTAATCGATCAGCTAACAATTACACAAGATGCTTTCCTTAGTGGTAACAATACTTTGGATTTGGAGAGGTGTAACAACATAATTGACAATTTGTTCAAAATTGAAAATGATTGCATAAGGTTTGTAGCTGAGGCAAAGAGTATAACTGACTCCATGTGGAATCAGCAGATCGGATTACTACAGGAATTTTAGATTTACAACTAGCCATCTGATGATGATGTGGTAGCTTGGGAGAAGTTGACAATAAAGAAGAAGAAGAGGCTAGTTCTCTAGCTTTTAGAAGAGGAAGAAGAATAGAATGCACATGGCACCTGATCTAGAATTTGAGGGAGAGTGGGTTCAAATAGAGGGTGATGTAAGTTAGCCGGATGGTGGTCATCATTAATGCAACAAATTTAGCAACTGCTCTAAAATATCCTTAGACAAAGGTGTCGCCTACGAGATGTTTGAGAAGTAGATAATTGTAATCTGTTGTTGCAATCAAATTTTGTCAGTTTGTAACTTTGTCTTTAGTGTAATATCTTTTCCCAACCATCTAAAGCTTGTTGCATCCTTTGAGGATTCCAAGATGGTTGTGGACATATATATAGCAAGTTTTTGCTCTTCAAGAGGTGGTTGATACATTTTGTAAAGAAGTTTCAAAATATAGAACCTTGTTTTCTTTGAAGTCAAGAGAATATTGTATTAACACATTTTGATATTAATACAAAGCATATCATAACTCTGTTACTACTACTTATTGTTTTTGTGTATGGATACTTTAGTTTTCTCATGCATTCAAATTGTAAGGATTTTTCAATGCATTGTTCACAAGGTGAATATAGGGGTTAAACTTAAGTTTCTTTCAAGGGAAGAGTAAAATCTTAAGGGAGGTCTCTGGGAATTCATTGTCCATATATGGATTTGATGACAGTGATAGGAATTAAAAGAATGGGATGTCAGACATGTCATTTGGGTTCTAGTACATTTGTCTTGGTAGATTTTTGTGGAGATAGGGTTTGACTCTAATGCCCAAGTAGAATAAGGCACTAGTTTGAGATACATTTGCACATGTTACCACCTAAAGATATAAACATTTGATTCATTTTACTTTATTTGCATAATCCTTATCTGAATCATTCTATAATATAATTCATGGATGTATATTGTAATGCTTTACAGAAGCACTGAATGAGGTTAACCTTCCTTGAGTTTAACTTGTAAAAAGAAGAAGGATGAATATCCTTAAGCCACTGTTCAATATTGTTGCTTTCATAATTTCTATCATAGTGTTGTGTATCAGGATTGTTTGGGCCATACTAAGAGTTGCAATGTCTTATTGAGTCAATTCTGAGAAGGACAATATAATAGTGAAGGAACTAATTCTCAATTCAAAGCTCATTTCAAACAATGAATTGTTATAGGTAAACCCGCCTGAGTTTTTATACTCAAAGTGAAGAAGGTTTTTATAACCTTAATACCTTAGTGCTTGCAATTTTGTCCGATGCATCTATTGGAATTATATGAGTTCATGAATTATTAATCATCTACAGATTTAAGCACTAACAAGGACATCCAGCAACAATATGGCCAATCTCTTTACAATTAAAACAAGCTAAAGGTAAATTTCCCTTATATCTTCATTTACCTTTTTGAAGTCTCCGAGCCATAAGTGCTTCAAGCTCATCAAGCTCATCTTCACTATCACTGTCACTTTCATTCTTTATATTTTTCTTACTGCTAGATTTACCAATCTTAAGAGATGACATAAAATAAGACTCTACACTTGGTACAACACTATTCAGCTCAAAAGTAGTTAACTTTCCAATCAGACTATCAAGAGTAAGAGTGCTATTAGGTGCAGACCTAATTTTATGAATAGCAGACATTCTGATTGCATAGATAGGAAATAAGGTTCTTAGTATCTTACTTACCACAGTATCTTCAGAAATAGTACCGCTTGCTCCTCAGATAGCATTGACTACCTCTTTGATTTGGTTAGAGTATTGTGTGATGTTCTCAATTTCCTTCATCTTCATGTTATCAAATCTACCTCTCAAGCTTTCAGCTCTGGCTCTCATTACATTCACATCACCACCATAAACTAGAGAAATTGTATCCCACATTTGCTTCATTGTAGTGCAATCCTTGACATCTTTAAATTTAGCATCAGATAGAGTAGAAACAATCTCTATCATAAAAATATTATGTTCATGTCGGTCTCTCAATTGATCAATAGTCAAAGTTCCAACATTCGGTTGTAAGTAGCCATTGTCAAGTAAACGTATAGAAGATTCTCCAATTCAAGATATGTGAAGCCTCATCCGGCTTTTCCATGTGGAGAAGTTATCTTTGTTCAGCTTAGGCACTTCCCTCTTATACATCTTGTGATCTTTCTGCTCAAGTCCTTAAAACTTTCCTCCAAGCAACCAATACCACTATGATACCAATTGTTAGAATAACTAAGGGGGGGTAAATCAGTTAAATCAATTATCCCATGGTCCCATACCCAAAGATGTACCTTACAAAACAATTTCAAAAATTTATGCAGCTCAATAACATAAAATATCAATATGTCTGTTCACTTTACTGAATACCAGTAATTATCCAAACTGTGATTACCGACTAAATCAAATATGAACTATGTAAAGTATGATAGCAAACTAATCATAACAAGTAACACATAACACAATGATTTAACATGGAAGCCCTGCTAAGGGAAAAACCACCTGGGACCGGTAACCCAAAATAATTCACTCTTCTGAAGTGATCTCGGTAAAGAGCCAACCCTGTTAAAGGTTACAATGCACACTGTTAGGTGTGACCTGGTTAGAGGATTTATCACTAACAAATAACTTTTGACCATCATTCACGATGGGGTTAACAAGATAACACTTTACATTCAACAAATGTCATAGGGTAGTACAATAAGACTATTAAGTCCACTCGATTAAGAGATTTTTTGAATCAATGGTTAAACTGATACAGTACTGATCTAATTCAAATACAACTCAATTGAAAATATTCAGATATATGCTATGCTCATAAAAATCCTTCGATCATTAATCAATTCACTTCCTCAATATTTCTCAACTTACTTCACTCGGTAAATAGTTCTCTGACGCTCGGTAATGTCTGCAGCTTGGTTCTTTCTATAACCAGTTTGATCAATAATGCATGAATAAAATTCTCACACAAAATCTCTGCAGTCTCTTTCTTTCTGGCATGTTTCAATAATGAAACTCATATCTCTTAAATAGACAAGTAAACCATTTTCATATCAGCCATCAGATTTTGGCTCATAATCTCCATCATCCATTTTGTCGCTTAAACCTTCCTTGGCAGATGTGTCTTTAACACATTTCAATCTCATCCGTTAGATCATTTATAAATTATGTCAGTCATGGATCTCATAACTAATTTCATCCTTAACCTTGAAATCATAACAATATCCAGCTCATCAATTTCAGTCGATTGCTCTTAGCATTTAATGTTTTCATCCATACTTGGTTAATACTGAAATGCGTTAGTGATAATTAACTTGGTTATAACTATCACTCGGTATACAATGCACTGGCTCGGTGTATACAAAAATTTTCAATTACCGACCACATTAACTTGTTCAATTCAAATTTATTCTTCATAATAGATTAATGTAACATGCTCAAGTCAACAATATAAAGCCATAGACTCATCAATAAGTTACCCAATGTTTACCTTATCCTTATTTGTCATATCCATCTTTTCCTTATGTAGATATCTTATTTCTTCATCTTTTCTTTCTTCAACAAATGTTTAGATGTTTGTAACTAACATGATAAGTACTGTAAAAAACTAGTTGACATCAATGACAACATATTGACTGATTTAATCATCTTACATATCACTTCAGTAGCTCGGTGGTCTCTAATCATTGTTCCTTCAGTTCATCCAAATATTCAATCAGTTGTAGTTCATCATCTATTAGAGCGTTCTATTTTAAGGTAGAAACATTATAAATGTTTCTCTTTTGATGAACTTTCCAATGTATTTACTTAGATCATTTCTCTTACAAGAATTTAATTAGACTTTTGAATATGTGAAGGGTATTGCGTAAAATATGTTGAGAGCTCATACTTGAGTGTTAGAGGTACACAATTTTATTTCAATATTATTTAAAAGTGTGTAAATATCTCTAAAGAGGGGGATATACATATGTGTGCATTGTCCTTTCTCTAAGAAGAAATGTTTAAAGAGAAAAAAAAATTGAGTGTCTTTTGGAGTGTGGTGTTTCTCTCCTAAAAGGATTTTCCCTACATAAATCATAGTGTTGTTATATGCATGCTATTTATGTTTATTTTTGTTAAGTTACCATAAATACTATAAATATTTCAAAAAATTTGTATAACGCTCCTCTAAGAGTTATTATAGCATGTAGGAAGTTGTTCCACTAGCCTAACTTTCTTTCATTGTGGCTATAGAGATGGGGGTGATACTAGGGATATGATATAAGGGGTGGTGAATGAGGTAAGTGTAGCAGTAGTGTATGTAGGAAAATAAGATGAGAATGGTGTCATATAAGATATAGGCACGACAAGGAGAGAATAAGTAGGGGTTCAGTTATAGTAAGGAAGATAATAAGTAAGAAATGTGAAAGAAGGTAAGGTTGTGGAGGAAAAAAGAATGAAGAGGTCGGAATAGTATATATAGGATTGGTAAGAGAAAATGCATGACCAATGGTATTCATGGATGTGGTATTATGGGGTTAGGATCAAAAGAATACAAAAGATTGAAAAGATAACCCATTAGAATTTATGATAAAAGTGTTTATGCCCTAACAATGTTTAGTAAATCAAATCTTAAAGTATGAAAAAGCAATAAAAAAATATAGATTCAAAAACCCTAATGTAGAACTTTAAATATCAAGACAAAACCCTAAGTGGTCTATGATATGTTAGACACCAATTTATATAATAAAGATAACTGCACAATCACATAAATAAATTTGTGTTAATTAAATAAATGTAGTCAATAAGTATAAAGTAACGCATATTGAGTTAAACTAGGATTTTATAATTATACCAGCTATTCATAAATCAAATGTGAAGGATTCAAATACTTAGCTCTACAACCAATGATGTGGATATGATGTTTATGTTAGGTAGAGTTGATTTTTCATTGTTTAGATTCTATGCCCTTGCTATGATGATTATCCTTTGTGATTGGTAACTTCTCTTGTTCTATCCTCTATTGTGAACTAATGATTCGTTGGATGCCTCTAAATATAGAAATAACAAAATGTGCCACAAATGTATATAAAGTATGCTCTTAAAAAGCAAGTATAAAGAGGTGAGGATCTTGGAATTTGAATTTTGAACAATTGAACTCTTGACTCGTTCTCACATAGCATGAGATCAATCCACGTACTGTGAAAATGAACTTGTAGGGAAGTGATAATCTCAAGGTAAAAATCAATGTATGGGAGAGAAGGTATGAATGTAGGGGCACTAATGACAACTAAATGATAGATGTACTTAAAGTGTAAGTGACAAGAAACAAAAATAGATAAGAATCAAGATACAAGTCAAACTTATTATGTGAATGCATCACTTGTCAATATACAATTGTATTCAAAACACTCTGTCAAAATAAATGTTGAAAAAATAACATAAATATACAAACATTGTCATCGCACAATGCCAACTAAAAAATGTGTATCTATTTATGTAGAACAAAATAATTAGACATCTAAGAAATTCAAACCTAATGTTCCACAAAAGACACCAGAGGGCTCCCCAATTCTATCATGGGGTTGGTATTGGTCTAGTGTTGGATTTGACATGTTATTTCTCCTAGGGATATTTCTTAATCTTATCCTCTTTTTATTGCCTCGTGTGTATAGTTCCCTCACATGGAAAACCCTCTTGTTTTCTCCCGCCATCTTAGCCCATCTATTGTCACGATTTGGAAGAATTCCATCCAAATTCTAAAAGTAGGCTAAAAATTGTCAACATCTAGAAGGGAAAATATGGGAACAATTTCTAGAGCTATGTGATAAGATTGGTCTCCTTTACTTGTCAAATCTAATGGCAAGTAATATTTCTAAGAGGGAAAGGATCTACTAATTTTTAAATCCATTTCTAGATAACTTTCAATATCCTTTTTCCACGACAAAGACGCACACCACTTCGGAAAATTTAAAAGATGTTTGATATTAATTTTACTTATAGAAGTGTGAGATTATTTCAATACCTTATCATTCAAAAATATTAAACTACTAAAGATATTGCTACTTTTTACTATCATGTAATGCGGTGGTTTATTAAGATTTAAATTTTATAAATTTTATATTTTAGTAGTAGTGGCTCATGAAAAATATCTATTATGATTGTGAAAAGTTTATTAGGCATTTATTATATTTAGAGATGGGAAAACTTCTTCGCATT
The DNA here is from genome assembly GCA_027943335.1 of Chamaecyparis obtusa. Lineage (NCBI taxonomy): Eukaryota > Viridiplantae > Streptophyta > Pinopsida > Cupressales > Cupressaceae > Chamaecyparis > Chamaecyparis obtusa. Next base: position 205,543 of record BSBK01001309.1, on the reverse strand, counting down.
CATATGTGAATTTGAATATAGATTATATTTATAAAAAATGTATTTGTTTATATTTTATTGTTTAGTGGAAAATGTCAAATTTTGACTTTATGTAATATCTTTTTTTTTATTGAACAAAGAAAAATTACAATAGAAATAAAAAGCAATTTAAAAGGATCTACAAGAGAATGAATAAACAACTTTCTAATGATGAACGATAGTATATAGATTGAGCATATACGTAGTATATCAGTTGGTCATGAATTACAATTCAAATTTGAAGAGTTCCTAGAGTTGTCTAAAACATTGGTCATCTTCTGCATGCATTTGAACAAAATTGGTATTTAATCTCTTCCAAAAGATTATTGGAGGTGGTCTTCTTCTTCGGTTGAGAGCACAAAGAAACAACTTGTAACATAACCTCATAGTAAAACTATAAAATTTCTATTTTGTAAAAAGTAATATGATTTTGAAAAATAGTTGAACATCTACTTTTCCAAATATGAAGCAAGATAGTTTTTTAATTGAATCAACAACAACATTTTTATTGGGCTCCAAACCCAAAACATTCTTTCCATCTTAGCACATGGTCAAATATAGCGGGGAAATGATAAAAAAAAAATAGCAGTCCATTTTTCCTTAGCTCAAAATAATCCCAAAAAATGTGCTTCACACTTTCAGCATGCTGGCAAAAAGCATAATTAACTAGAACAATCTTCAAATATCTTAGTTTGTCCCCTATAGGCAATTTATGATGTAAGATTTTTCAAGTTAGAATTTGAGCATTATTTTCAGCTTTAGTCTTGCAAACTTGGCCTATAAGGTTACTCCATTTCTTTTCTTTGAATTTGAAGCCACGTTTATTATTCAACCTTGGATTTATCTTTATGTTTGGAAGAAGTGACAAATAAGTCTTCTTCAAAATGGAATAGAAAAAGGGAGCTTTCCCCAAACAAATCCAATCCTTGAAGACATTACATTGAAGATTAGTGCATTTTTTCATGAGAAGATCTGTAGGAACCAATGACTTGACAAATGTAATGAACCCTTTAGACTTGTTATTTATCCTAAAGGACCTTTTAGTGTTGTGCCAATCAATCCATCCAAGAGAATTGAAATCCCAAATAAAAACAAATTGTTGCAGACCTTTATTGACAAAATATAAGGCTTTCTTGCAAGAGGAATAGGATGTCCATGATAAAGCATTGATTTGTTCCACCAAATAGTAGAAAATTTAAACCCACGTTGAAGAGAATTCTTCCATTTAAGAAAAATGTAAACCTGCTACCAGTGTTTCCATATTAATTATAAAGGAAACAAGGCCCTTACCCAGAAGAAAGGAGACATTGATATCTTGTTAGTCCCACCCACACCTTTCCATTTATTAATTACAACAGCAAGAGAAATACGATGACAAACCATGATTTTCCAAGGTTCATCACTAGTTACCACTATTATAATCTATTTTGTTGATAAACAAGAGCCTTGAGTCTAAGGATCCAAAAGCCCCAACCTACCCTTATTTTTGGTTGTATACAATGAATCTAAGATGAAGTTTTAAAAGCTGATTTACTATCCCAATTAGACCACAACAATTGTCTTACCAATTTAGCTCTTCATAACCATTTTTTATGGAATCCAACAAGAGGAATACAAAGCATGGGAGGCCAAAAAAAACTATTCACCACCTGAACTTTACCAGCCAATGACAAATACTTGTTTTCCCAATTAAAGATCTTGTTTTTTGATGCAGGAGCATCCTGGGTGCAAGAGCAATCTTGCATCACCCAAAAATATTTATGTTTTTGTATTCAATAAGGGCTATCTTGTGTAGAGCTACTATTTATGGAAACTTGCTATTTTTTTTAGTAAGTTGGTCTTACGATCTTGGAATGTTCTGATTTTACATGTGGATGTTCATCTCAGTCATATCAGCCTGTCAGCAAAGTTTCATGGCTAGATCAGGTCTAGTTTTGAGGATATTGAAGATTTTCGGTATTGGCAGCAGGGTACAGAAACTTTGAACTCAATTTTGAAGGCTTTAGACGCCCCAAATGAGGTCAAAAATTTGGGTGACGGGCGCTTGCATTGGTCATGCCTGTAGAGCACTTCGTGGCATTTCTGAAATGGGGTTATAATAGTCAATCGGGTCAACTGGTGATGACTTATGGTCTCCGGAAGTCGAGCCATCTGAAATGGTGGAAAATAATTTTCCTTCAAAATTTTTGTTCAGGTTTCAATAGTTATTTTGAGCCGACTTTGATGTAATAAATTGAAAAATAAATTAATTCTAAGTTTGGTCAGCCCTTAGGGCTAAATTTTTGGAACCTTCTCAGGCGGTGGAAAATGCCTATATAAAGAAGGCTCGTAGTGTTGTCTAGGGTAGTCGGGGGTAGTAGATCTGGGTATTGATTCGAGGCTTTGTCCTGCAAAATATTGTAAGGGAATGCCCATGTGGCTTTGCATATTGTAATTTTGAAAGTTTGTAATTCCACATTTGTGGAGATAATAAGAAGCCAATTTTCTATTCTTGTATATTGTTGTTGTTGTTTCTCTATTTCTATTATGTGTTTGTGGTATTAAGGGGAGCATCCTTCATCATTTTTCAACTTAACTATGAACACATACCATACAAGGAGAGCCCTAAACCAAAGGGTGTACCTAACTATCTAGCAATTTGTCCATGCCTGATTTGGTTCCAATCTTTGAGAATCCAATAAGGAAATGGATCAGAATTAATCATAAAAAAATTTATTTTATGGTAAGCAATATCTCTTAGTTTAAAATCTATTTGACTCAATTTCTAGTAATTTTCTCAACATAGATAGAGCCAAACCTACCATTTTATCCCTTGTTCACTAGATCACAAGTTTAATCTTCTCCCTAATTTTTAAAGGTTAAAATCTTACTTTCTAAGGTAAACTTGAATGATTTAACTATTACCCATCAATATGGACATTAAAAAGTTCAGATTATGCACATAGTGTCATATATTTATAGTGATCATCCTAAGAAGCTTTAATATACTAAAATTAAGTAATTACAAAGTGTTGGTGAAACACAAAAATAATTTTTCCTCACACAAGAGTTGGGCATTGGTTCATGCATCTATTAATGTCAAGCATCATTAGTAATCAACTATCAACTATTTATGATAAAAACCCATTGTAAAGGAATGCATCAATCATAGTAACAAATTTTCTTGAATAAAAAATCCTTAATACTGAGTGATCATCTTAATATAATTCACTACTTCATCATTATATCTCTATTGTTGACTTAAACTAGGGACCTAACAAAGGGCTTTAAAATTTTTACACTGCAATAGTACAATATCAAGCTCCTATAATATCAAGCTCCTGATAGTGCTCTTTAGCACAATATTATTTTCATTACATATATCATACAAGTGAGTATTTTTATATGTATTGAAGATATACTTTACACAAGAATAAAGTGTGCCATGTAGAATAATCGTTCTTGTGTTCCTATCCGAGATTTCAAATATTAGTCATTATCATCATTTATCTAGTTGTAGATTATGAGAATCAAGATTCCATCACAACATTAAAATGTTACATCTCAATTATTTCAAGGTAAGCCCTAGTTTCTATCAAATTTATTTCATGACATGGACCTATTTTTATCTCAATAAATCTATCTCAATTTTTTTATTCTCAAATTATTTGTGTTTAATATATAAAGTGTATTGATAAATAAACAAAAAATAATATATAAGGTGTATTTTATTCCTACAACTAGATTTTTTAAAACTATTACAACAAATTAAGATCACTATAATAGTAAAATTTATATACCCATTACCCATTTTTCTTATGTTTTGGACCCACTTCAATTAGAGCATCCTTAATGCAATAATGAGTTTATGTGGTTTATTTGATGTTGCTTTCAGTATATGAAGGATATAGGTATTAGACAATGGTGGTTAATTATGGATATTATGACATAAATGTGGGTGTAAATGCATCATCTTAGTCTATCATGGGGCACTTAAATTGTGTTAAAGAAATAAAATTAAAAAAATTAGTGAAGTTTAAGTTAAGACCTTTTCAAGAATTTTCACCCTTTCTACACTTCTACAAGTGTGATCTATGGGAACACAAAAATAATTTTTCTAGGTTACTTATGGGTAATTGTGTCACTTCTACAGTTGTGATCTATCTTTTGGATTTTAGATATATCCTAGTAAATCATACACTTGCATTCTTCAATTCATCTTAAATTTTTCTCTGAGTTGAATGCCAAGAACCAATAGTATTTAGAGATATTTAGGTAAACTAACAAATTAATAGGATCAAATTCTTCTAAGTTAACCCCTTTTAAGTTGTTTTCTTTACAACCATGAAAATGATTGAGGGTAGAAATTTTGAGTCAAATGAATATTGTAGAATGATTATGCAATTTTGATTTCCTTTTGGTTATCTAAATAAAAATATCTCATGGACAATGTTTGTTAAATACAAATATTTTTATTAATTTCAGCATCCTAGCAAGGGGGTAACCCTTACACAAACACAACCAAAAGGTATTAAGAGATCTACAACACAATAAAAAAAGTGTTGGCTATTACAAGTGAAGGATTTATAACAAGGTCAAGAACATACGATTAACACACTAGTAGCACAACTTGTAACCCACATCAAGAGTGGGAAGCCAACTCATTCACAATGTGGGGAGGAGAATGAGAGATAGAATGATTCTTTCTTCATCGATGAATAACTGTCCAAGAAATACTATCACTAGGGTCCCCACCACATGGTAGTGGAACCCCCATTGTTGGATTGTCAACACTAGGAATATCTAGTCTTGGAAAAATTGTACTTTAGAAATCACAAGCTGGAGCAGATTAGGAGAAACAATTGGAAAAGGGTCCCCATAGCCAAAAGGGATTTTACTAGCAAAGGGAGGTGGAGACAATTCCATCATATCATAAGAGACCAATTTAGCAGGAGTATCACCCTATGGGGATCATCATCAACCTATGAGGAGTTCTAAAAGGTAGAATCAAAGAGAGAATCAAAAGCTCAAATGGTCAAATTATCATCATTTGAATCCTTCCACCAAGTAGCAACACCCTTACAACGTAAAAGAGAACAATTTGCAGCCAGATGGCCAATAGAGAAGCATCATCTACATCGAAAGTAGGGCACCTCATAATCAAGTGATTGAGTCCAAAATCAATCCCCAATCATGAGCACCACATCCCTCAAAAGTGGTGTGGACATATCTATGTCAACCAAAATATGAGAAAAAGTAGAGCATCTCAATGAAGTTGTAGGCTCATCCACCTTCAAGAAATGGCCAATACAGTTTTTGATGGCCTCAAAGAAATAAATTTCTCAAAAATGATGTGGAATATTGGGCAGATGAACCCACACAAAGTGCATACTAAGAAGTTATGTAAGAGGGTTGAAGGAGACTATCTAAGTTTTTGCTGAAAGAGAGTGATTCCCCCAAACACATAGCTTTCTCAACACCAAATCACAATCTTTAGAAGAAGAAAATGCAACAACAAAACACCCTTTGTACAAGGAAAAATCTCAATATTACTAGAGACTAAGTGGTGCAGGGGCACCTATGCAAACACCTCAGGTCACCTTGAGATCTAATGAGGCCAGAGGATCAAAGGCATCATTGAATGTCAATTGGGAGATCTTGAAGCCAATAATGTCAATGTGTAATGAGCAATTTGATATAAATGAAATAAGTCCTAGAAGTCCTGATAAAGGAATTAGAACCAAAATGTTATAAATTGGGTCAATAGTGCCCCAAGGCTTCAATTAGGATCTAAATTTCTTTGAAAAGGTTCAATTAGATCCTAGGAATTGAATCCATAGATTTTTAATAGGTTTTAAGTAATAAATACACCAAATACATGAGTTAATAATTCAAATATTTCAATATTAACGGCTAGTTGTGTTTTGGTGGGAAATAGCATTTAGGAGTTTTTAACATATTTTAATCATTCCCAACCACTTTTGATCAGTTGTGGAAGTTAGAAATTGTCTTATAAACACCCATGGATGTGTGGGAGGGGATATAGTACGGACTAGTGAAGGATCGTACAGACTATACACAAAAATGCAATAAAATTCATAAGTTTCTTGCATATTTTGAGTTTCCTATTGTATTTCCTTGATTTTTTCATCATTGAAATGCATTAAGGAATGTTTTTAAAAAAATTTTGATCCATCTGGGAGGATTTTCACTCTGAAATTTTGATTATATAGACACAATGTTGTAGACAGTCACTTTTTACATTGTTTTCCTTAAGCAAAATGGTGTAACCATCCCCTTTCTGTTCTAACTATGCCTTGGGGTTGGGTTATTGACATGTATCATATGTAATTATGCCTAAAAATGTAGGAACAAGTTAGAGAATGCATATGATCATCCATTCGGTCAAGTTGGATTGTTTAAGGGCATGAAAATGCATTGAAATTGGTGGCCAGGGAGTAGCAATAGAGGATCTACCCATTGGAGGACCCTATTTTCTTCATGAAGCTATTAGAGGACACAAATTTTATGGTGTAACAACTCTCATTGGTTGAAGAAAGCATTGGGAAGCATGGCATTTCTCAAGCCCTAGTTTGTAGGAATTTTAAGGGCAAATTTGGGGCTTTTGTGCTTGAAGGGGTCAAGGGAGAAAATTGGTTTGGTATTCCTTGGTTTGGGGTAATTTCCTAATACTTTCAAATGTTTCATAGTCATTGGAGGTATTTGGAGTATACATCCTTTGTAAATGTACACAATTAGCCCTCTTGAAAACATAGTACAATCAATTTTTTGAACAATTGGTCCAAAGTAACAACTTGAAATTTTTTGATATGTTTTGAATAAGGAAAAAGGATACCTAGAAACCTAACTTGTTCTACAAGTTTTTTAGAGAATTTTGAAGTTAAGTGTCTTTTTAGGTCAATGTTGGGCTACAAGGAGCCTAGGCCTAATAGGTGTGTTTCAAGGTGAGAGTGGTGGGTGGGGTTGCTAACCAAATAACCTTTTAAAACCTTTTGTAATAGACCTAAAGAAGGATTTAGAACCATTGTTGGCATTGGGTAAAGTCTTGGTTTGATTTTGAGACCCTTGGAGCCTTTGGTGTCTTAGGTCTACTTGGAGAGTTGGGAACCTTGTATTGCCCTTATAAATCTTTTCTTCCTTTGCAATCTTGATTGAATCATATCCACCCTACAACCTTTTCATCAAGTGGTATAAGAGCCTAGGAGAATCTTAGGTGAATAAGTTGATAAGAATCTTTTTGGGTCTTTGGTGTAGTGATCTATTGTTGAGACCTTGGAGTGTTTATTCCTCCTTGAGTGTTCCAGAGTTGATCTAAACTTCAGAGATGTCAAAAGGAGAAGAACATGGGATCCCTCATAGGGTCACAAATGCTGAACTTGCTAAGCTAGTGAGAGAACAAATGGATCATAATAGAATGCAAAGGGAAGAAGTAAAAAGGTTAACAGACCTTGTAGACAAACAAGGAAATGAAGAAGACCATGGAGATGATGAAGAACTTGTAGCAGTAAGAGAGGAATTAGTTGATCTTAAGGATGCAATATTGGAAAGGATCTTGAAGGCTATTAAGCTTGGAGACTCAAAGGTAAAAGTTGAACTTCTTATGTATGATGGAAGGATGGATGATGAACTTTTATTGGATTGGTTTAGTGCTCTTGAAAATTGTTTTGATTGTGATCATGTTGAAGATAGGATGAAAGTTAAGATTGCTAAGTCTAGATTGAAAGGACATGCACTATTATGGTGGGATAACTTGCAGGCTGATAGAATAAAGAAGGGTTTGTCTAAGATCACATCATGTCCAAGAATGATGGAGAGGATGAAGAATAAGTTCCTTCCTAAAGACTACAAATTCCTATTTTACAAAAGGATGCAAGGACTAAAACAAAAGGACATGGATGTCCCAAAGTATATAGAGAAATTCAATAATCTTGACATCATGGCATCTAATGATAAATATGTGGAAGATAATGTGGCATGGTACCTTGGAGGGTTAAGGTACAATATTCAAGATGAAATGTCAATGACTACACCTAGAACCTTGGAGGAGTGCTTCAAATTGGCTATGAAAGGTGAGGATAAGCTTAGGAGAAGGAAAGAGAGGAAAATCAGTCCAAGATGAAAAATAAGAAAGGGAAAATGAGTGAATCCAAGCCAAGAGAAGAATGATAAAGGAAAAGAGAATGTCACAGATTAGAGAGGAGAACAAAAGAATTGTAGGGGGAAGAGTTTCCCTAGGAAGTGCTATAAATGTGGTGAAGAAAGGAACCCATTCTATAAATGTCCTCAAAGAGAGGCTAGGAAGAATGATAGGAGTCACTCTAACTAAATGAGAGGAAGAGGCCAAAGAAAAGAAAGCAAGGATTTTTGTGGATCCATATACCGAGGGAGATTTTCTCATGGTGAGAAAAGGAACAAGTATGCAATAGAAAAAGAAATCAAAGGTATCAATTTTCAGAACTAATTGTAAAAGCTATGGCAAGATTTGAAAAATAATAGTTGATTCTAGTTATTTTGATAATTTTGTGTCTTATGAGATGGTGAATAAACTAAATTTTCACAAATTTCCAATTGATAGACCATACAAGGCATCATGGGTTAGTAGTGATCAAAACATTATGATCAAAGAATAGGCTTAAGTTGATTTTTCTATTGGAGCATATAGTGATAGGTTCTTGTGTGATGTGGTCCCCATGACTTGTTATCACATCATTTTGGGAAGACCATGGCAAGCCTCAAGATAGACCATTCATTATGGATTGGAAAATGTTTATGTTGTGCATATGGAAAAACTTATACCATCATACCCCTACCTAACCATATTGTTGATGAAGGTAGGAACATCATCGTATTTGGCTCAAAAAATTATGTTGATTTGTAGGAGAAAAAGATGCATGTATTTGTGGCAGCAGACCAAAAGCAAAGGACCACTTTATTGGTCATGAAATCTGAAGCTTGTAACAGTCATAGTGGGCTGACTGTGAAGCAATAGACAATGAGTGAAAGAGGAGTGGTGATAGGAACACTTTGGATTCCTACGGTGTCACTAAGGAAATTTTATATTCGCATGTCCATGGAGGGAAGAGGTGGGGTCTACTTGATCCTAAGGAGAAGATGAAAGAGAAGTTTCAGAGGACACAAGTTGACTTTCCTCAATCAGCAAGGAACAAAGTCATCAATGGTGGTGATAGAGACAAGATTTTTCCTTTGTGTTTCTAACACTTTGAATGTCGATAGTAGACATGTGAAAGATGATAAGTTGCAGATGAGAGGTTGTAGGTATCCATCAAGAAGCATGGGTGGAAACAAGACCAAGTCCTTTAACTCTTGGGACAAGAGTTGCTTTGAAGGTGGGGTGTATGGTGCAGGGGCACCTATGCAAACACCTAGGATCACCTTGAGATATAATGAAGCCAGAGGATCAAATACATCCTTGAATGTCAATTGGGAGATCTTGAAGCCAATAATGGCAATATGTATTGAGCAATTTGATATAAATGAAATAAGTCCTAGAAGTCCTGATAAAGGACTTAGAAAATATTGTAAATTGGGTCAATAGTGCCCCAAGGGTTCAATTAGGGTCTAAATTGATTTGAAAAGGTTTAATTAGATCCTAGGAATTGAATCCATAGATTTTGAATAGGTTTTAAGTAGTAAATACACCAAATACACAAGTTAATAATTCAAATATTTGAATATTAACGGCTAGTTGTGTTTTAGTGGGAAATAGCATTTAGGAGTTTTTAACATATTTTAATCATTCCCAATCACTTTTGATCAGTTGTGGAAGTTATAAACTATCTTATAAATACCCATGGATGTGTGGGAGGGGATATAGTACAGATTGGTGAAGGATTAAATGAACTGTAAACAAAAATGCAATAAAATTCATAAATTTCTTGCATTTTTGAGTTTCCTATTGCATTTAATTCATTGTTTCATCATTGCAATGCATTAAGGAATGTTTTTAAAGTTTTTTTGATCCATCTTAGAGGATTTCCACTTTGAAATTTTGATTATATATACACAATGTTGTAGACAGTCACTTTTTACATTATTTTCCTTAAGCAAAATGGTGTAACCATCCCCTTTCTATTCTAAATGTGACTTGGAGATGGTTTATTGACATGTATCATATGTAATTATGCCTAAAAATATAGTAAAAAGTTAGAGAATTCAGATGATCATCCATTTTGTCAAGTTGGAGTGTTTGAGGGCATGAAAATGTGTTGAAATTGGTGGCTAGGGAGTGGTAGTAGAGGATCTACACATTGGAGGACCCTATTTTCTTCATGAAGCTATTATATGACACCAAGGTGATAGTTTAAAAACTCTCAGTGGTTGAAGAAAGAATTAGGAAGCATGACATTTCTCAAGCCCTAGTTTGTAGGGGTTTTAAGGGCAAATTTGGGGCCTTTGTGCTTGTAGAGGTCAAGGGACCAAATTGGTTGGATATTCCTTGGTTTGGGGTCATTTCCTAAGACTTTCCAAGGTTTAATAGTCATTGGAGATGTTTGGATTATAGCTCCTTTGTAAATGTACACAATTAGCCTTGTTAAAAATAGAGTACAGTCAGTTTTTGTAACAGTTGGTCCAAAGTAACAACTTGAAAGTTTTTGATATGTTTTGTATTTAGGAAAAAGGGTACATAGAAATCTAAATTGTTCCATAATTTGTTTGGATAAGTTGGAAGTTAAGTGTCTTTTTAGGTCGTTGTTGGGCTACAAGAAGCCTAGGCCTAATAGGTGTGTTTCAAGGTGAGAGTGTTGGGTGAGGTTGTTGACCAAATAACCTTTTGAAACCTTTTTTAATAGACCTAAAGAAGGATTTAGAACCATTTCTAGCATTGGGTAAAGTCTTGGTTTGATTTTGAGACCTTTGGAGCCTTTGGTGTCTTAGGTCTACTTGGAGAGTTGGGAACCTTGTATTTCCTTTATAAATATTTTCTTCCTTTGCAACCTTGATTGAATCATATCCAACCCTACAGCTTTTAAATCACTAAGGATTGTAAGGAACTTGTTACCCAACAATGTAGACTCGGAAGAGAAGGCTAGAGACTAGTTGTCATGCCTCGACCTAGTCAACTCCTATTTTTTTGAACTTTCATGAGAATTTTTTACTTTTGTTGACCTAGTCTCTACGTTTAGACTGGTGTCAATATTCCTACTATACGCTTTGTTAGAATTTTTAGCTCATATGTTATCTTTATATGCTCGACTATATGACAATTCTGCTTTATTGCCACTTTTAATGATTGATGTAGGAGCATCCTAGGATTCTTGGCAATCCTGTATCAACCAAAAATATGTTTGTCTTTGAAGGTAGATTGATAGTTTTGATCTTAGTTTGTGAAGTATTTTTCTCAGTTTTGGAGTTTGGTTGCTCGGATTTAGTGTTTACCGAGTTGCTCGGTCTCTGAAGAATGCTTGGTAACTGAAGGCATCGGCTATTCCTGGTGCTCGGTGATAATTGCATTGCTCAGTGATGCTTGGCATGGTCGGTACACTAGCACTCGGTGATTTCTCTAGTGCTTTGTAATCGGTCTTACCGACTGGTGTTCTTTCTTGGTCGAATGGTACATTTAATTTGGGTTGCATTCCTTGAGTTATGGATTGACTGTTGGGCATGAGATGACCTAAAACTAGTGTGTTGCAATCTTTTATGTGGATCTGAGGGCCGATTTGGATAATTTATTTATTGTAAGGCTATTTGAGAGCTAACTGATGTTTTGCATTTAATATTTGTATATCCTATAGAGTCAACTTGTGGCTAGGATTTAGTATTTAAGTAGATGCTTGGGTAATTGTTTAGGGACTGGAGGAAAGGAGATGAGATCGGGAATCGGATTTGGTATATAGGAAAGTTAGTAGCTTGTGAGCTTAGGCACATGAAGATTGCTTGAAAGTTGTGAGTACAAGTTTAGATCTTTCCTAGGAACCCTACCAGTGTCCTGTCATGTTGCAGACCTGGGCTAGTTGAGTGGTGAAGTTGTAGAAAAGATTTGGATCCAGTGAGATCTTATGGAACTCTTACTTGTTTTATACTTGGTCGTAATTAGGAAGGCCTTACAGCCTGACACATTGCATGCAATTGGTTAATTTATGAATAAAGATTGTTTTTCTTTATCAGATCCGATGTTGTTGTTGTGTAATTTCATAGTGTTTTGGTTTGGTTGCAAGTTTGGATAGTCCTTAATTGGATCCTACATCCTTGACTGCATCAATGATTAAGAAATTATGCTTTGATGAGTACTCATTTATGATAAGGTTATGCTCCATGATGACATAAGATGCTATGATGTGCATTTTGATGATTTATGATGCAAATAGTAATGAAATAAGATTTTTTTTATTTAATTATGGTTTATGGTTACTAACCTACTGATGTCGCCTCGAGTGTGTTTGAGTTTTTGCAGGTCAAAGGCGAAAGTGTGGTTGAGGTAGAGGAGTTTAGGTCCTTGGTAGCTTTGGTTTGGATGATCTAGCCTTGCACACACCACTTAGAAGTACTCAGTTATGTTAGAATAGAGCATTTTGTCTCTCACCCTATCTAAATGTGAAAAGTGCATTTTATTTCAAAATATATACTTGAAAATAATTAAAATATATATATTATTGTAAGAATAAACTTATTATTCTCCTTCATGCTTATTTTTACTCAAACGTGATGGTATAGTCTTTTGACTAAATTTAGAATGTACCATTTGAAATATGGTGTTAAAAACAAAAATGTATAATATATGTTGGGGAATTTATCTTATTATAGAAGAATTTTAAAAAAATACTTATTGATTTAGACATTATTGTATTCCTTGGAAAATTTATTCATGGATTAAATAGATATCTTCAACAACAAACAATTGCTAGTGGACAAGTGGCCTTTTAATATGAGATTAAGGCTTCATTTCAAATGCACTTGAAGGTCTTCTAGAATATTTTATTATTTTCAAGAAACAAAATTCTTGATTATGTCTTGGAAGGTCTGGAATTAAAAAAAATAAGTAACGGGTTTAATTATTTGAGGGGTGCTGGAAGAGAAAACTTGGGTGGAAACTACTGTGTAGCTGGATTTGAGTTTAGTGGAGTCACAACAATAGAGCAATACCAGGTTCCCCTCTTTTTCTATCAAAAATTATTTGAAAATGTTTTGCCTATGTTTAAGAAATGTGAATGGTTGAGTTGAACAAACACCTTTTTCTTTCTTTCAATAAAGGAAGTTTAAATAAAAAGCTACAATAAATACATTCTTTTTCTATGTATTTTTCTCCATGGTTGTGTAATCTCCATTAAAGGAATTAGAAATTTCTCTTAAGTTCTAGGAAAACAACTTCCTTTTCTTTTATAAATTTAGGGCAACTAGCAGTTATCGTTCAAACAATGAAAGTTTTGGGGAAGGAAAAACAATATCCAAGCATTATTATTGTATGTGAAATAGATTTTCTTATTTCTTGTGAATGTTGTTAATAAATTTTCTTGTTTCAAAAATTGTTGTGAATTGTTTAATTTCTCGTGCTATGTAAATTTGTATCTATGTAGGAATGAGGTGGTTTCCCTTAAAGTTGTGTCTTTATAAAATGTTAGAGAGAATTGTCCTAGCATGTTGTTGAAAGACGTTAATTTGAATAATCCACATTTTTTTAAATTGGGTCAAACTAGAATTTTCATAACTCGGATTTCATAGTTTAACATTGTTGTGTAAATCAACTCTAATCCTTTCACCACTACTGTCACACACTAGATGAGAATGATAATTTGAGGCTATGAATTGTAAAAGATAACCATTGTGTTTAATGTTATTTTTTAAAACTTATTTTTCTTCCAAGATGTCATCACATGGAGAGTAGACATTTTTTTTAGCACAGTTAATTTATCAAAAGTAATGTGATCAATAGACAAATGATATCGTTGTGGGAAATAAAGGATTAAGGAGAATTTTTCCTTTATTTTTGTTGTCATTGGCACCTTAGTGCCTTGCTTAAAGAGGTCTTTGGGCTTGTGAAATCTCTCGATGTTGAAATGTCATTCTATAAAATTAGATAGCAGTGGTAGAAAATAGAACTAATTGAGTCTAGAAAGATACACAATATGTTTTGAGACAACAAACACACATTGGCTATTATTGTAAACATTTTATTTTCAATTTGGATAATGATGTCAATAGTTAAGTTTTGTTGTGCTCACACCCTTATCTTTAAAATGCGAATGGACTTTTTTTTTTGTTGAAAGAAGTAAGCTTAGAATTTTTAAGTCTAATTTGAATGACTACTTGTCGTTTCCATATATGGTTGGGTTTGGAAATAGTTTATAAATCTGGGCCAAACTGAGTTGTTGATGTTTAAGAAATTCAACATCTTAATTATTTTTGTCCTGATTTCATATCTTATTGTGTTCTTAAGAAATCTTTTTCAGTTAGATGCTTGTAGAAATTGTATTTACATTTGAAATCTAAGATTGTAGAAACCAAATTCTATAAAAAACAAGAGAAATGGTAATCTACCAAACTATATCTATTAAGACAAAGAATGTGAACATGTAGTCTACTATGGTTATCACCATCATAATATGTCTATTACTGTGACACAAAACATTCATTTGGACATCTGGCAACTTGTACATGGTTTTTGAAAGGCAGCTTCTTCTTTTTTGTAATAACTTCATAGTTTGATTCCCGTGGCTTTGGTTGTTACTTGTGATTAGAGAATCATAGTAATATGGGTACTCATGGAATGAGAATAATCATAATATAATTTTAATGTAAATCTCTTCAGCGAACTTAATATGTAGAATATGATGAATTACTCCCATTAAGTTGTATAGGTTTATTTTTTTAATTGAAATGAAATTTACTTTTTGATGTAATAAGTAATGACTACCATATTGCAACTTTATTGCCATGAGATGGTTTATTTTTTTAATGTATTTTCTTCTTTTGTAAGAAGATAGATTTGGAAAGGTGTTGAATGTGGAAATTCAAGGGAGGGTAGAAATTGATTCTTTCATTTACTTTCTACCTACCAATTAATTTGGTGTAAAATTTTCTTTAGCCAAAGCTTATTATGTATATGTACTTAGTGAATATGTTGTTTATGACCCAACCCCTGCCCACATCTATGTTAGTAATACATGTAGGAATTTGTGTTTTTAGTTATGTTCAAGGCTGCATCAGATCCTTTTGACCCGTCGGTGCCAATTTTCTAAGCTTCTCAAGTAGGGTGGATGAATTCTTCATGTCAGGAAGAACCTTGGGGGAGATAACCACTCCTTGGTTGGGAAGAAAAATGCTTGAGCCACACTTTCATCTCAGAGATAAGATGGACAATTTTTGATGGCTAAGGAGATAGAAAATTTATGCAGATGAACAAGCAATTTGATGGCATATTTGATCTTGTATTTATTGATCCATTCTTAGTGATGTACTCTTGTTAAACATTGTAATATTGAACTATCATGATGCAATTAAAGCTTGATGTGTAAGTCAGTTTATGGATGTATTTGAATATACTCCTTCTATTCATGTGATGACATTATTTGGTGTGCGACTATTTAATCGATACCTTGTTGTATTTTCATTGCACTTACTTAATTTGACATGAAGGTCAAACTCTCTTTTATCCTTTTAAAATATGAATGGAATCTTTTTCAGTTGATTAGACTATGTGTATATCAACCCCTTTTTTTTCTTTTGAATTTCCGCATTTATGTGATCTTTCTTACGTGGAAAGTTTGAGAAAAAATACAGCCTTTACATGTGGTATCAGAGTTGTATTTAAATCTAGGGCCTTTGGTCCAACTATTTCTAAGAGATGCATAATTTTGTTGGTGCAGAAGTTAATTAGACACCATGAATACCAAAAATAGTAACAAGGTTGAATCCAGCAATGGTCCACAAGATGAGCCTAATCAGAGGCTAGACCAGATTTTAGATCTCTTAACCCAACATGGGAACCTCTTGCAAAAACAAAGTGATTGTATGGATCACTTTGAAAATGATTTGAGAGGTAGGCAGGATGATAACCTTCTTCATGAAGAGAAGAATAAGAGAGAGGAAGATCTGAGGGTTGAGGCTCAGAGGGAGTTAGAGTAGGATAGGAGACTTGAGATACATCAGAAGAGAGAGGTTGGTCATAGGGCTATAGAGATAGTTGATAACATGGGTAGAATTGTTGAAGAGCTTAGTAAAGACCTAAAAAAGGTCACATCTTCTACTTTCAGTGGTAAGACACTTGGTGATGATGATGAGGCATGGCTAATTTCTATACAGAGGTATTTTCATGTTTGAAATTTATTTGGTCAATCTAGGGCCATGTGGTCTACCTTCCTACTAATAGATGAAGTCGCCACTTGGTGGGACAATGTCATGGGGAAAAAGAAACTATAGCCTTGAGAGATATCATGGGAATATTTGATGCAGTTATTTTGTTAGAGGTGGATACCATAGTTGTTCTTTGACAAGAAGATGGAAGAGTTTCATAAATTAATACAGGGGGTTTTGACAGTTACTGAATATCATGAAAAATTCTATCACTTGGTGAAATATGTTCCATAGTATCATCCTGAAATATGTTGCAAGTTTATTAAAGGGTTACATCCTGAGATTAGTTTTGAAGTTGAGATGCATGAGCCATAAATAATGGATTTTGATCTTGGGAAGGCTCTTAGATAGGAACATAAGTTGTAAAGCATGTCCATAGTGAGTACACACTAGATATCTAATGCTACTCAGGAATTCAAAATGAAATATAAGGATAACAAATAGAAAAATGGTGGGTGATAGAAAATAAGGAACATGAGAGGGAAAGGACAAGGGAATTTGGGAATGAATTCCAATAGAAACACTCATGATTAGAACAAGGGAAGCAACAAGAACAATAACATGAATGGAAATAGAAAGGATAAACCTGAGAGAAAACATAGACCCTAAGATGGTTGTTATGTTTGTGGGGGTGATCACCTTACTGCTAGATGTCATCAATGTTTAGATCATAGAGCCCCTAAAGTACAACACCATATTCATGTGGTTATTGATCATAGACAAGTTGATTTCCAAGCTACCCCTATTCAGATGGCTGGTAAGATTTTTGGTTATGATGTTTCTATCTTAATAGATAAGGGAGTCACTAAATATTTTGTGGACCCTAAGGTTTTTTCTAGGTTACCCATTAGAATAGGATGTATGGTCAACCCTTGGATAGTATAATATGGAAATAGAGCAAAGCATCATGTAGAGAAGTGTTTATCTTGTAGCAAGTTAGAACTTCCAAGTTTTCTAATGCAAGTAAACCTATATGTAGCCCCTTTAGGTTCTTATGATGTCATTTTAGGCATCAACTGGTTAATCAAGTTGAATAGAGGTAAAATGGATTCACCTCTATTTGAATGTATAAGGGTGATAAATGTGTGGGGGAAATATGAGATCCAACTCCAAATCCAAATTCCAAAAGGAGAGATCCAAATTGATCAACCAAAAGGTTAATGCACAATCGAATCAATCTATGGAGAATATGAAAGAGAGAGAAAACCTTATATTTCCCTATAAAGGAGTTATGCTTGAAATCTAAAATAATTGAAATACAAATACTAACATCGAATTAGGGCAGATCTAGAAAATGTCAATTTCTTATGTCTGTGTGCACTTTTGGGCAATTCTACAACCTATTCTGGACTAGAAATGCCGAGACGAAGAAAACCCAAAAACCTTTTTCCAAGATGAGCTTAGGTCGACTTTCACCCTCATAAAAGGTCAAAGGTTAGATTCTTTATTTGAAGGTCGATTATAACTTTGTTCATAGATCCTAAAAGTTCACCGAAAAGGGTATCCAAATCTGCTCTTAGATCAAGGTTGGGACTAACCTAGTCAGGTATGACCTCGATCCTGAACTAGTCAGGATCAACCTCGAATTTGACCCTGGGCCCAAATTCAATCAGAACCAGGACAGGAGGTCCCAGGGATGCCTGAAGACCCAGAAATGATACCAAAATAGGATAGAATGTTAGGGATAGGCATAAAATCTTATGATAACTATGATGAAGGCTAGGAGGACCTATTTCTAAGTCCTACCTAGAAAATAGAGCCATGGAAGAGGGAAATTAAGGAGAATCCTCGGGATCCTGACCCTAATTTCACCTAGAATGAAGAAATCAAGTGCAGAAAAGAAGTGGAAAGCGGGGAGAAAGACAAATCAAAGAAAAGATCAATTCAAGGCATCTGATATGACCCCAAACCACTTACTTGGAGGGATAAACTCTCTTATAATGGAAGTGCTTCGATTTTAAGATGATACATTAAGCCCCCACTTTAGCAAGAGTATGGACTCAATGCAAACTCTTGGTAAAGGAGAAGGAAGAAGAGATCCTAGTGGATTCAAAATGAGATAGAATGACACTTAGTTAGGGACACAAGCCCCCAGGCTAAGGATTCTAACTCAACATACACGCACAAGGGTGTGAAAAACAAAAGGACACAAAAAGGGGTTAGTACAAACCCAAATCAACTAGCATAAGAAACCTTGCTAAGAAACATTTCTTATACTAACATCATATTTGGAAAGCTATCATAAAGCATGAATGTTTATATAAGAAAGACAAGAACAACACTATAAATAACATAGCTTCATGATCCAGTCCTACTAGCATGAAAGCGAAAAGAAAGAAAGGGAAAAGAGTGATTACCTCACCTAGTAAGATGCCCACCTTACCATGAATCACCCTGGAGGGAGATCCCAATAGGTTCACCCATAAATTGTGCTTGTAATTGTAATCCATCTTCTGATGACTTCTAGAATACCCATAGATCCACCTTCTTGTATCACTATGAATATGAAATGTGTGTCTCCTCAGGATTTAGCAACTTATGTGTGTTACCTTCAAAAGATTTAGCATATGAATGCATGTCTTTTCAGGATATAGCAACTTATGTACATTACCTTCCAAGATTTAGCAAATTGAAAATTTTGAAAAATGTGTGTCTCCTCAGGATTTAGCAACTTATGTGCGTTACCTTCGGAAGATTTAGCATATGAATGCGTGTCTTTTCAGGATATAGCAACTTATGTGCATTACCTTCCAAGATTTAGCATATTGAAAATTCTGAAAAATGTGTCTCCTCAGGATTTAGCAACTTATGTGCATTACCTTCAAAAGATTTAGCATATAAATGCATGTCTTTTCAGGATTTAGCAACTTATGTGCATTACCTTCCAAGATTTAGCATATTGAAAATTTTGAAAAATGCGTGTCTCCTCGGGATTTAGAAACTTATGTGCGTTACCTTCTGAGATTTAGCATATAAATAAATTAAAAATTATAGTACAAGGGAGACCCTATATATGCCCCCCTCCTTAATATGGCAAAAAACATACTAATTTGACATGTTAAGGAAAGAAAAGAACAAGGATAAAGCCTTCCTCAACATCAAGACAATATCCACAAACAACACCCAGTCCAAACCAAGAAGGTCATAGCTCCTATGAGGCCATGGAAGGGATGAATGTAAAGAGATATCATGGAAGAAGTGAAAAGAAAGTAACCCTAATGAGGGATAGCACACTATTCAGTTTCCAAGGTGAGAGATATATCAACCATGGAAACCCAATGTCAAATAATAAAATAGGTTGTGATCAAGGGCATAGATCCTCAATGCAAACCAAAATTTTCATGTATGATTGGATATCACATAATAGATAGATACTTCTTAACCAAGGAAAGAGGTGAATCCTGGAAAGATAGAAGGAGACAGCATCCTTGCCCCCCAAGTGTAGGAACAAAGATGGAAGAGGATACCTACTTCACAAAGCAAGGAGATACCCTATTTACAACAATGTATACCATATCCTTAGTGAGGGATATCGACCCCTACATCCAAGAATATAGATAATCATGAAAAGGATATGTCGCTCATGGAAAAGGATCCTCAAAGAAAGAGATATTATCAACAAGACCCCCACCAAAGAGGAGTGTTGTAGATAAAATATCAACTTTCAACAGTGGGAACAAAGATTCAATCATCAAGCCCCCTACAAACAAGAGGAAGAGGAATCTTTGAAATGAGGGAAACAGCTCTAACACCAAAGCAAGGGTGAGATTTTATAAAGAACATAATTTTCAACATAGAGAAGAAGTGACAACTTAGGACAACAACTTCCCATATAAGAATGTTATCCATAGTCAAAACATCTATCAATATGATGAAATAATATTGCAATATAAACAAATACCACTAATCTAAGGAAAGCAACTCCCTAGACAAAGAGAAAGAAAGAGGTACCTTGCCCCCTAGAGATAAAGACAAGTGATACCTTTGCAAAACAAATGTCTTAGAAAAGATATCTTGAAAAGAAAATATAATGCAAAGCCATAGAAAAATAGGAGAGAAAGAATACCAATTAAGCCCAAATAAAAGACCTAATGGATTCTAGGAGACTGGATGAAGATACACCTCTTGCCCCCTAGTCTTGAGACAAGAGGGGAAGAACATCTACACTATATCCAAAGGAGGGGAATCCCCTATATCAAAATTATGAAGGAATTGTAAAACTGCACGAGAGTGAGATATAATTCCTAAAGCAACTCTTTCTCTAACATATGACTTGAAATGTTTACAATCAGCAAGTAAATGTTCGTTACTATAATGAAAAGGACATTTGTATTTGTATAGAGCATCTATCGGCATAGGTCGAAAGATTTCTTTCTTGGAATTCATTAGCTCAACATATACCTTCTTAGCCACTTCTTGACGAGTATTACGGTTATCAAAGATAGGTGTGGGGAGAAGAATGTGAAGAGGAGGATGATTTTTAGCATCACCTACCTTAACTTGAGACTTCAAACAACCCACACCATACATATCCATTTTAGGGGCTATATGAACTGGAAACCTAATACCATGCTCATTAACTCCTAGCCCTAAACCTTTAAAACCTTGTTTAGTCACCATATTATATCCGGTAGTGTACATATTATGTAAAGCTTCTACAGGAGGTGATTGTTTATCATGTTCATGAGTAAAGGTTGTATAAGGTGGAATAATAGGTTTTGAAGAAGTTTCTTTACCCTTTCCTTTAATATCATCATGAATCAAAGGAGAAGGTAAATGAAAGAAATCTTGCACATCCGCATCCTGAACTATAGCTTGAATCCAATCATAAGTATGGGAAGAGTGAGGATTAACAGATGGAGAATTAGGTATCAAAATAGGAAGATTAGGATTAGGATTAGGAAGATTAGGAAATGGTGTGTCATCTACCAAATTCTTCACATAATCTAAAAGATGAATAAGGCTACCACATAAATCTTCAATGTAGGCAGACTAGTGTCGGTCAACTTCACGAAAGCATACGCAAGAGCAAAGTGAAGGGTCATCAACATAATGAAGTGAATGATACTATCATAAACATCGTAGGTATTATAAAGAGATGCTAAAAGAAGAGTAATAAAGAACATAACCATGCACCAAAAAATCTTAACAATCTCCATAGAAAATGAAATATTTTTGTATTTTTATTGAATATATAGATTTTTTTGTATTTTTGAATTTAAAATGCAAGAGCATAAACTAGATCTAATCTAAATGCAAGAAAGGATCTAAAATCTAACACAATAGGGCATCTAATTCCACAAAAGAAAAGGAGAGTAAATATGTCAGGTTCACCAAAATGAATAGATGAAGGTGAACACACAAGGTAATACAAAGGAAGATCTAATACAATAGAGAATCTAAATCCACAAAAGAAAGGAGGGTAAGTGTGTCAGGTTCATCAAAATGAATAGATGAAGGTGAACACACAAGGGAATATAAAGGAAGATCTAGTTCACATCGGGCTCACCAAAATGAATAGAGGTAAAATGGATTCACCTCTATTTGAATGTATAAGGGTGATAAATGTGTGGGGGAAATATGAGATCTGACTCCAAATCCAAATTTCAAAAGAAGAGATCCAAATTGATCAACCAAAAGGTTAATGCACAATCGAATCAATCTATGGAGAATATGAAAGAGAGAGAAAACCTTATATTTCCATATAAAGGAGTTATTCTTGAAATCTGAAATAATTGAAATACAAATACTAACCTTGAATTAGGGCAGATCTGGAAAATGTCAATTTTTGATGTTTGTGTGCACTTTTAGGCAATTCTACAACCTATTCTAGACTGGAAATGCTAAGACGAAGAAAACCTAGAAACCTTTTTCCAAGATGAGCTCAGGTCGACTTTGACCCTCATAAAAGGTCAAAGGCTAGATTCTTTATTTGAAGGTCGATTCTAACTTTGTTCGCAGATCTCAGAAGTTCATTGAAAAGGGTATCCAAATTCACTCTCAGATCTAAAATCCCGCACCTTTACCTGCAAGAAAAAGAGGGTTTTTGTTGTTTGTTTTGGGGGGTTTGCCTTGGTCAAACCCCGGTTTGGAATCAACCTTAATATTGAAATTGAAATGGAGAATGCTAGCAAGTAGTAGAAATGGATCTAACAATGAAGCTATGCAATTCAATAGATATGTAATTGTATTTTGAATGTAAACAAGTATATTGATATGAAAGCTTGAACATAACATCAACAAATGTAGATCAAACCTCCATGTTTGTATGCTTGGAATCCACCTTGATAGAAGAATGAATGGATCTTGAAGATGAATAAAGGATCTTGAAGGAAGATCACACCATCATGGTGGCTAGACCTAGGGTTTGAATGATGAATCTTGAATGCTTGAACCAAATCCCTTCAATGGCTTGAATGCTTGAATCCTTGATCTTCAATGGAGAACTTGGAGAGAGAAGAGGACTTGAATGCTTGAATGGATGCTTTCTTGATCACCTTGAGAGCTTGAGAGAGCTTGAGCATGAAAAATTGATTGAGAGATATATTCTCACAAAACTTGATGATAAAAAATGAGAGAGGAAGGCCTCCTTTTATAGTGAACTAGGGCACAATCCTCTAGAGGGGCCACCTTGGAGAATTAAATCCCAATTAGGTCCTAACCTTTAGAAAATATACCTAGATTAAATGAAATTTAAGGATTTACCATTTCAAAACCCGAAATGGCTGACCCAGAGGTGGGAAAGAAAATATCCCCGAAACCCGATACCCAAAAATCAAGGAATTTGGAAATTTGAACAGGGGAGCAAAATCGAGCTTGTAACTGACCTAGTCAAGATCGAGCTCAATTCTGACCTGGTCAAGATCAATCTTGATTCTGACTTAGTCAAGATCGAGCTTGATTCTAACCTGGTTAGGATCAATCTTGATTTTGACCCTGTGAGCCTAGATCCAGCCAGAATCAAGACAGGAGGTCCCAGGGGTGCTCGAAGACCTAGAAATGATACCAAAATAGGATAGAATGCTAGGGATAGGCATAAAATCCTACGATGACTATAATGAAGGCCAGGAGGACCTATTTCTAAGTCCTACCTAGAAAATAGAGCCATGGAAGAGGGAAACTAAGGAGAATCCTTGAGATCCTAACTCTAATTTCACCTAGAATGAAGAAATCAAGTGCAAAAAGAAGTGGAAAGAGGGGAGAAAGCCAAATCAAAGAAAAGATCAATTCATGACATTTGATATGACCCCAAATCACTTACTCGGAGGGCTAAATGCTCTTATCATGGAAGTGCTTCCATTTTAAGATGATACATAAGCATAAGACGATTATTAATTATAGAGACACAACTATTGAATGCCTTGATGATGCAGAAAAGCCTGCACTAGTAAAGGGTGTGAAAAGACCCATAGAATTGAGCCAAATTTTTGCAATGTAGTTAAAAAGGGAAAAAAGGAAGGGGTGTATTTTGTATGTAGCACATGTTAAAGATCTTGACAAATATCCACCTTTCTTGGATGATTATCCTATTCTTTAGGACTTTCAGGATGTTTTTCTGAAGGAGTTACCTAAACTACCTCCAAAGAGGGAGTTTGATTTATCCATTGATTTGATTCCTAGAGCCGAGCCACAATCCAAGCCTCCATACAAGATGACTACCACAAAGATGTATGAGCTTAAGGTGAAGTTACAATAACTTTTGGATAAAGGGTTCATATGCCCTAGCGTATCACCATTAGGAGCCCTGATTACTTTTGTGAAGAATAAGGATGGTACTTTGAGGCTATGTATTGATTACAAAATTCTCAATAAGGTAACCATAGATAGCATCTTCCTCAAATAGATGAATTACTTGATCAAATGAAGGGAGAAATAGTTTTTTCAAATATTGATTTAAAATCTAGATATCATCAACTCTGGATAAAGGAAGAGGACATATCTAAAACTACTTTCAGGACATTGTATGAGCATTATGAGTTTGTTGTCCTACTGTTTGGGTTAACAAATGCTCCTGTAGCTTTTATGAATCTCATAAATAGTGTTTTCAAGGATTGTTTGGATAAATTTATGGAGATTTTTATTGATGACATGCTGATCTATTCTAAGAATATGGAAGAGCATGAAGAGCACTTGTTTATATTCTTACAGCATCTGAGAGACAGGAAAATTTGTGGTAATCTATTGAAATGTTCTTTCTATTAGAAGGATATTCACTATTTGGGTCATATCATCTCAGCAAATGGAATTGTAATAGACTCTGCAAAGATAAAAGTTATTATTGAATGGTCAGTTCTCCAGAATGTGATTGAATTCAAAATCTTCATGGGACTCGCTTATTATTACAGGAAATTCATGGAGGGATTCTCCAAGATTATAGCTTCTATTACATCCCTTCATAGTGGACATATGAATGTGAGAGAGTCTTTTAGTTTTTGAAATAGAAGCTCACATCATCTCCTATCTTGATCATACCAAATCCAAATGGGCAATTCACAGTGATTATAGATGCTTCGAGTGAAAGTCTTAGTGATATATTGATGTAGGGTGGTAGAGTAGTGGCTTATGAGTTACAAAATTTAAAACTAAATGAGGTGAATTATGCACCACATGATTTAGAGCTAGTTGTGATTGTCCACACACTTCATATGTAGAGGCATTACCTATTAGGTAAGTCGTTTGAGTTTAGAATAGATCATATGGGGCTTAGATATATTTTTACACAGCCTACCCTCAATGCCAGGCAGAGACAATGGTTAGAATTTTTGAGTGAGTATGATTTTGGAATTGAGTACATTAAGGGGAAAGAGAATAGAGTGACATATGCTATTAGTAGATGAAGGCATATTTTTTATATCTCTACCTCTAGGACATGATTGAGAGAGTAGGTGTTGCAGAATCTTCTAGGAGATGACCATTATGAGATGGTCAAATCAGCATTTCACATTAATCCATATGATTACTATTTTGATGGATATAGTTTTGATAATGATTGTATTATGAGTTACTAGGACGGGATTTATATTCCTGACCGTGTAGGATTAAGGAAGTTGGTACTTGATGAGATGCATTGCACTCCATTTTTTGGTCATCCAAGGGTAAACAAGATGATTTTTGATTTGAGGCCACTGTACTTTTGGCCAAGGATGAAGCGTGATGTGATAGCTTACATAGCCCAATGTTTAGAATGCCAGTGAGTCAAAGCTTGGCACTACAACATTTAGGGTCAAATTTTGACACCAATTTGCGATGCCACTACATTTTGTGTTTTTTTTGCAATTGCCCCCTGACGGTGTTGTAATAGTGACGATGATGTCTTAATTGCGACACACATTTGGTTATAAACAAAACAAAAAGAAAAAGAAACTGTCATTTGTAATTTGTGAATTTGAAGAGCTATCGCGAAGATGGCACTGCACTTTTGCATGGTGTGAAGAGGGCATTCAAGTTTGGCATGCACGAAGAGGTCGACACCATGTGGGAAGAGGGTACTGGCACTTGAGGTTGGCATTCGAGCTTTGTTGATATTCACTATGTGGTACTCCCTGTTTATGATCATTTCATGAGGAAATGTCTTGATGGCTCATGAGCTGTAAGCTAGGGCATCATACATTGTTTATGAGCTCACTATTGAATACTGGCATTGTTTACATCTTTTCATTTGGAATGCTTGATGACCCGCAAGCTTTGAGAGCTAGAGCATCATTGCTATTACCTTCAAGGCATTGTGTGAAGTGTTTGATCTCTCTTTATTTGTTTTCCTATTGATATTCACTATGTGGTACTCCCTGTTTATGATTATTTCATGATGAAATGTCTTGATGGCTCATGGGCTACAAGCTAGGGCATCATACATTGTTCATGAGCTCACTGTTTAATACTGGCATTGTTTACATCTTTTCATTTGGAATGCTTGATGACCCGTGAGCTTTGAGAGCTAGGGCATCGTTGCTATTACCTTCAAGGCATTGTGTGAAATATTTGATCTCTCTTTATTTGTTTTTCTATTGATATTCACTATGTGGTACTCCCCGTTTGTGATATTCTACTAAAACTTGATAAGATTTTCAAATTACACACATTAGGAATACAAGAAAACCATTCTTGAAGCCTGGATTCGGCATCTAATTATTGGTAATGGGGAAATCATATTTATGGATATAGATAGACTCTGATACTAACATAATAAACTTCATCTTATTACGATACACCATGCATGTGACCCCTCATCTCCCAATAATCTGAGAGGAAGACAATGCAGGGAATATATGCCCAATTCAACATCATCTAGTTTTAGGCCTTCCACCAAAATGATATCTTGTAAAGCAAACACAACATACAAATTTATATTTTTCTGGTTAGAAATGAAGCTGGGATGTTAAACTACCAAGCAAACGTGTAACCAAGTCTTGTTCATACAATTACCCTCTACATACAAAGAAGGACAATTCATCTGAATTTAGTAGGAATTAATCTCTAGAATCTAGCATCCCAGTAACACCATTCACTTGTGTGTAATTTATAAAAATCTAGTCAAAATTTTTGAAATGTTCATCTTTTGTAATTTTGATCATGGGGAGAAAAAAATTGGGTTAAAGCGAAAAAAAGCTTTTTGAATCTCCAAGTTTCACCCTAAACTAAAGTCTTCATGCATAGACAATAGAAATTATTACCTTGTTTTTAAGGAATACCAAATGGGCAGAAGTAGAGTGAACATAGGCTGCAGCAGAGAGATAGTCGATTCCTATAGTCAACAGAAGATGTGAAAAGGGATAAAATCTCTCCCACTGATGTATACATTAATATAAGGAAAAAAGAACACAAAATGTAAGATAATTCACACTTCATTATACCACCCAATGGTGAAAGGATGAGACTTAGTTATTAGTGCAGAAAAGTATTCTCTTGTTTGTATAACTCAATTGTTCACCATAACTTTTTCTCTTACATAGTGTTTTCACTGTTAACATCAATGATATTTGAACAAATTTCTGTACTATTTATTTTTCATCTAGAATCTCTAAATACTCTCTAGTTTTCTATGTTTTGAGAATATTATGAAATCATTCTCCAATGTCCTTGTAGGAACAACATTTAGTTAAATTACCAGATTAGATTTGGGTTCAAGAATGCCAGTACAGGAAACATTTTTTCGGGATTGGATACATTTTGGGCATGTTTGTGTAATACCCCAAAAATGGGCTATAAGTTCATTAACCTCCTACATCTACAAATCGAACGAAATCAACATCGAAGTCCTAATCTAAGGCACATCTAAACATCATCGAATCATAATTGATTATCTTAAATTCTACATCGAGGAATATTCCTAGCAATATTCCTAATTATCTTAATTATCTTTTAACTCATAAATCAATTATTTATTTTTAAAAATCAGTTAAGTTGAGCATAAATCACTTTATTTATTAAATTAATTCATAAATAAAACATGCACAATCATAAAAGCAGACAACTATCAATTATCAATTAAAGCTAAACTCTATTTTGAGTTAAAACTTAGCTTTTGCATGTTTTTGTGAATTAAATTATCTTTATTATCAAATAACTCAAAAATCAAGCTGAGTTAATTTGAGTGATTTATGGCTTTTTTTCCATGCACCTCCAAAGTCTTGGATTTCTATAAAATCAAGGCTCAGCTCTTCATAATTGATCCACGAATTTGCATTCTCACGCTGTCGAATTAGAGTCTGAAAAATCATCTTTGCGAATCCAAGCTATTGTGAGATCTTTCTAGTTTTGAGCATTGCATATCATTTAGCATAGATTCATATCATTGTTAGATCAATTTCCATATTAGCATAGATTCATATCATTTTTTCATTATTATTGCATAGAAAATCCAAAAAAAATAGATTAATTGCAATCATATTTCATATCAATTTTGCATTCAAATCCTTCATTTAGGTGTCGTCTAGGTCACTGATCTTGATAGCAATCTGAGAACATCGATCTCGCACCTATTAGAAGGCAGTAAATCACTTGGTTAGATTAGATTTCAATTTTGCATGATTTTGATTTTTGCTAACCTCTAATGTTTTACTAAAGTGTTGTGTCTACAGATCAGGTACAAAATTCACACACACATTTCTGGCACCCACTGTGGGGCCCTGAAATGGGTTTCCAATTCAATTCTATCAATTTCTATCTTTTTCTCCTCAGTTTTTGTGCAAAAATGTGATTTTTATTTTTTGGTCGTACAATCTTCGTATGAGTTTCTGACAAAAGTTGTATGAGTTTGAGCCTGCTGTCGTATGACAATTGACCGAGTATCATTTCATCAGGCACCCACTATCATTTGGAAGCTGAATTATCATTTCATCAGACACCCAGTGTCGTACGAGTTTCCAGACTGTTGTCTGGGAGCATACCCACTGTCGTATGAGTTTCAGACTATCGTCTGGTAACAGACCCACCGTTGTACGAGTTTAGGCATCAGATTTCAATTATCATTTCATGTTTGTAGGCAGTTTGTCAGATTTGATTTTTGGATTTTGACTAACAGCTAATCTTAACAGTTGGAATTCTCTATTTTTGATTGACTCTTGCTGGTTTTGATTGGAAAAAGCGTAAAGTTTGCTAAAATCAGGTAAAAATATACTAAGCGCATTGTGAGGATCTTAGGTATTCCACTTGTGCTGATAATATTTTGATTTGGGGTTAAAATAAATCTCTCGTGTGTCTAGCTTGGGTGATTCTTTTCATGCTTTTGTTTTACACACTTGCATAATTGATACTAAGTTGTGACACCTTAAGTATTTATTAGCAGTCTTAGATTACTTGTGATTGATCTTGATTGCTATCTTGGGTTATTGGACTCACTAATCCACTGGCCCCTCATTCCGCCCCGTGGTTGCAATCTCAGCGCCATAAAGGGGAGGGGTCTACAGGAGAGAAGCGTTAATTGTTCCACTAGGCAACCCTTTTGTGTTTTTAGGAACTCACTTGTTTTCTAAGTTGGGGACTCATTTTCAGCTTGTGTGAGGTGTTAAGTGTTCTACCTTGTGGACTCATCTCATATTCGCTTTAAGCGTTAAGTGTTCCTCTTTCTGCTTTTTGGGTACTTTTTGGTAGATTTGCTTTTGGAAACATACATCTGTGCTCACATAGTAATTAGGCCCTATGAACACTATTCGTGATTCTTGAGAGATTGGATTCCCAGTGAAATCCTTGTTGATGATAGAATCCTTGTAGGTAGGGAGGATACTTAGTGTGTTTCACATTCAACTCGGTTAGTGCATCTTCTCTTATTGATAGATACATTCTCTCCCAGGAGAGGTTGATAGATCATGTGGGGTTGACATCACGAGATTTGATGAATCAAAATTGGTTAGTGCACCTTCTCTTATTGATTGATACATTCTCTCCCTAGAGAGGTTGATAGATCACGTAGAGTTGACATCATAGACCTTGGTGAAGCAAAACTTTGTCTTAGCATGTTGGATTAATCTACTTGCTTCGTTTGGGTTAAAAGTGAAAAGGTGTCAAAAACCTTGGATCTGGAGCCAAGTCCCCTTGTGGTATCATACTGTGAGTCACCTTTAGAGAGGGTTAACCGTAGCGGACAATCCCTTCACAGGGAAAACTGCGTTGATGGAACCTCAAGTGGTAATAGCCATTTTCGCCGTGGTAGTGACAGCCACTATATAAATGTCCTTATGGAAAAAATTTCCACGGGTATGGTTCATTGTTTGGTTGTCAGATCTCCCTAGCAGCTCCTGAAGATTAAGTTCTTGGACTGTGTCAAAACCTTGGTGCACCAGGATTGGAGTTCACCCCTTTGGATCATAAAAGTTGCAGAGTCAAACCATTACTAAAAACCCTAGCAAGGCCAAAGTTTCATTTTCTAGGGTATATGTGCGTCATTGCAAAACATTTTGGAACGTACACAATTAACACTGTTGAGGATTAGAATGAATAAGTCACTTGATTGTTCATGCGCAAGGTTGCTTTTACCCTTGTTCATTGTTTTCAGACATGCTTGAAATCACTTGCTTTCTATTTTGCATGCTTTTTTATCTATCTGGTTACTGAAAATGAACAAATTTGTTACAATCCTCAAATCTGGACATTGAAATTTGCAAACAATCTCAATCTGCAAACTCAAATTTTTGTAAAAATAGACGTAAAATCCTTTCTGGAGTCAAAAATCATTTCAGGAAGTCAAAAGTCATACGATTTTTTCCAAGTGTCATTTCATTACAACCCATCTGTCGTATGATTGAGTACCTAGTGTCGTACGAGTTTCCATGCCAGCAAATTCTCAAAGTCAAAATCTTGCAACTGTCGTATGAGATTTTCAACTGTCGTTTCATTGCTATCCAACTGTCGTACGAGTTTTGCAACTGTTGTTTCATAGCATACCCACTATTGTATGAGTCTCTAGAGTGTCGTTTGGGAAATTTGTGAAAGTTGTCAAAAAATTGTCAAAATTGCCAAATATTTATCTTTTTCAGCCTATTTCCAAAATCTGTCGAACAAATCATTGTGTCAAGAATAGAGCAGTAGCCATTGAAACTTAGTATACATGTCTCAAAGAATCAGTACACATGAGGAAGAAATTTTAATCACCACTATGATGAAGCAGCTGCAAGCTATGCAAGTTGAACTTAACAATCTTAAGAAAGAAAAGGAACCTAAAGAGTTCTCCATGGAATCTCTATACTCTTTTTCATTTGATAAAGACTTGTACATGTCACCATGCCCCCAGATAGAATTTGAGCAACATGATAACCCTTATGATACCTCTTCCACGAAGAGTGACACATCCAGCTTTGGAGACTATGATGACTATGATGACAGACAATATAATGATACCTATGACACCTTTGTTCCTAAGAGTCCTCATCGTGTGTTCCTGCTTACTGGAAATGGGATGTCACATTGGATAGATCGTGATGGTGATCCATATGATTCTAATTTTGAAAGAGATTTTGATGGCTTTTGTGGACAATACCTTGATTATGATCCATCTACTACTGCTGAGGACTATAAAATGCATCGTGCTAGCTTGAAGCATCAATATTATAAGAATCCTTCTCCTAAGGACTCTCCTGCTGAAAATAAAGATTATCTTCTCAAGAAAGATCATGTTAATGTTGGACCTTTGTCTTGTGATGGTTCCCTTCCATCCCCTACTTCCTCCAATACCCATACATTTCCTAAAGCTTCTGAGTCTTTCAAATCTTTCATAGAACCTTCATTCGACACAAGCCCTGATACTTTTCATGTGGTTCCCTATAGTTATCCTCCAAGGCTACCTCTTAAAGAAACTCAAGCAAACTTTCACTTGGCTGAAAATACTTTCAATAATGATAAACCTAAAGAGCCTAAGCCTTCATATGCTATAATCCCTACTTCAGCTAGTCCTCCACCATCTCTTCCAAAGTCATCCATACAATCCCAACATGCTTCATTGTCCTTAGAAGTGGCTCCATGTCAAGAGGACTCTAAAAATGATGAAGAAAAGAACATAAAGAAAGATCAAGATCAAGAACCCTCC
Organism: Chamaecyparis obtusa; assembly: GCA_027943335.1. Taxonomy (NCBI): domain Eukaryota; kingdom Viridiplantae; phylum Streptophyta; class Pinopsida; order Cupressales; family Cupressaceae; genus Chamaecyparis; species Chamaecyparis obtusa. Next base: position 173,700 of record BSBK01001309.1, on the reverse strand, counting down.
ATGTCATCCACTCCTTTTCACGATGTCTCTTATCCACCTCAGGGTTCTTTTGATCCTACAGCCCCTTTTTCATGCATTCAACCATGTCTTAAGTCTTCTCCTAAGCAAGATCAAGCTACTACTTACACCATTGAGCTTATTGACAATCAAAATAACCTTACTACACTTGCGCTTTCCAAAGATGATACTTCCATTAAGGTTGGTAAAAATGGTGTTGTTACTTCCAATGTTAAGCCCATTGACAATCAAGAGAAAAATTATGCGCTTATGCTATCCAAAGATCCTTGTCAAGATCAAAGTCTTCCATCTTCTTATTCTACCACTCCATGTTCGCTTCCACTTTCTACTCTTCCTAAGTTTTTGCAAGCTTTGAACAATCCTATCAAAGAAGGTGCTCATATTCAAGATGTCCATGATTCTATTGAAAATTCTAATGCTCACTCTAAAGATGTTGATATCCTTGGTTGTTATATAGATGTTGATGAACTTATTGATTATCCTTTTGTATCTTCCATGTCCATCCTTGGACCTCCTCCACCACTACTAAGAGCTTCACGTCTGCCTTCCATCTTGGTTCCTTATGTCCCTTCACTTTCCCCTCCTAACTCTCCTAATTCATCATCCATCTTAGGTCCCTACGTCCCTCCATCTCCTATCTTTCCTCAAGATCAACATAGATGCATACCCTTGAATCCTTTTCATCCACCCACCCATCTAAACCAGGCATATCCTCCTTCTTCCACAAGTCCCAAGTCTTTTGGAAGTAACTTGAATTTTCAATACAAGAAAAAGAAGCAATACAAGATTCCATCAAAAAAAGAAGATCACCATGTCTCCTCTAATAGACATGGAAACATAAAATCAAAAAAGATATCTAAGAAAAAAACTACAAGACAAGTATGGGTTCCAAAATCCATCATTGAAGATATTCTCTCTAGATCATCAAAAGGAAATAAAAGGCCTACGGCTATATGGATTCCAAAGTCTCTCTTGAAAGAGTTTGGTGTTGAGCAAAAAGTGAAATTGACATTCAAGCTTCCAAAGGCTTCCACTTCATTTCCCTCCAAAAATATTCTTTCATTCCATGCGCCTAAACTACAACCTCTACTATCCATTCACCATATTCCCTCATGTATTCCTTCATTCACATTTCCTCCATCCTCTCGCCACCCTTCAAGGTGTGTGTTGATGTTGATCTTTCCTTCCTTTCCATCTACCCTTTCACAATCCTTCCATTCATTATCCTTCTACCTTCTATCCTTTTTCCTCATTTGCCTATTCCTCCTATCTTCCAACCTCACTCGCTTTACATAAAACCTTATCCCCCATTTTCCTCTTCCATCTTCTTTTTTCCTATCAGCATCTTTGAGCATATAATTTTTAATCCTTGGCATATCATGGTTTATCCTTTCAAGGAGCATTATCTAAAAAGCTTGCCTTCTTCTAAAAAAAGAGAAATGAAAAAAAAAATTTGAAAATGTGTCTTGGTGAAAATCTGGAAACAGGTGCCTTGGTAGCAAAAGTAAAGAGAAATAAATTCATCCTATGGTGAAAACCACTCCCTTTTGGTGCCTTGGATAAGTACCATGATGAAAACCTGGCAATCAGGCATCATGCGTAGTTCTTCTACATATGTCATCTATTTCATCTTCTCTCTTTGATCTTGACAATGTTGATCTTTACACAAACATTTGGCTTTTTTTTTTTTGAGCTATCTTACGATGATCTTATTTTCATTCCCTTCCTGTTTAGCCTTCATGTCTATTTTCCTCCATTCATTCTAGCCTTTCGCCATCCTTTTCCCCTTTGGTCTTGATCTAAAAGAAAGAAAGAGTAAAACACAGTGCTATGAAGCCTATTGACATGTCTACTCTTTTGGACTGCATCCTTTCTTTCTTTGGCATTACGCTTTTGTGACTTATCCTATGCTGGCCTTTCATTGCTTGTCCAAATGTGCTTCACATGACAATTTTTCCCTAGCTTGGGTACCCTTGAGGAGTTTTCCCTTGAGGATTTCTTCCCTTCATTATCTTTCATTCTCTTATCTTCCATCTCTTCCACTAGCTTGCTAATCCCTCTTGTTCTCCACCTTGCTAGACATTGGGACTGCACGATATGATCTTGCTTGGGAGTTTGCAATGGAAAAAGATGCTATCAGGTATACTAAGTATCATAACCAGTATCAGAACCAATATCAGAACAAGTATCAGAACCAATATCAGAACCAGTATTAGAACAAGTATCAGAACACCTACTGGGGCTACACCTTTCACTTTAGTTTATGGGTCTAAGGTGGTACTACCTATTGAGGTTGAAATCCCATCACTAAGAATCAGAATGCATGGTCTAGTAACTGATGATGACTACAGAGTGTCTAGGTTGCAAGAACTTGAACTACTAGATGAGCGTAGACAAGCAGCATATGATCATCTCAGAGTATATCAGAAGAGAATGTCTAGAGGCTACAACAAGAAAGTCAAACACAGAGAATTTTAGGTTGGCGATCTAGTTTTGAGAGAGAATCCTAAAAATCAATCACATCGAGAATGCAAGGGGAAGTTTGAACCCAATTGGCTGGGTCCCTTTGTAATCACTGCTACTTTTGGCTCTGGTGCCTATCAACTCTCAACGACTGAAGGAGAACAGCCCCGAGAACCAATCAACGTTCTCCATCTGAAGAAATTCTATGCCTAAAGCATTCAGTCTATGGTAAAATATCCTAAAAAAAAAATCTTTAAAAAAAATTGAGAAATATCAAAAATCGAAAAAAATTGAAAAATGAAAAAAAAAAAAAAAGAGAAAAAAAAAAGTGCCTTGGTGAAAACCTGGAAACAAGCGCCTTGGTATCAAAAATAGAATCTCTGCCAAGATGGTGAAAACCAGCAAACGGGCACCACTTGTTTCAAAATGCTCCATCTATCAGTGCAATCTTGGTCTTTCCCAGCTTTCAGTCTTGCTTTAGTTTGTACATATCTCCCGATTTGTTTCTACATTCTTGTTCTCCATAAGTCGATTTGTACACCAATCTACTCAAGTGTCTGTATCCTATCAATGTTCAAACTTGGGGGCAATCAATGTCATATCCTATGGTCTTCGGTGTATCTGAGATGTGTCATATCCAGTCAGAGTCCTTTTGAAGCTTCATGTGAGTGAGTCAGTCAGTCTTGTCTCCAGAAAGGATTGCCTCTACAATCAACAATCAAACACAAACTGAAAACAATCTGTGCTTTTCATGCTCTTATCTCTTTGTATGCTTACTGATTCACATTGAGATTTTTGCATATTGTGTCCCTTCGAGCCCTTCGATGATGTCATTTACAGGATTTAGAGAGTGATGACTGGGGGCATAATCTTTTCTTTGTCTTCTGCTTGTATGTGAAAATCTAACAACTTTGGAAATTCTGGATTGAAATGGTGTCTGACTAAAAGAGCCTCTATCTCAAATTGGATGGCCATGCGTACCTCGACCATTGATACCTGGAAAATTCAAGGAAGTTTGATCTAACTATTGTCTTTTTGAGTGAGTTCTTTCTCCTGCTGTGAAACGCAATCTTACCTAAGGATGTGAATGATAAAGGGTCACTACGGGTAATTCACATTAGATTTAGAATAATCTCTTGGCTGTTTGATGTGTTTGTCATGCAAGGCGTATTCAAGTCATCATGACATTTATGTTTTGATGCTTATACAAATTGCTATATCAAAATGGACATGATATTCAAGTCATCCTGGCGTTTATGCTTTGGTGCTTATATCTAATCCGACATTCCAAAAATAAAATCAATATTCATATATCCAAGGTTGTTGACCAGTGGGTATTGTATTGATTCTTGCGCATACAAATCGATATTCACATGTCTATGGTTTCATAGCTAGTGGGCATTGTATTGATTTATCCGGTTACCTAAAAGTTCAATGATGATAACAAATCGACATATGATTAGTGAGTAGGTCCTAGGTCTTAGGTTGCATTTCATTTTGCATGTCTCTTTGCATTTTGCATGTTTGCATGATCTCACAATGATTAAATGAACTTCAATGCTTAAACGATTCTTCAAATCGCATCTTCAAGTCTAACAAGAGCTAAATCTCACATGAAGGTTCCTCCAATGAAATAGCAAGTAGAATCCTTTTTCGAGATCAAAATTCAAATCTAAGATCATTCATATTATTAACTACTTGCATATTCGACCTTCAATCATCACAGAAATCCATAATTCAACTTAATTGATTATCTTCCATCAAACTATCAAAATTTCAACTTGGTCAACCATGGTCAACTCATGGTCAAACCTAGTCAAAATTGGTCGTCTGGACCTCTAAACGATGTAGAATACATTCATGGATGTGTTTAACCACTTCTCAAATCAATTAACATGCTTCTAAACTATCAACACTGACTTTTCTTGTCAGATTTCAATTTTAATCCCGAAGGGGGCATGGTATTGCACATCATTCAAAGTCTATAAATAAAATTCTATCAATCTTTCCTCAGTAATCAAGACAACAACCACGTCTAGTTATTGATTCATCAAAAAACCTCATCACTCGGGGCAAATCTATCATCACTTGGGGCATATCAGATTCATCAAGATTCATATCAATTTGGTATTATCCTAATCTTGTAAACTATATCAGTTTTTGTAACCATCGGATCATAGTGTTCTTTCCTTGGTTCTTCGGCAACTGAAGGATTCGAATGTGATACCTACTAGTTCTGCTAAGACAATCGAGTCTAGAACCGGTCACTCACTTCTTTGCAATCCTAAGGTTTGGAATCAGGCATTTTGACACTTTTTCGCAATCATAGGTTCATTTGTTGTTATAGTGAACATTATCTTTGGTCATTTAGGACCTATTATCTCCATATCAAATCAATATCAATCAGCTTTTGTCTCATATCAATTATCAATTTCGAATCAGTTTCATATATTTATCAAACACAGACTGTCTTTGAACCACTGCACTTCGCACAGTAATTCAAAGAGGGGCAAAATGTAATACCCCAAAAATGGGCTATAAGTTCATTAACCTCCTACATCTACAAATCGAATGAAATCAACATCGAAGTCCTATTCTAAGGCACATCTAAACATCATCAAATCATAATTGATTATCTTAAATTCTGCATCGGGGAATATTCCTAGCAATATTCCTAATTATCTTAATTATCTTTAATTTAATGATTATTTGGTGATAAATCACATTTATCCTAAGTTTGATTAATTGAATATTTTCATATTTAATTAATTAGATTTAATATCTTGCCACTTAATTGTGTAATTAAATTTAATTCTATCTATTATTAATTGTATTATTTAATTTTGACAATAAATCCAATATCTTATGAATAATTGATAAAACTTTTATTTAATTAATTAAAGCAAGTTGTCATTATTTAATAATATAGTTTTTAATAAAAGTTTGATTAAATAATTGATTCACCCATAAATCAATTATTTATTTTCAAAAATCAGTTAAGTTGAGCATAAATCACTTTATTTATTAAATTAATTCATAAATAAAATATGCACAATCATAAAAGCAGACAACTATCAATTATCAATTAAAGCTAAACTCTATTTTGAGTTAAAACTTAGCTTTTGCATATTTTTGTGAATTAAATTATCTTTATTATCAGATAACTCAAAAATCAAGCTGAGTTAATCTGAGTGATTTATGGCTTTTTTTCCATGCACCTCCAAAGTCTTGGATTTCTATAAAATCAAGGCTCAGCTCTTCATAATTGATCCATGAATTTGCATTCTCACACTGTCGAATTGGAGTCTGAAGAATCATCTTTGCGAATCCAAGCTATTGTGAGATCTTTCTAGTTTTGAGCATTGCATATCATTTAGCATAGATTCATATCATTGTTAGATCAATTTCCATACTAGCATAGAGTCATATCAGTTTTTCATTATTATTGCATAGAAAATCCAAAAAAAATAGATTAATTGCATTCATATTTCATATCAGTTTTGCATTCAAATCCTTCGTTTAGGTGTCGTCTAGGTCAATGATCTCGATAGCAATCTGAGAACATCGATCTCACACCTATTAGAAGGCAGTAAATCACTTGGTTAGATTAGATTTCAATTTTACATGATTTTGATTTTTGCTAACCTCTAATATTTTACTGAAGTGTTGTGTCTACAGATCAGGTACAAAATTCACACACACAGTTTGTACAAACATACATAAAATCTAGAAATATATACATATTTTAGTTCAAAAGTGAAACAAAAACAAACTTCAAATAAACACACTACATACAAGGAGGTTAGCCCACACAAATTTCGTACCTTGCCCACACAAGATCAGCTGTAAAGATCTTAGCCTTCTTCTCCCCTGAATTCACAATAAGAACAACTAAAATTGAATGCTCTTAATTTTTCTTTAAATCTATTTGAAACTCCTATGAATTCACTGTGCATCAGCTATGACATATGAAGGAATGAATTTGAAATAAGAAAAAAGAATCTTTCTGTTTAAAAAATAGCATAATTAAGCCTGAAACAAAAAAAGTGCAAATGTATAAACTTACAAGCTATATACACCACCCTAATCTATTGAAAAGGTCTAGCTGTCTTCTCCCCAAAAATCACAATAGGAACAAATAAAATTCAATACTCTTATTTTTTATTCAAATCTATTCGAAACTCCTATCAACTCATTCTCCAATAGTTAAACTAACCTATGACTTCAAAGGAGGAATTATAAAATATAGTTGTAGGTAGTTATCTCTTCTATAATGATGGAGTGAAAGATGATGATCAATGAGGTTGATGCTATTATATCATACATTAATACACTTACTGTTTCGAATTTAAGCTCGGGCATCATGCAATGTTATTGATGTCATTGCATACTTGTTGTTGTTGTGCACCATATATTGTTTTATACATTGTTTATCTCATTGAGACCGTGAGCTTGGCATTTGTAATGTATTTTCTATTATTGGATCAATGCTACCATGTTGTTGTGTCTATGTATGGCTTGACTATGCACATGCATAATTGTAGATGAGGATCAGTAATAGGGTGTCAGGCATTGCTTAGATCCTTTAGATCTAACCCCATCTTTTCCTTCCTTGCAGGTTTTGGATCATACAAGAGCATACTAGATTGAACCCTAGGTCAACACTTCATTACTTCAAGCAATGTTCAGTACCTTCATTATTTATGCTCATCCACTTATGTATGTTTGCATATTCATTCATATTCTTTTGAAAGTTGGCTATTAGTGACCATATAGGACCATTCTTGATGAAATTTGGCATGAAATGTTATAACATAGTTTCTTAGCATTTGATCTTTATATGGAAGCCATGACTTGAGGTAGGCATTCGAGCTTTGTCTTCTCATTAACTCAATTTCATTTTGATGGCATTTTTTGATTTAATGGAAAAATATAAATGTTAATACTGACATTGTTTACATCTTTTCATTTGCAATGCTCGATGACTCGCGAGCTTTGAGAGCTAGAGTATCGTTGCTATTACCTTCAAGCCATTGTGTGAAGTGTTTGATCTCTCTTTATTTGTTTTGTTGTTGATATTCACTATGTGGTACTCCCCATTTATGATCATTTCATGAAGAATTCTTGATGGCTCACGGGCTACAAGCTAGGGCATCATGCATATATTGTTTATGAGCTCACTATTTGAGCACCTCATGTCCCTATTTGATTGGTCGGTGCTCTATTTGTTATATTGATGCTATTAGATCAAATAGGGACATCAATAATAAAAGTATCCCATAGACACATAGTTGTTATTATAACAACCATCCTCTAATCCCATGGTGTACTAGTCTCAAAGTAAGAACAATTTACTTAAGCCATCATATAAGTATCATCCTAAAATTTAAATAGACATTGACTATGGATATACAACACTGAGACATAATAAATTGTAGAGTTTCACTGCAATTTCTATGTCCACTTACAATCATCCTACTACTTACACCGCAATTTCTATGTCCACTTACAATAATGAATTACAAAGTTTCACTATAATTTCTATGTCCACTACCATTAAAATATATCACTCCTCCTATTATATAGCCATCCTTCTCATTAAGTGTTGCCATTAAAATACATCACTCCTCCTATTATATAATGTATATGCATACTTGTTTAAAATGCCATACTTGTTGCTCTTAAATATTATTACAATTTCACTCAAATTTACATGACATTAAAGCCAAGCCCAAAATGTATACATACATGTAAGTATAGGAGAAGCTAGATTCTGCAACTATTGAAAAAAAAAAAAATTATACCAATAGCAGCTTACGAGAAACTATACTTGTGCTTACCACACCATACCTCAACATCATAATGCTTATCATTTTCAAGCTTCAGCAAGGCTTCATACCACACACCGTTCATAGATTTGTATGTAACACTGATTTAGGCTAGAGGCAAACTACATGTGTCATGTAAACAACATAGTTGAATGCAATCTCTTTTGCACATTTTCAAGAGTTTTCCCACCAATACAAGCATAAATAATGCATTGAACATAACCTACAAACATTGCATGGTCTGAAGTCTCACTGAAGCTTGAAATATATCACTCCTCATATTATTGTCAAAATTAAATTCAAATATTTCTCAAAAACATTTATTCTTGTAGAATTAAGATATCTTTATCTCAATAATAAAATAATCTTGCATAATAGCTTTTGAATCACATTAACACACACCCATGTTCTGTAGCATAGTTTATTTTAGAAGTGTATGGCTTGACTATGCACATGCATAATTGTAGATGAGGATCAATAATAGGGTACCAAACATTTCTTAGATCCTTTGGATCTAACCCCATCTTTTCCTTCCCCTCAGGTTTTGGATCATACAAGAGCATACTGGATTGAACCTTGGGTCAACACTTCATTACTTCAGGAAATGTTTGGTACCTTCATTATATATGTTCATCCACTTATGTATGTTTGCATTCATTCATATTCTTCTGAAAGTTGGCTATTAGTGACCATATAAGACCATTCTTGATGTTTTTGGTTCATTTAATGAAAAGATGTAAATAGGGACATCATTAATAAAATAAGGATATCTTAACCTTTATGAGCTCAAATTCAAAATAGTAAGTGTAGTATTTTATTACTAATGTCCCTATTTGATGTCCCTATTTTATCTATTAGCATCAATATAACAAATAGAGCATCGACCAATCAAATAGGGACATGAGGTGCTCAAACTGTGAGCTCATAAAACAATATATTTAGTCTTAATAAAATCTTATAAAATAACATATATTGTGTGAAGTGTTTGATCTCTCTTTATTTGTTTTGGTGTTGATATTCACTATGTGGTACTCCCCGATTATGATAATTTCATGAGGAAATATCTTGATGGATCGTGGGTTATAAGCTAGGGCATCATACATTGTTCATGAGCTCACTGTTTAATACTGGCATTGTTGACATCTTTTCATTTAGAATTCTTGATGACCCACGAGCTTTGAGAACTAGGGCATTGTTTCTATTACCTTCAAGGAATTGTGTGAAGTGTTTGATCTCTCTTTATTTATTTTTTGTTGATATTCACTATGTGGTACTCTCCATTTATGATCATTTCATGAGGAAATGTCTTGATGGCTTGCGGGCTACAAGCTAGGGCATCATGCATTGTTTATGAGCTCACTATTTGAGCACCTCATGTCCCTATTTGATTGGCTGGTAATCAAATAGTGAGTTCATAAACAATGCATGATGCCTGAGCTCAAATTCAAAATAGTAAGTGTATTAATCTATTAAGACTAAATATATTGTTTTATTAAGATTTTATTAAGACAAATTATTTTGGGTTAGTTTTATGTTGTTTTATAAGATTTTATTAAGACTAAATATATGATGTAAACTCATAATTATACTTGATACATATGTACTTCAAAGGAGGAATTATGAAATATAGTTGTAGGTAGTTATCTCTTCTATAATGATGGAGGAGTGAAAGGGTAATGATCAATTAGGTTGCTGCTATTAAATCATACATTAATACACTTACTATTTTGAATTTGAGATCAGGCATCATGCAATGTTATTGTTGTCATTGCATGCTTGTTGTTGTTGTGCACCATATATTATTTTATACACTGTTTATTTCATTGAGACTATGAGCTTGGTTTTTCTTTCAAAAGTGTATAACTTGACTATGCACATGCATAATTGTAGATGAGGATCAGTAATAGGATGCCATTCATTGCTTAGATATTTTTTATCTAACCCCCATCTCTCTTTTCTTTGCAAGTTTTGGATTACATAGGGACACACTAGATTCATACCTAGGTCAAAAATTCATCACTTTAGGTAACGTCTAACACCCTTATTATTTATGTTCATCCTCTTATGTATGCATGTACTCTTGCATTTTCTTTTCAAAGTTATTTTCCTTGTATAGTATATACAAGTTATTTTTCATATATATACATGTAATCTTTAGATGCAAAAATTTCTTTTCCTTTACATGTATCTTTGCATGAAATGAACACAAATTAAACAAGATCATCTAATAATGCAAACTAGGGTACTATAGTCACTCATCTAGTAATTAGTTCCCCAAACCATTACTAAAGATTGAACATAAGTCTAAGTCCCCAAACCTATTGTTCTATGTGTATAAAACAATATATGGTGCACAACAACAACAAACATGCAATGACAACAATAACATTGCATGATGTCCGAGCTCAAATTCAAAACAATAAGTGTATGATCTAATAGCAGCAACCTCATTGATCATTACCTTTCACTCCTCCATCATTATAAAAGAGATAACTACCTACAACTATATTTCATAATTCCTCATTTGAAGTATATATATATCAAGTATAATTATAAGTCTACATCATATATTTAGTCTTAATAAAATCTTATAAAACAACATCAAACTAACCCAAAATACTTTGTCTTAATAAAATCTTAATAAAATAATATATTTAGTCTTAATAAAATAATACACTTACTATTTTGAATTTTAGCTCAAGCATCATGCATTGCTTATGAGCTCACTATTTGATTACCAACCAATCAAATAGGGACATGAGGTGCTCAAACAGTGAGCTCATAAACAATGCATGATGCCCTAGCTTGTAGCCCGCTAGCCATCAAGACATTTCCTCATGAAATGATCATAAATGGGGAGTACCACATGGTGAATATCAATAAAAAAATAAATAAAGAGAGATCAAACACTTCACACAATGCCTTGTTTACATATTTTCATTTGGAATGCTTGATGATCTGCGAGCTTTAAGAGCTAGGGCATCGTTTCTATTACCTCTAAGGCATTGTGTGAAGTCTTTAATCTCTCTTAATTTGTTTTGATGTTGATATTCACTATGTGGTACTCCACGTTTATGATCATTTCATGAGAAAATGTCTTGATGGCTCATGGGTTGCAAGCTAGGGCATCATACATTGTTCATGAGCTCACTATTTAATATTGGCATTGTTCATGAGCTCAGTGTTTAATATCTGGTCAGGCCATGTAAATGGTACCAAGCCAACCCAATCAACCCAACAAAATGTTTCATATTTATCTTTGTCAAATACACTCATTCACCATTTTGTTATTGTTCTTCACAAAAATATTGCATCAAAAGTAATTGTAAACAATGATTCAAAGAAAAAAAAAAAAACTACAATAGATTAGACCCCAAAAGAATACAGTCAACTACAATAGCTCACAGTCTCAATGAAATAAATAGTGTATAAAATAATATATGGTGCACAATAGCAGCAAGCATGCAATGACAGCAATAACATTACATAATGCCCGAGATTAAATTCAAAATAGTAAGTGTATAAATGTATGATCTAATAACAACAACCTCATTGATCATTACCTTTCACTCCTCCATCATTATAGAAGAGATAACTACCTACAACTAGGGCATCATGCATTTTTTATGAGCTCACTATTTGAGCACCTCATGTCCCTATTTGATTGGTCGGTGCTCAAATAGTGAGCTCATAAATAATGCATGATGCCCTAGCTTACAGCCCGCGAGCCATCAAGACATTTGTTTATGAAATGATCATAAACGGGGAGTACCACATAGTGAATATCAACAACAAAACAAATAAAGAGAGATCAAACACTTCACACAATATATGTTATTTTATAAGATTTTATTAAGACTAAATATATTATTTTATGAGCACACTATTTGAGCACCTCATGTCCCTATTTGATTAGCCGGTGCTCAAATAGTGAGCTCATAAATAATGCATGATACCCTGGCTTGCAGCCCGCAAGCCATCAAGATATTTGTTTATGAATGATCATAAACAGGGAGTACCACATACTGAATATCGAAATAAAAAAACAAATAAAGAGAGATCAAACACTTCACATAATATATGTTGTTTTATAAGATTTTATTAAGACTAAATATATTATTGTATGAGCTCACTGTTTGAGGACCTCATGTCCCTATTTGATTGGTCGGTGCTTTTTTTGTTATATTGATGCTATTAGATCAAATAGGGACATAGAATTCGATATCAACCTATCATATATCCATTCCAAATGATATAACTCCATTTGAATAAATTTCCATATGAAATCTAGAGAAATACATTAATTTTATAGCAAATTCATGATTTATAATGCCCCTTGATTTATAGTGAATTAATTTTATAGTGAATTCATGATTTATAATTCAGTTGTAGCAACTCAATGTGTTTGAACTCAAGAATACCCCTTACTTGGTTTCCTACAAAGCCTTTGGTGAAATCTGTCAGAAAATGAGAAGCTATTTGAAGGTGACATGAAGCTAATGAAAGGAGGCATCTACAATTTGTTTTGCAGATATACACATTAAGGATCATGTCAGGTAATACAAGGGAATTCGATCAAAATAGGGAGACAATCACTAGATTGTTGTCTAACATTCAAAGAGAAGGTGATGACAACTGTTATTGTCCATGCAAGAGTTGTAATGGCTTAAAGACAAGAAGAATTAAAATCAAAATAGAAAAGAGACATTGTAGGGAGAATGGTCACATTGAAGGGGGGTTTGATTATAATCCAGTGGTAAGTTGTTTATTATATTGTTTTCACAATTAATATACATATGAACCATGGAAGGAGGTTTGATTATCACATTGAAGGTGGGTTTGATTATCATCATTTTTATATAGGTTGATCTCCCTAGTGTGAATATAGAAGAACATGGAGGTGTGAGTATTGAAGTTGAAGATCATGATCCCATGGAAGATGATGATCATGGGCCAAAAAACACATTTGAAGATGATGGTATGAATGCATTGATCATTGACACATTTGGTATTGGTGCTACTGGTGTTTTTAATGATGATTATTATGATGAGGATGACATTGACGACATCCATGATATACCTCTACTGGAGAATGTTAGGATTAACAAGGCAGAAATAAAAATTATGTGCAAATATAAGCAATATTAGAAAACAATAAACCACACAAAAAAAAAACACAAGACACAAAGATTTAACATGGTTCACCCAATCCCTGGGCTACGTCCACCAACAGCGAGTCCAATATTATTATTATCCGGTGATTACAACTTGATTACAATCTGTAATCCCTTATAGCTCAATTCCACCACAAGTACTAAAATCATACATCATAATGAAATCCCTAACCCTAAGCCAATATAACAAGGCTTATGTTAGTTAACAAGTTAACCCTAAAATACTTGACGAGGCAACCTAAGAAAAGGCTTGACAAGTCAACCTAGGGAAATGTTTGACGTGTCAACTCAAAAATGCTTGACGCCAATGATTCTCATTCTGCAACTTAATCTTAATTTTTCCCTTTCCAACTATCTAAAAATGTTCATTATCTCTCAAATAAACTAGTCCAAAATCCCCTTGGACATAATCAAGAAAGTAACCTCTATGGGGTGTAGCATGAAATGAAGCCCCAGCATCTAAAACCCATGAAAATCTAAAACCCTTGAATCATCAATACTTTCTAGAGAAAGAATCAAAGCATCCTCTTCATATTTATTACTTACCACATTTACCTCCTTATTTCCATCATGTTTGTCTCCTTGATCTTTCTTCCAAGACCAGCAATCTTTCTTCTTATGTCCTAGTTTTCCATAGTACCAATAGTCGCTAGGTCCTCTTGATTGAGACCTCTTTCCCTTTGACTTCCCCCATGATTTTCCATGATTTCCACAGTTGTTTCCTCTATCTCTTGTTCTACCTCTGCTTTCTGCATTCAATACACTACCCGATGTGGATGCCCCTGATCTTTTCCTACAAATTTCCTCACTCAATATAACACCAATAACATCATCAAACTTTATGGTATTAGAACCAAAAATAGAATTACTAACAGCCATTACCAAGCTATTTTAGCTTTCTGGCAAAGAACACAAAATCAAGAGAGCCCTAACCTCTTCATCAAAAGTAATTTTAACTAAGGCTAATTGACTTGTAACTATATTAAACTCATTCAAATGATCAGGGACTAATCCACCTTCTACCATTTTCATATTAAATAAACGCTTCATAAGAAATACCTTGTTTGAAGTTGAAGGCTTTTCATACAACTTCGCTAGGGTATCCATCAGATCTTTAGCTTTCATTGCTCCAGTAATATTGAATGCCACCGATTGTTCCAGGTATAAATGAATACTCCCCAGTGCCTTCCTATCCAAAATATCCCAATATTTCTGAGACATTGTTGGCTCTTTCTTGGCTATTCCCTCAAATGGCTACCATAGATCCTTCTGATAGTGATAGTCCTCCATTTGCATCTTCCATAACTAAAAGTTCTACCCATTAAAATTATCAACCTTCATCCTACCCTCATCTTCCATTTCTCCCACTTAACCGAGAGACTCTCCCACTGACTCGTGAAACCTACTTCAAAGAAAAGATGAAGGAACGAACAAAATAACCTCGCTTTGATACCACTTGTTAGGATTCACAAGGCAAAAATAAAAATTATGTGCAAATATAACCACTATCAAAAAATAATAAACCACACAGAAAAAACATAAGACAAAGATTTAACGTGGTTCACCCAATCCCTAGGCTACCTCCACCAACAGTGAGTCCAATATTATTATTATCCAATGATTACAACCTAATTACAATCCGTAATCCCTTATAGCTCAATTCTACCACAAGTACTAAAATCATACATCATAATGAAATCCCTAACCCTTAGCCAATATAACAAGGCTTATGTCGGTTAACAAGTTAACCCTAAAATACTTGATGAGTCAACCTAAGAAAAGGCTTGACAAGTCAACCTAGGGAAATGTTTGAACCCCACGACAAATGAAAAGTGTATAGTACTTTCCTGATCAATCACCACAAGCTAACAATCTCCCACTTGGGGACTGATCAGACTCCACACCAAACAACAATCTCCCACTTGGAGACTGATCGTGTAGCTAAACTGCTACCTTGTGAGGCTCCCACTAGATCCAACCACCCTGGACTCAATTGTCCCTTTATTTTGTTCAGTCTAGTACACCAACTGAAGTTGAACAAGAGTTCAAATTCTCCCTTGTTACTACCTTTGTAAACATATATGCTGGATTATCATCTGTATGTATCTTTTCCAGCTTTAACTGCCCATCATCCAAAACTGACTGAATGAAATGGTACCACAACTATATGTGTTTTGTCTTTGAGTGCAAAGAAGAATTCTTTGCAAGATGAATGGTACTTTGGCTATTTGTATGCAGAGAATTACCCATCTGAGGATGTCCCAATTCTTCCAAGAAGAATTGAATCCATATCATCTCTTTGGTTGCCTCTATAGCAGCAACATACTCTGCCTCTGTAGTGGATAAAGCAACCACCTTTTGTAGTCGAGAAATCCAACTCAATGTTGTCCCACCAATAGTAAATACATAACCTACATAGTACTCCTCATGCTATCTATATCTCCTGCCAAATCTGAGTCAATATAGCCTTTTACAGTAGTAGTAGAACCCCCAAAGTGTAAACACTTACTGGATGTACCTCTCAAATATCTGAGAATCCATTTGATTGCATTCCAATGCTCAATACCCGGGTTACTCATATATCGGCTAATGACTCACATTACATGTGCAATATCTGGCCTAGTACATACCATAGCATACATTAAGCTCCTTATAGCTGAAGCATAAGGTACCTTAGACATTTTAGTCTCTTCTTCTAGTGTCTTGGGACACATATCCTTAGTCAATTTCAAATGACCAAGAAAACGTGTGCTGATAGCTTTTCCATTCTCCATAGAGAAACATTGCAACACCTCAATATAATCAGCCTAAGATAGAGATAATTTCCAATTTTTCCTATCTCTACAAATTTTCATACCAAGGATTTGTTTTTCTACTCCCAAATCCTTCATAGCAAATGAATGTGCTAACTGTTGTTTCAACCCCTTAATGTGATCCATGTTAGACCCAACTACAAGCATATCATCAATATATAAACATAAAATAATGTAGCTGTCATCATCCAACCTCTTAAAATAAACACAATGGTCAGAATGACACTGACTATATCCATGCTCATTCATAAAAGTGTCAAATTTAATATACCATTTCTGAGGTGCTTGCTTCAAGCCATATAAACTTTTCTGCAATCTGCACACCAAATTCTCCTTACCCTTGACCGCAAATCCTTGTGGCTGGACCATATATATTTCTTCATACAAATCACCATGAATAAAATTTATTTTAACATCAAGCTGCTCTAAATGCAAATCTTTAGTAGCCACAATACTTAAAACAGTATGGATAGAAGTCATTTTAACAACTGGAGAAAATATCTCATCAAAATCAATACCCTTTTTCTATGCAAATCCTTTTACAACTAACCTGGCTTTAAATCTTTTCTTACCTCCATCCTCTTCTTTTATCCTGTAAACCCATTTATTCTGTAAAGCCCTTTTACCTATAGGTAACTTACATAAATCCCAAGTGTGATTTTTTTAGCAAGGAGTCCATTTCATCTGTCATTGCAGACTCCCACTAAAGTTTTGTATCCACTTGCATAGCTTCATTATAAGATTTAGGTTCACCAGCATTTGTTAATAAAATAGAATACAAAGAGGGAGAGAATCTCTCTGGAGGTCTACTTAGCCTTGTTGACCATCTAACATTCACTGGGATGTGTGGTATTTGTTGTTGTTGTTGTTGCGGAGCATAAGGAACTACTAGAACATCATCTTGTACTACATAATCATTTTCTTTCTTCTCATGTTGCTACAAAAGATCTTTGTACAATACTTTCTCATTGAATATGACATCCCTGCTTCTTACAATTTTATAATTTTCAAAATCCGAAAGCCTATAACCAAATTCATCAATTCCATATCCAACAAATACACATTTCTTTGACTTAGCTTCCATCTTGGTTCTATTTTCATAATCTATAAGTGCAAAGCTTCACAACCAAAGGTTTTAAGAAAAGAATAACTCACCTTCTTACCACTCCATGCTTCCTCTGGAATACCACAGTCCAAAGGAGTAGAGGGGCCTCTATTGATTAAATAAATAGCAGTGTTCATAGCCTTTGCCCACATATTTTTGGGCAGCCTAGCATGCAACCTCATACTCCTTGCACGCTCCATTATTGTCATGTTCATGCATTCAGCCACTCCATTTTCTTGTGGAGTCCTTGGCATAGTTTTATGCCTATGAATACCACTAGAGGAACAATAATATTCAAATTTTGTACTGCAATACTCACCACCATTATCAGATCTAATACATTTTAACCTTTTACTAGTCTCATTCTCAACCAAGCATTTCCATTTCTTAAAATTTTGAAATACATCAGATTTTTATCTAAGAAAATAAATCCATACTTTTCTTGTTGCATCATCTATAAATGTAACATAATACAGAGAGCCACCAAGGGAAGATACCTAAGTTGGTCCCCATACATCTATATGTACAAGCTCTAATCTCTCATTTTTCTTTTCCTTCCCACTCTTCACAAAACTAACTCTTTTTTATTTTCCATAAACACAACTTTCACAGAAATCCATATTGACACATTTCAGACCAGGTAAAACTTTCTTTGAATAAAGTAATTTCATACCTTTTTCACTCATGTTCCCAAGTCTATTTTGCCACAATGTTGTGTTAGAATCTACAGCAATAGTTTGATGTTTTTCCTGCTCAACTGCAACCACTATTCCTGAACATTCATTATTTTTTGAAACAATTAAAGTAGAAGGAATAGTATGATCTATACAAAGATATAAGGTGCCTACTTTCACACCTTTTGCTACTACTAAGGAATCCTTTGAAACCTTCTATTTTCTATCATTAAAATTAACTGTGCAACCCTCATCACCCAGTTTCCCTACTAAAATTAAATTCCTACTCAGCCTTGAAACATGTCTTACCTCTTGTAGTAGCCAATGATTCACATTCTGCAACTTAATCTTAATTTTTCCCTTTCCAACTATCTGAAAATGTTCATTATCTCTCAAATAAACTAGCTCAAAATCCCCTTGGACATAATCAATAAAGTAACCTCTATGGGGTGTAGCATGAAATGAAGCCCCAAAATCTAAAACCCATGAATCATCAATACTTTCTAGAGAAAGAATCAAAGCATCCTCTTCATATTTATTACTTACCACATTTACCTCCTTGTTTCCATCATGTTTGTCTCCTTGATCTTTCTTCCAAGACCAGCAATCTTTCTTCTTATGTCCTAGTTTTCCATAGTACCAGAAGTCACTAGGTCCTCTTGACTGAGACCTCTTTCCCTTTGACTTCCCTCATGATTTTCCATGATTTCTAGAGTTGTTTCCTCTATCTCTTGTTCTACCTCTGCTTTCTGCATGCAATACACTACCCGATGTGGATGCCCCTGAGCTTTTCCTATGAATTTCCTCACTCAATATAACACCAATAACATCATCAAACTTTAGGGTATTAGAACTAGAAATAGAATTACTAACAGCTAATACCAAGCCATTCTAGATTTCTGGCAAAGAACACAAAATCAAGAGAGCCCTAACCTCTTCATCAAAATTAATTTTAACTAAGGATAACTGACTTGTAACTATATTAAACTCATTCAAATGATCAGTGATTGATCCACCTTCTACCATTTTCATATTAAATAAACGCTTCACAAGAAATACCTTGTTTGAAGTTGAAGGCTTTTCATACAACTTCGCTAGGGTATCCATCAGATCTTTAGCTTTCATTGCTCCAGTAATATTGAATGCCACCGATTGTGCTAGGCATAAATGAATACTCCCTAGTGCCTTCCTATCAAAAATATCCTAATCTTCCTGAGAGATTATTGTCTCTTTCTTGGCTATTCCCTCTAATGGCCACCATAGATCCTTCTGATAAAGATAGTCCTCCATTTTCATCTTCCATAACTGGAAGTTCTACCCATTAAAATTACCAACCTTTAGCCTACCCTTGTCTGTCATTTCTCCCACTTAACTGAGAGACTCTCCCACTGACTCATGAGACCTGCTTCAGAGAATAGATGAAAGAACGAATGAAATAACCTCACTTTAATACCACTTGTTAGGATTAACAAGGAAGAAATAAAAATTATGTGCAAATATAACCAATATCAAAAAACAATAAACCACATAGAAAAGAACACAAGACACAAAAATTTGACGTGGCTCACCCAATCCTTGGGCTACATCCACCAACAGCGAGTCCAATATTATTATTATCTAGTGATTACAACCTGATTACAATCTGTAATCCCTTATAGCTCAATTCCGTCGCAAGTACTAAAATCATACATCATAATGAAATCCCTAACCCTAAGCCAATATAACAAGGCTTATGTCAGTTAACAAGTTAACCCTAAAATACTTGACGAGTCAACCTAAGAAAAGGCTTGACGAGTCAACCCCATGACGAATGAAAAGTGTACAGTACTTTTCTGGATAGTACTTTCCTGATTAGTCACCACAAGCTAACAAAGAAGGTGGACACGGCCCTTTATGAAGGCTCTCAATCTACTCTTCTCTCTGTTGTATTGTTGTTGGTGAATTTGAAGGTTATGAATGGTTTATCCAACATAGCAATGTCACGTATGCTAAAGTTTGTCATATATGTCATTATAGTCTATAAAAGGTGAAACATGTACCATTAAGATTGTTTATAGTAATGGCTTATATTATTTGTTGCAGATTGATAGGTGACTTTCTGTTACCACCATCAAATGTTCTCCCTCGCTCGTACTGAGAATTATGTGCCACTATGAAACATATTGGAATGGAGTATCAAACAATAAATGCTTGTCCCAAAGATCATATTATTTATTATAAAGAACACAAAAATATAACAGAATGCCCTGAATGTCATACGAGTAGATATTGAGATGATCAAGTGACAAAAAAGGTGCCTCACAAGGTTCTTTGTCACATCCCCATTATTCCATGTCTGAAATGATTATTCAAGTACAATAGCTTGGCATAATTTATGGATTACCATGCATGCGGTAGGAGTCGAGATGACATTATTCGAATGCTTGAGAATGGTTCATCATTTATGGACATAGAGGAAAAGTGGCCACACTTTAAAGAGGAACCTCGAAATCTCAGACTTTCTCTGGTAGCAGACGATGTCAATCTGCATGGAGAGATGAGATCTGTTTGCTCGGTGTGGCCTATTTTTGTTATAAACAATAACCTTCCTCCATGGATATCAATAAAGAGGGAGCACATTATGTTGGCAATGATTGTTCCAAGTATCTTATTATTTTATAGTTATCTACATGTAATTATAAGTCTTGGATTGAAATGGCCACAATAATTATCTGATGTTGTTAATTCAATTAGGTAAGTACCAAGTGAAAGATATGAATGTATATATTGCACCTCTTATCGACAAGTTGTTGGTGTTATGGAATAATTTCACCATGTATGAAATCTCTCAACCAATTGGACAAAGAAAATTTCAATTCCATGCAATGCTTGTATGGACAATTCATGATGCTTCAGGGTTGACACATTTCTGTGGTATGTTATGGTGAATTCTAGTTGTACGGGATAATTCAAATTCTAAAAATATTTAATCTAATTTTATCATTATCTTGTAGGTCTTCAAACAAAGAGAAAATTTTCATGTCCAATGTGTGGTCCAAAGATGAAATCTCATCATTACAAAAGTCTAAGAAAATAGGTGTTTGATGAGTATAGGCAGTTCCTCCCCAAAAATCATAAGTATCGAAGTGCAGAAAAACATATTTTCAATGGGAAAGAAGAGACTACATCAAAGCCCCAAAGAATGACACCTCACCTATGGTAGTTGGAATATAATAGAATTTGAGGTAATATTGTTCCACGTAATGGTCGATGTTTAAAAATTATAGATTTTGATTGTGTTCTGTTGGCTAATTATGTAATTGATGATCTTGAAGGTCATGAAGGCATCACCGACCAGCTTCCAAAGGGACTAAAATGTTATCCCAGAGAATTTAGTAGGCTTCCCTACTATGAGCATCTACAAATTGTGTATTTGTTTGATACTATGCATATTGGAAAGAATGTAACATAGACACTATGGAAAATATTGGACAGAAGGTGTGACAAAGATAAACTTGGCAAAATTTGTAGTGACATTCATGATTCTAATCATGCAATAAAAAATATCATTGAATCAAATAGCAATGGAGACCAAATTAATGCAAGTGCTCTTCCTTGGTTATTAATAGAGCAACAAAGTAATGCCATAAAAGAAGTGATCCAAAAAATCTGATTTCTTACAGGATTTGTTGTGGATATAAGCAATCTCATATCAAAGAAAAATGATTTTGGGTCAGGGATGAAAATGTGTGATTGGCATACTTTCATCAAGGTAAGTCATAGTCTTTTGTATTTATAATATATTTATGTAATTGCATTCAATTTTTATTTTATGAAATGATCAGTTCACAATTGTTGCAATATTTGCTAACCCTATCCCTCCCAGAGAACTTCGACAATAATATCAAACAAGTGATATATGATCTTGGAAAATACATGAGGTAAGCAGTGATATTTGTTCAATATATCAAACAAGTAATATATTGTAAAGTCTCGTATTTATATATTTATGTCTTGAATCCCTTGTAGGTGGTTGTCATCTAAATAAATCCATAAAGAAGATATAAAATATTGGAAGAAAAGAATTTGTTGATTAGTGTGTGAAATGCAAAAGTGTTTACCTCTAGCTTTTTTTAATGCACAAGAACACTACCTCATACACCAATTTGAGGAGATTGAATTGTGTAGACCTATACATGCTAGGTCAATGTGAATGGTTGAGAGACACTTGAAATTTTTTAAGGGTTTGGTATGACAAAGAGCACATCCCAAGGGCTCTATGGTTGAAGGATATATGGTATACTAGATGATGGTGTAAATTACTCAATATCTTCCTAATCTTGCAACAAAGACCCATATAGATTGCATTTGCGATCTTGACTCAATTAAAAAATTTGAAGGGGAGTACTTGGTGGGCAACGGTAGATTCAGGAAACTAAAAGGTAATAAATTATGAGATGTTATTGTAGTTAATTAATTCTTAATCTTCAAAATAAATCTATTGTAAGTCATCTATTTACTTTTGTACAGCTGCTAAAGAGTGGGATGGATTACATTTGTTTATTGCAAACAATCAAGATTGGATGATGGCATGGATTGAACGATGCCAGCATGATGGTCATAGATTAACATGGGAATCCATGTCTTCATTGGTTATACAAGCTCATCGTAATGGAGATCTCAATGTTACACAAAAAGAAATAGATTTAGCATATGGTTTAAGAGATCACCAAGTACTTATAAATTTGTTAATTAATCAACCGTATGTTTTTTAACTCGTGATGCAATAATTTATACATGTTTGACATTATTGCAGGTGAAACACCACAAGGCTATGTTTTGCAATGGTTATAAATTTTGCATCAAAAATTTGGATGACATAAAGAGAACTTGTGATTCTAGGATAAGTACAGTGTTCCAGGTGACTAATATTTCATCTAGAAATGACTTACATCCTCGAGAGTCACAAAATCGATACTATGGTATTTTGGTTGATATACTTGACTGTGACTTTAATTCATTCAAATTAGTTATCTTTGTTGTGAAATGGTATAGGCTACAACTCAATAAAAATGATCCTGATAGAACTATTATTGAACATGACAATGGATTTCCAATGATTAATACAAGGTTGTTTGAGCCAGTTGGAGAAGAGCCCTATGTTCTTCCAAGCCAATGTGAGCAGGTATTTTACTCAGAGGTTCCACATAAATTGGGTTGGTCATTTGTTGTTAGACATGATCCAAGAGGAAGGCCGATAAAGTATAATGTGATGGAAGAAGATACTGAGGAATATGAAGATGTGGAAGATGATGTAGATGATGATCATGATCGAGAGCTAGTCGAAGAAGAATATGAAGAAGAAGATGATGATGATACTACTACTGATGACAATGATGCTACTACTAATGATGATGATGATGATGATGATGATGATGATGATGATGATGATGATGATGATGGTGATGATGATGATGATGGCGACAATAGTGGTGGTGATGATGTTGTCAACAATGATGATCTTGATGATGAGATGGATGAAGAAGAATATCAATGACATGAATGAAATGTACAATTATGCCAAATGTTTGGCATGTTCTAATGATTTTTTTATATGTACTACTCTTATTCACCTTGTTTTATATGTCCTACTTATATGAGAGTTGCTTCTGCTAATTTTCTATTTCCTTGAACATCAATGATGTTAAATCATAGGGGATTCTCTTTGTTCTCTACAATGGAGTGAGCTAATTCTAAATTTATTAGTAATTGCTTTTTATTGCATGGTTGTCTTTGGTTTGTCATTTTGTTTTGAGTATCTAGTGATTTAAACCAAAGACTTCAACTTAGCCAAAAAATGTGCAAGTCTACATTAGTATGTGTTGGTAAATAGATTTTTCTTTTTAGATTTAACTCTTTATTTGCCCAAAATCTCTTAAGAAGCAACGTGAATACGAATAGTTGGAAAGTTGTTATCTATTCAACTAACTTTCCTCTAAATTTTAATAGGTATAGCTCCCTTATGTAAAATATATGCAATGAATTTTGTTTGTTCTAAATCCTAATAGGGTATGTTCTTGACCAGAGAATAGAAGAGGCAACCAAATTAGCCCTCAGTGAACAACTAATCCAGGAAATGATTTTGATTCTAAACTCTAATCAACTTCACGATTTCACAGTGCTTATGAATTCACACCAGTGGTGGTGCAACAATGAATCCTACTTGAAAAAATGAAAATGCAGTAAAACAACATAGATGAATCTAATCTAAAACAAGACACGTGAGTATTTTCCCAACCTCCAAGTAATGCTCTGATTACTATTGATACTTGCACTAAAGAGTAGAGACAAAACTTCGTCTATCTCCTAATTTCAATCCAGCTTAAGGAAAACAAACATTCAAACTTACAAAAGCATGGAATAGTAAATAAATGGCACAAAACACATTCCAAATTGACTCCGCAACAAGATGTATTTCACACCAAAAATTAGCTGACCTTTTCATTGATTTTCAAAGTGTTACATATAGGCTCCAAGAATTGAGCCGTTACAAAAATCATCGAATCAATTCACATTCTACAAAGGTCAACAAATGACAAGTGGCCATTTACCAACTATACAATATATATCAAAAAGGAAAAAGGGGGAAACTATTTGTTCTTTTATGATTTCTTCCCCTTCTCCAACTTAGCCTTATGAGCTTTAGCGGCCGCAAGAATCGGAATCATCTTTTCAGAATCAGGAATATAAACATTTTTAAATTTTATGATCCAACAGGCATGATCTTTCTCTATGCATTTTGCAGCATCTTTTTGGGGTTGCATCTTCTCCATGGATTTGTATATACATCCACCAAGTTGTTGAAGATTAGGTATTCTATCAAGATGAGACCCAAATAACTCTACGAGCTAGTCCAAGTAGTCAGAGAATGACTTCTACATATTGGTTATACCAATCGGGCTCTTTCCTTCTCCACTAGTTTTAGACTTGGAGTGAAGACCTATCAGATATACAAAGATTTTACTTTGCTCTTTGGTGATTTCTTCATCGGTCACTTTCATTTCTGTCTCTACCTTGATTATCATCTCCATTTTGAATTCTACCCCCTAGAGCCACTCGATTAGGGGTTCATCTCCTTTCTATAATATGTTGGCCTTGATTGCATCTGTAGTCTTCATTGTGACTAACCAATGTAGTAGCACCATGCACTCTTCACATCTCAACCTCTTTATTGTGAGTGTCTGCATATGTCCTTTGAGAGAATCCTTCTCTACCTCTAACTTTAAAAAGACATTTTCGAGCTGTTTGATGGCTACCAAACCTTCAGACTTAAGTCATTTGATCCACCTCCTGCTGATATGCCTGAAATTCCTATCCTCTTGCAATTTGGAAATTATGGCCTAATTCTCATGCCACACAAGTGGGAGATTTTTTAAAAATATATGTTAGAGTTCTAACATTAAGATTTGAATTTAATGTGTCTTATTAATGGCCTTAGAAAATCACTTTTACCTATTTGAAGTAGTTGTAATGGTAACTTTATTGACGCAGCGGATTTTTACTTTTCTGCTTCTCTCAATTTGATGCCTTAGTTGGAGAACTCACTCCTAAGGTAGAAACCTAACTATGGAGAAGCTGAGAAGTGATTTCTCAAAAATCCACCACCGGCCCCACCTTCCTTAGCAACTTTCTTTTAGATATCAAAGCAAGTTACCTTCTTCATACCTAATGATTTGGCACCAGTGGTTTCTCAGATTCATTTCCTCACAAGTTATCACTCTTCATAAATCGACCTTCCCAGGTGATTTTTTGACAAAGGAGAATCTAAAAACCGATTCTCCAAGAAAAATCCCTTACTCACTTTCTTCCATTCTATGACCACTTTAACCAATGCGGGGATTCAGTCTTATCTCCTCAAAATATCAATACTTGGTTTTTGGAAACCTCTGATACACTTTCGACTATCTTTCAGAAAGCAACCTCTGTAAGAGAATCTCTGTAAGTAGAGAATTTCATTATAGCTTCTCTGTTTTAGACCGAATAGGTCGGGGGAGGGATAAAAAGCCAAGCAACTTTTCTGGACCTTCTATTATTACTGGTCTAAGAGGAAGAACTGCTAGTTAAGGTTGACTTGTGAACATCTTACATTTTTCACACTTAGCCACCCAATGATATGCGTCCTTGAACATCCCTGGCCAATAATAGCATTGCCTCACAATCTTAAATGCAGTTATAGAACATGAGAAATGCCCACCACAAGCTTCGTCATGGAACATTTTTAACAGTCTCTCCTATTGTTTCTTGTCTACACACCTAAGAAAAGTTTTGTCCACAGATCTTTTGTATAATGTACCTTCCCAAATGACATATTTTGTAGCTTTCAACCGTAGGTCTCTCCTTTGTTTAGCTGTCAATCTTTGAAGGCATTCACCATAAGTTAGGAAATATACAATGTCTTCAAACCACAGGTCTTGTAAACTCACTGCCAAAACTAATTGTTCTATCTTAGGTTGGTTGTCTCCTTCACTTTCTACCATAGCTTTGCACAATACATTGCCTCATACTAGTTTATTTGGCTTGATCTCTATGTCATATTCTTGTGTTTTGGCTACCCAAGCCCTTCTGTTGTTACACCCTACATCTTGTTGGGTTAATATACTCTTTACCACAGTGTCAGGAACAAATACAATAGAGTGAGAATGTAGGATATAACATTTGAAGTTCTTCAAGGCTTTCACCACCAAGAAAGCATGCTTCTCAGCCTGAGAATATCTTAGCTCATGATTTTTCAGTGGCATACTCATAAAGGCAATAGGAGCCTGAACTCCTTCTCTAGTTTCTTGCATAAGAATAGCTGACAATATATGTTCAAATGTGTAACAATAAATCATGAAATCCTTCTTATAATCTGGGTGGCATAAGACAGAGGCATTGGCTATAGCATCCTTTATATCTTGGAAGGCTCTTTTACCAGGGTCATTCCATTTGAAATTTTGATTACCTTTCATCATGTCCACAATACACTTGGTGATCTCTGAAAAGTCAGGGATGAATCTTCTGAGAAAATTTACTTGACCGAAGAATGACTTCAATCTAGTTTTACTTACAAGTAAACTTAGCCTTTGAATGGATTTGACTCGCTCTGGGTCAATCCTGATACCTTCTTGTGATACAATATGACCCAGCAGTTTTCCTTCGGTAACATAGAAAATTGACTTCTTAGTATTTAAATAAATCTCATGTTCTCTGCATCTTCACAATACTCTTTCTAAATCCTTAATATGATTGCTTCTTTTTTAGACAACATAATTAAGTCATTCATATATATGACAATGATCTTATCTTTCATATCAGCAAAAGACAAATCCATACCTTGTTGAAATGTAGCACTAGCGTTGATAAGGCCAAATGACATTCTGTGATATGCAAATGTGCTCCAAGGAGTGGTAAATGTGGTCTTGTGCTGGTCTTTCTCTTCTACCTTGACTTGGTTGCGTGTGCTAGAAAGTAGTCACACTTCTGTGAATCATTACATTCAAGAACACTCAAGAATGAGGTCTCAAACAGTGATTCACAGCTCTTTATTTGTGGAGTGCAGGGGTTTGTATATGAGGCCCTCAGATTGACCTAGTTATGCCCATGCAAGTACACCAAGAAATGAGGGATTCAAAGATGAATAGAAAGCATGCTAATCTCCATGATCATCAAGTTATTGCATGCAAATGAAACTAGTCTAGATGATAACAATGCAAGAAATAAACTATTCTATTGAAATGAATGGTTATACAATGTTAACCTATGAAAGGAAACATGAATTTAAACTATTATGTGAATGCAATATTAATCTAAACTATGGATTTCCATAAGGCATGAGAGAAGAAGACAAGAAGAAAGAAGTCTCAAATATCCAAGCTCCAAATGTGCTCAACAAGCTTCTTCCAAGATTGCTCTCCAAACCTATACCAATAACATGAAAATTCTCGGATCTGAAATGAGAAGGAGAGGGCTCCTTATATAGGAAAATGTGGAAGAGAATGCATCCTCAAGAGCAATGTGGGATAAATTCAAAAAGAGGAAATAAAGCTCATTTTTTAGAAAGTGTGGAGAGAAAAGGGATTTTATTTATTTTTAATTATTTGTTTCCCTTTTTTCATCACAAAGAGCTTTAAGAGGATTTTTTATTTATTTAAAAGAATGATTCTCTATTAATTAAATAAGATAACATTATTTAATTAAAAGAGAGATATCATAAGATAAAATCATTTAATTAAAAAATATTTAATTAAATAAATTTATTTCATTTTAAAAGATATTTCTTTCAATTAAATAAAGTTATTTTATTTATTTAAGAGGGAATATTTCTTTCAATTAAATAAAATTATTGAAAGAACCAGGAAAAGGATTTTTGTTTTATTTTTATTTGATTTATTTCCTTTTCCATCACAGATTTTGCTTTAATTGGGGATTTTATTTATTTAAAAGAGGAATTATCTTTTAAATAAATAAGATAAGTTTATTTAATAAAAAAAGGAATATTTAATTAAATAAGATAAAATCATTCAATTAAAAGGGGTTTTAATTAAATAAGATTATTTTATTTAAGATATTTCTTTTAATTAAATAAGCCTATTTTATTTATTTAAAAGAGAATATTTCTTTTAATTAAATAAAATTATTGATGAAATGATCAAACCTTAGAAATATTTGAATTATTGATTTAATTGCGATTTAATCAAGGAATTGATTTGAAAATTGCAAAGCATTGATTCAGGAAATTGATATTTGACAAATTGAATAAATGGGGCCCAAAGTCTAGGCGACCATTTTAGGGTGCATACATTTGCCCCTCTTTGACTAATGTGAGGTCAACTCGGGATCACATGCAGTCAAAGAATGGAATTGAAGTGTGAGATTGATTTGGGATCACAAAACAACCCAGATGTGTGTTCGACGGATGGGAACACATCAGGACATAGATAAGCAGACTGAAAAAGACAAGGCCAACACTTGTGAATAGGTAATTGTCAAGTCTCAAATAAGAGATAAGAATCTCAAGCAAGGTTGCCCCAAAAGAAGCAATTGATAAATTTGATAAAGCTGAATCAAGCATTGAAGTTTGGTAGGTACTGCCCCCTCGTGATCGAAATCGAAATGAGATAGAGGAGAAATACTAAATTGATAAATTTGATCAAATCGAACTAAAAATAAGGTTCTTGACATAAGATGAAAGATAAAAAAAATAAAAAATCACAGAACCAAGGTAGATCAGCAAGAAAGATTATGCCCCAAGGTTGAATTAGAAGAAAAGAAGTGGGGTGAAAGCGAATGGAAGATAGAAGTTTGGAAGAAATGGAAAGAAATGGAGAGAAGAAAGAGAATTTGCCTCCAGAAAGAAGATGCCCCAAAATCAATCAACTGTTTAAGATAGGGAATTTCGATTGAGATCACGAAAGAAGGTAAGGAAATGAAGATCAAAATGTGACCACAGTTGACTAAAAGTCCACAAGAAAGATGAAGGAAACCCTCTCAAACTCATAATGCAGCCTAAAAGTGCAAATTCAACATGAAGTCTAAATAATGCAAGCTACATGAAAATGCAAAGGTGTACTTCCAATAGGGTAACATAGGATTTTTATGTTCATCATTCATTAGAGAATGTAAAAGAACTTATTTTCATCATAGGGCTGTTATTACCAGACATCGAACAATCACACAATCAACACTAGTCAAAAATGCAACTATAAAGATATGAATGTGATTTATATCGGATTGGAATGTGGAAAGATTATAACATGAGCATCAAAGACATAAAGGTCAAGATGACTGCAATGTTAGCTTACCCAATTTAATGTAGCAAAACCATGCTCGCATCAAGGCATAAATGCCGGGATGACCATGAGAATGGTTGTGCAAAAAAATAGTCAAGGATGATGCCTTAAATCTCCTAAGTGTGTCAAGGAGACAACAAGAGACACAGAAGAGGTTCAAGACAACACCCACCAGCAGAAAGCAAATAAAAACATGCCCCATGCCCCAAGTCTTCTAGTGATGCATCATGGAGAGACTTATTAGACAAGGACATTCAACGAAAATCAATAACAGTCAGGACACAAAAAAAAATCATGACATATCTCAAGCATTAAGTGTTGCATTTAAAAATTTTAAGTGTGTAAACTGATACTGAGTTCTGAGGATAAGGATCGAATGCTTGCTAGCAGGTAAGATCACATGACCAAACTGGATAAGACCAAACTGATAAGTGTTGAAAAACACTCAATGTCAGGGGTTGTGTTGAAAAACACAGTTGGGTTGGTGTTGAAAAACACCATTTGCGAGGTGTCCTATAGACAAGCATATCCAAGAGACCAAAGCTAACACAGTGATGCCCCCTAGACAAAGACAAAGACCAATTCCAAACCAAGGCAACAAGGATAAGGTATGATGGAGAAAGGCTAAGTGTCGAGGATGCATGCTAAGAAATAGGGGTGCAAAGCCCTCAAGTAGCACCTGTTTCTAGGTTTTCACCACTTGGAAGAATTTTTTCAGGACTTTTTATAATTTTTTTGTATTTTTGCTACCAAGGCACCTATTTCTAGGTTTTCACCAAGGCACTTTTTCTATTTTTTTTGAATTTTTTGAATTTTTTATTTTTTTGGTATTTTTGGAATATATAATTTTTTTGAGATACATCAAAGCACCTATTGCTAGGTTTTCACTAAGATGATAATTTTTTCATGACATTTTCTGATTTTTAGAATTTTTTCAGCATCATATATGAATTTTTTTGGAATTTTTTCAGGATCAATAAGTATGTACAAAAGATGCCCCCAAACAAAATGGGCATCAAGGATTGAACTTCTTCAGGTGCAAAACATTGATAGGCTCAGGGAGCTACTCCCCCTCTTCAGTAGATAGTAAATAAGCACCTGTACCAAAAGCTGCTGTGATAATATAGGGTCCAAGCCAATTAGGTTCGAATTTGCCCTTTTGTTCTCTATTTTGTTGGTTTTTAGGATTCTCTCGCAAGACAAGATCTCCTACTTGGAATTCTCTAGGGTGAACCTTTTTGTTGAATGCCTTGGACATCCACTTTTGGTAAACCCTCATATGGTCAAATGATGCTTTACGCTTTTCATCCAGAAGTTCCAATTCTTGTAATCTCATGGCACGATAGTCTTCATCTGTAACTAGACCTTTGAGAGAGACTCTAAGTGACAGAATCTCAACCTCTAAAGGTAATATTGCTTCAGCGCCGTATGTGAGGGCAAAAGGAGTAGCCCCAGTTGGAGTACAAATACTCGTTCTATAGGCCCACAAGGCCAGGTTTATCTGTAGGTGCCAGTCTCTACCATTCTTATGAACTGTTCTGTGTAAAATCTTGAGAATGGTTTTATCTGAAGCCTCTACCTGACCATTTCCTTGCGGGAAGTAAATGGAGGACCAATGTTGCTTTATCTTAAATCTTTGGTAGATTTGTGTAAGGTCCTTGTTTTTGAACTGACCCCCATTGTCAGTGATGATCTCAGATGGTACTCCATATCGACAGATGATATGGTTTAAAATGAATAAAGACACGGTCTTGCCTAAGGCAACAGAAAGTGGAATAGCCTCTACCCATTTTGTGAAGTAGTCAGTAGTAGTGATAATGAACTTATGTCCACCTGATGAGTTGGGATGAATCTACCCAACAAGGTCAAAGGCCCGTCGCTGAAATGGCTGGTGATATATAGAAGGAATTAGCTCCCTACCTGGAGCATGTATCAGGTGTCCATGTTTCTGACATTTTTCACAAGACTTGGCAAAAGCTACCGCATCTATCTGCATCGTAGGCCAATAGTACCCCACCCTAAGCAACCTTCAAGCCATGGAAAGACCATTAGAATGTCCCCCACATATGCCCTTGTGGATGTCAACTAGCGCTTGATCGGATTCCTCCTTTTCTAAGCACCTAAGAAGTGTCCCATCTAGACCCCTCCTATACAAATCACCAAAGATGAGGGAATGGTGAGAGGCGTTACGGACAAGGTTTCTTCTTTCAGATCGGTTAAATGTGTCAGGGATGATGCCATCATGGAGATATGAGTAAATAGCACCATAGCGAGAGGATTCATGATTGACAAGGGTACAAATGACGTGGCTTTCTTGAGAGTCATAAATGGGATAACGTAGCTCTTCCACCAGGAATTCATATCTGGACTCATGTTCCTCTAACTGAAGAAGTGAAGCAAGGGTGGCCATAGCATCAGTTGCTTTGTTCTCAGCCCTAGGGATTTGCTAAAAAGTGACAAAAGTAAAATACCATCTTAATGAATCAACCATTTTTTTGTAAGGTATCAACTTGTCATCTTTTGTTTGGTATTGCTCATTGACTTGATTAATGATCAACTAAGAATCCCCATAGATATGTAGTTCTATGATATTCCACTCTATAGCCATTTTTAATCCATTTGTTAAAGCCTCATATTCAGCTATGTTGTTTGTGCATGGGAAGAGTAACTTGTAAGATTTGGGAATAGTGTACCCATGTGGAGAGACAAACAACACACCCGCTCCAGAACCATTTTGCATGTAGGAACCATCAAAGAACAGTTTCCAGGATCTCTCAGTCATGTACATAAGATGTTCATCTAGGAAATTGACTTGAATGGGAATATTATCTTGAATTGGGAAATTAGCCAGTTGATCTGCAATAGCCTGGCCTTTGATTGCCTTGCGCTCAATATACTCTATGTCAAATTTAGAAAGAATCATCATCCATTTAGAAAGTCTACCCGTGAGAGTAGCTTTACCGAGTAAGTATTTGAGAGGATCAATTTTTTCTATGAGGTGTATGGTGTGCGCAAGCATATAGTGTCGCAATTTTTAAGAAGCAAACACTACTACAAGGCAAGCTTTTTCAATACTAGTATAATTGACCTCATAAGCAACAAGAGTGCAGCTAATATAATATATGGCCCTTTCTTTCCCTTGTTCATCTAATTGAGCCAACAATGCCCCCAGTGAAGATTTAGTAGCTGAGACATACAAAATGAGGGGCTTTCCTGGAATGGGAGGCATTAAAATGGGAGGACTTGCCAAGTATTCCTTAATTTGATCCATGCTCTTCTGGCAATCCTCATTCCAAACACACGGAACACCTTTATGCAAGTTTTTGTTAAAGGGTTGTGCTCTATCTGCCAATTGTGAAATAAACCTCCTTATGGATTGAAGGCGTCCTTGAAGACTCCTCATTTGACTAATATTTTTGGGAGGTGGCATGTCTATAATGGCTTGGACCTTTTCAGGGTCCACTTTTATCCCTTTGGCTGAAATGATGAATCCCAATAATTTTCTAGAAGTAACACCGAATGCACACTTTTTTGGGTTTAATCTTAGTTGAAATTGTTCCATGCGATCCAGAATTACTTCTAAATCAACCAGATGTGTTCCTCTTTTCTTAGACTTAGCGAGGGTGTCATCCACATAATCTTCCATATTCTTATGCATCATGTCATGGAAGATGGTTGTCATAGCTCTTTGATAAGTAGCTCCTACATTTTTCAATCCAAAGGGCATGGCGTTCCAATAGTAAGTACCCCATGCATATGTGAATGCAGTCTTTTCCTGATCCTCGGGAGCAATCTTGATCTGATTATACCCAAAAAAACCATCCATCAAGGAATAGATCTCATAGCCCGTTGTCATGTCCACTATCATGTCTATGTTAGGAAGTGGAAAATCATCCTTTGGGCATGCTCTGTTAAGATCTCTAAAATCTATGTAGATTTGGATGGATTTATCATGTTTGGAAATAGGTACAATGTTGGAAATCCAGTTGGCATAGTCTATAGCTCTAATGAATCCTGCACCAAGGAGCTTTTCTAATTCAGCTTTCACTAGAAGAGTTATATGAGGGTGCATTTTTCTCAACTTTTGTTTGACTGGTTTGACACTTGGAGCTATGGACAAATGATGCATAATGAGATTAGTGTCCAACCCTGGCATGTCTGAATATGTCCATGCAAAATTAATTTTCTTCTTTTGGAGGAACTCAGTGTAGGCTTTCTTTTCTTGAGGTGATAAAGATATAGCCAAGTGTACAATTTTTGGAGCCTCTTCTGTGCCCAAATTAACAACTTCTGTAGGTTCAACCAATACTGATGATCTGTCCTGAAAATAGCTTGGGAGACTATCAAGTACCTCATCCGTAGGTGCCTCGGAGAGGTTTTCACCCTTGGATACGTCTTTTATTTTTACTTTTTTTGGTTCTAAGACCGCCACACAGTGGTTTTCACCATCAGAACTCTTATTCTTTTTTTCTTTTCTTTTTATCTTGTGACTAAGGTACTTGATGTCAGGTTCTATCATACTGGTAGTTGGTTCACTGGTGGAAGAGACTACAGGTTCAATGGCATTTAGATAGCAGGTGATCTCATAGTTAGTGTGAAATGTCAAGAGTTGAGGCTCTTGATAATGTTGAGACCAATCAATAAGGTTGGGGTCAATAAGCAGTAGGTTAATGACTGGTTCAAGATTAAGGATATAGGTGATGTCATCTCTAGTGACCACAGAATTGGAGTCTATCAAGTATCCCTCTAAGGTGTCTAAATTAGAATTTACCCTATCGAGTGAAGAATCATCTACTAATGTGACACGTGGGTTCCAATCTTCTAATCTAACACATGACTCATTAGCTACGTCCGATTGAGAACTATAAGCATGGACAACATCCATATCCAAGTCAACTATTGCATCTAAGAGTGAATCCCATTCAAACTCATGAGAGTCTATTTTTGAATTATTGTTGGGGCCTCGTGATGTAGAAGCCTCAAGATTTGGAAGAGTTTCCTCTCCTCTAGCAATTTTCTCAATCACAAAATTATTTGAATTATCACCATCTGTTGCAACTGGGATGGAGACACTATCCATAGTCAATCTTGCATTCATATAGTCACTATCTATCACAGCTAGGATAGGAGGACTGTCAATTGTTAAATCTCTGGAATCTCCCCAAAGGAGATTTGTTGAAGGTACCCAATCATCTATCATGTCTTGTTGATTTTTCAAATCTGGTACATATTCTATGTCATCTTCACTATCCCGCCTATCAGGAATGGGGACAGTGCACTTGTTATTCTTCATAAAGCCTAGGCCAACCGGTTTCTTAGATTTACATCCAAAAAGATCATGATTAAGTGGTTTGGCTCTAGCATCTAACTTGTGACTAAGAGGGCCATATCCTGGACAACCCATCTTCTTGACAAAAGTATATCCTCTCCCATAGGACTTAGGAGAGGGGGAGAAATTTTCATTATGCTGGTACTTCTCCTCTTTGTAAATCCAATCTCAAATAGCTACTTCCTCTTTTTCATCTTGTATTGGTATTAAGGATTCCACAAACTTTTCAAATAGTGTCATTGCTGAAGAAGACGGTTTCATCTCCTGTGAAGGTTTTCCATAGGACCTAGGGGAAACAGGCATCTTTGCAAAAGAGTCAAGTTGATACCCCCCCATGCCAAGGTCTATTGATTTAAACTTGTCTTGACAGTCTGCTAAAGTTGCTTGATAATCCTCTGCTTCTTGATTAAGAGGGACATGAACATTAGCTGAGATTGAATTAACTGATAAAGTGCTATCCCCTAGTATGCAAATTTCTACTCCATTGTAGGGGAACTTAACACACTGGTGGTAGGTAGATGGCACTGCCAGCATGTTGTGAATCCATGGTCTACCCAATAAGATGTTGTATGCAAGGGGTCCAGTATCAACAATTTGGAACAAGATATCTTTTTCAACTGGGCCAATCCTGACAGGAAGGACAACCAACCCCTTAGAACTTCGTTCTGCCTCATCATAGGCCTTTATAGTGATCTTCTTTTTAGTGTCGATCACTTCCTCTAAATAGCCCAAAGTTTTTAACAAACTTAAAGTACAAATATTTAGCCTAGCACCCCCATCTATCAACACGTGCCTGACATGAGTTTTATGAATCATTACTTCAATGTGAAGGGCAAGATTGTGTGGATGGATTAGGGATTTGTCATCATCTTCTGAGAAAGAGAGGTAATGTGGGCTAGTAATGTGATTCACCATGCCTTGGAATTGGTCTATATCAATGTTTTTGGGGACATTTGTTGTGCGCAAAGCGTCCTCAAGGATCTGTTTATGTCTAGGGGACAACTCTAGAAGCTCCAAGATTGATATTTGTGCTGGAGTTTTCTGTAACTGATCTACAAGATTGTAGTTTGGTTTGGGAGTAGTGGCGAACTTGGTGACATTCTTGGATGCCACTTGCTTGGGTTTGTTGGATGGACTTGAACTAGGACCTCTAAGAACAATAGGGCTTTGACTCCTTGTAATAGCATTAAGGGCTTGAGAAGACAACCTAGAATGAGGACCTCTCAGCACCACAACAGGTTCTTTGCCAAAGACAGGGGGAGAGTCATAACCATGCGGGTCCTTACTCCTCATCATATTAACACTTGGCTCCACAACTTCAAGCATGTTTACCACATTTTTTGCCACTGTGTAACTGTAGTTGATTGCAGCCTTGCCATCCTTTGGTTTAGAGGTTTCCCCCTTGTCATACTTAGGCAACAGCTCTTTAAATGCTTTGTGATCAGCATTGGTGTTCAGTCCATCCACCTTAAGCTTTCCATTCTCAATGAGATCTTGGATAATGTGCTTGAGTTTCCAGCAATTCTCAATGGTATGCCCAATGCCATTATGAAACGTATAGAAAGCCTTCTCATCCCACCAATGTGGCTTAATGTCAGGGATGTAATGTTTTGCAGGATCCTGAGGATGTGCCAAGTTGTTAGCAATGAGAGTTTTGAGAACATCCTCATATGAGTCACCCAATTTTGTAAATTGTCACTTCTCCTTTTTGGGCCTCTCCTGATATCTTGGTTTACTTTCTTGCTGAGGAGGTGCATTGAGCTTCATAGCTTGAACTGCACTGGACAAGTGAAGGACACCTTGATCTTTAGGTTGGGGAGAGTCTACAACTCCATCATTGACAACTTGTTTTTTCTTGTTCCAATTGTTTTTCTTCCCTTTATCCTTGTTGTTTTGTTGACCATTGTTGCCATTGTTGCTATGTTTGGTCAAAATGCCTTGTTCTTTTAGAACATCCTCAATGCGGCATGCAATTTCAATCATGGTATCAAAGGAATTGAAGACTATCTTTTTGATCTCATATCTCATTTCAGGCACCAAGTTACTAACAAGTATGTCAATCTTTTCATCCTCATGGATCATCCTAGGATACCGAGAGCACTGTCTCCTCCACCTTTGCAAGAAGGTAACAAAGGGCTCCCCCTGATTTTGTTTCAAGTTGCATAGGTCCAACATAGTAACAGATCTTGACAGATTATAGGCGAAGTGTTGAACGAATCGATGAACAAGTTCTCTAAAAGTCTTGACAGGGGGAGTGATATTGGTAAACCATTACATTGCTTGTCCTCTAGGGAATAACCTCATCAAATAGGAGTCATCCTGATGGAATTCAAAGCTCATAGTATAGAACTAGCGCACATGGTCATGTGGATCATCACTGCCATCATATTTATCGTATTGAGGGAATTCCACCCTCTTTGGAAAATCCTTCATACTCACACTCTTGTTGAATGGATTAGGACAAATCAAGTCTAGTGAGAATGAGCTCTTAGGTTGCATCATTTTCTCCATCATTTGCTTCATTTGGCAGATTTCTTCCTCTTGAGAGGGATTTTGCTTTTGTATTTTGTTGTCCACATCAAAATTATAAGGGACTTTGGCACCCTTGTTGATTAGACTTTCCAAGAATTTATCTTTTTTTTGTTCCAAATACCTCTCCACATACTGTTGGAAGATAGGCTCTTGTTGCATTCGCATGAAGTCTTGAGTATCAAGGTCATAATGTGAGCTACCACCTCCATGTTGGGAACCATGATGTACATGTTGGGAGTGTGGTCTTGTATTTTTGGGAGGGGTCTGCCTCCTATAGTGAGCATACTGAGAGGCCCTTCTTCCTCTAGGACTAGGAGATCTAGAAGGGGTTCTTGACCGCCTTCTACTTCTTGGTGTTCTGGAAGGGGTGGAGGGAGAAGAATTATTTCCACTATTGGCACCCCTATTGTTCAATTGGGTATTAATTTGTTGGGCTAAAAGCCTATCTTTCTCTTCTTGAGCAAGTTTCCTTTGTACTTCCAATAAAGCTTGGCTCTCTGCCTCAAGCTGTCTAAATTTTTCTTGATGTGCAGCTTGCTCATCTAAAAAGGCTTTCTTCTCGCACTCAATCCTTTTAAGCCTTTCACTTGTATGCCTTGATGTTGTTTGAAGTGGAGAGTTTGGTCTTGAATGTTTGTACAAATCATTGGTATACGTTGCATTGACATGAGCATCACCAGGTTCATTATCTTGGTCTTCGTGTTGTGACCATTGTTCTGGGCGATCTCATCTCTCATGCCTTTCAGCTCTTTGATGTGCATCTAGGTACCTAGTGCTGATGGGGGGTGAACTAGGTTGAGCATCATTAGAGGAATTACCAAACAAAATCTTGTCTCTGTGTCTTTCATAGATGTCATCAAGAGTTTGATCCATGGCTTCCCTCTCCCACCTAGTGACAGTATAACTCATATCCATACCTGAGTGGGAAGGTGTTGAGGGGGTACTCAAATCGCTAAAATGGCTCTTTGGGTCAAACCAAGTTTCAGACTTACTCCTAGGTGACTGGTCAACTATTCGTTCCTTTTCCTTTCTCTTTTGACAAGTCTGAACTGGGGGTAGTTGGTTGAAGACTATCTGAGGTCACTTTCCTTGGCTCACTTGATATCTTGTTGTTACTAACATGAAAGGGAGAGTTTAGGCAAACAGACAATTCTAGGAAACGTCAATACTAGACTAGGATAGTAAAAGTTTTCTCTTGTCTGAGAGAAATGGTGAAATAGAACTGTTGCAAATAGGTGCAAACCAACACTGCCACAAAGATGCTCAATTCTTGGGTGAATACCTGAGCACGTATGGATCAGGAGGATGACTTACACAAAGTATATTGAGTTTGAATTGTATGAAAATGGGTGGACGAAGAGATTACTAGCACTCTCCAAGTGTGTTATCAGAGTCTGAAAATTTATCTATTTGATAGGAACAATTCCTGATTTGCCAATCTCAAGAAAAATCACATATGAGATCAAGGATCACTAACTCAAAAGGTCAAGGACACAAGAACCCTAAATACAGAACAGGTCTCTAGAACTGGGACAAGTCACCTAATCGAAGAACTTAGTATTTCAGTTTGTTGTTCATTTTCAAAGACCAAGAAAGTATATCAATGGATTTGTATCAAGCACATAAGATAGCAATCAGGGAGTTCAAGCAAGCAATTGTCTTCAAACAATGAGCAAGGGGCAAACCAACCTTGCACATGAACAAGAATAGTGACTTAGTATGCTACTCCTTAAAGATTCTACTTGTGTATGTTCTTGGATATGTTTTAGCGGGCACTCAGAACACAACATCCTAGAAAGCTGTCTACAAGGATATACATGGCTTTTCTAAAGGGTGTCCTCGATATACGCAAGGTACATGAGGCCCAAATCTGTAGATGAGAAGAATCAAAAATTACACAGCCAGGGGGAGATGGTAACCCAAATCTCCTCCTTCACTTCTCAAAGGTATAAAGTTCTTTGAGGCTTAGCCAAGAGTGAAATCTAACTCATTCCCAAGAGAGGTGTCTTTGGATTCACCTCCTGATATTTATACTCCGTCGGAACATGGGAGTTAAGGTCATCCCTTGAGGTGATGAAATCCCCAAGCAGGCCTTCTAAAAAAATGAAAAGTAAGTAATTCTCTATCAAAAAGTATTGAAAAGCACTAAAGGTGGAACACTTAACGCTTAAAGCAAATATGAGGTGAGTCCACAAGGTGGAACACTTAACACCCCACATAAGCTACAAACAATTCCACAACCTAGAAAACAAGTGAGTTCCAAAAAGCACAAAAGGGTTGCCTAGTGGAACAATTAACGCTTCTTTCCTATAGACCCCTCCCCTTTAATGTGGCGCTGAGATTGCAACCACAGGGCGGAAATGAGGGACCAGTGGATTAGCAAGTCTAATAACCCAAGATAGCAATCTAGATCAATCACAATTAATCTAAGACTGCTAATCAATACTACTCATAAGTACAAGAGGGTTTGAATCATGGAATATTTAACTTTCCAAGTAAACATGAAGCGAGTCCACAAAGTGGTGCATTTAACTCTTCATGTAAACAAGGAATGAATCCATGCCCTAGATTAATTAATGAGATTTTTTTGATATTGGAACCAAGAATTACTTAATGTTTAAACACAAGCATTCACTTAAACACAAACTTGTATAAAATCAAATCTATGTTCATTCATTTCCCATTAAGAGCATAAAAAATGTGTTCTATGAAAGCATGTAACACTCAAGCCAAACACATGAGAGATTGATTTTATGCCCAAACCAAGTGTTATAGAGATTTTAAGAACTCACCTTAGGTCCAAAGATATACACTCCAGCATTTAGCACACATCCGAAAAAAAACCCTAAAATGGTTAGATATGAAAATCAATTATTAGGAGTTTGATTTAACATTGTTGTCTTCAAGACAGTCTTTAAAGATTGATTTATTTGACCCATAAAACCACAATATTAAAATTTCTGAAAAGAATGAAGTTTTTAGCCAACATCAAGAACTACCATTTCCCAAAATTATAAGGTCTCATGATTCCATTTGGTTCCTCAACCAATAACCTTTTCAGACTGCAATTTTTCTGTCATAAATCAGATTTAAAACACCAAACCCTGTCTAGAGAATCACATATCTTTCTCAAAAAGAATCCAAATGAAACCAAACCAATTTCAAAAAAACTATTATTGAATCTAGTTTCTAAATATATAATCCATTTATTTTTTTCATTCATAAATTATTTTCTAAGAGAAAATCATTGCCTACAACTCCAATGCAAATTGTTAAAAACTAGTTTTCACTCAAATGACCATAACTTTCACAAATCTGCATAAAAATGACTCAAACCAAAAAGAAATGAAAGATAATTCATGTATCTTTCTAATTAATATTATTATAGGTCATGATTCTTCATACTTTGTCTGTACTAGATGTTTCAATCTGACTGTATTCAGAGAATCTCAAATCCGCAAATACCCACTTTCACCAAAATGATCATAACTTATTCATTTCTTTATAAAAATAAACCAAACCAAAATAATGAGAAAGATGATTCATCATTATATCCATCCATTACTATATTATAGGGTTTCCAAACTGTACATGGCCTTACAAGGCCTGGAACCAACACTAAAATTGAAAAACCAATCAAGAATGAGGCTAGAAATTAATCTTTTCTGCCCCACGGTGGGTGCCAAAAATATGTGCTAGAAAGTAGTCACACTTCTGTGAATCATTACATTCAAGAAGACTCAAGAATGAGGTCTCAAACTGTGATTCACAGCTCTCTATTCATGGAGTGCAGGGATTTGTATATGAGGCCCTCAGATTGACCTAGTTATGCCCATGCAAGTACATCAAGAAACGAGAGATTCAAAGATGAATAGCAAGCATGCTAATCTCCATGATCATCAAGTTATTGGATGCAAATGAAACTAGTCTAGATGATAACAATGCAAGAAATAAACTATTCTATTGAAATGAATGGTTATACAATGTTAACCTATGAAAGGAAACATGAATTTAAACTATTATGTGAATGCAATATTAATCTAAACTATGGATTTCCATAAGGCATGAGAGAAGAAGACAAGAAGAAAGAAGTCTCAAATATCCAAGCTCCAAATGTGCTCAACAAGCTTCTTCCAAGATTGCTCTCCAAACCTATACCAATAACATGAAAATTCTCGGATCTGAAATGAGAAGGAGAGGGCTCCTTATATAGGAAAATGTGGAAGAGAATGCATCCTCAAGAGCAATGTGGGATAAATTCAAAAAGAGGAAATAAAGCTCATTTTTTAGAAAGTGTGGAGAGAAAAGGGATTTTATTTATTTTTAATTATTTGTTTCCCTTTTTTCATCACAAAGAGCTTTAAGAGGATTTTTTATTTATTTAAAAGAATGATTCTCTATTAATTAAATAAGATAACATTATTTAATTAAAAGAGAGATATCATAAGATAAAATCATTTAATTAAAAAAGATTTTAATTAAATAAATTTATTTCATTTTAAAAGATATTTCTTTCAATTAAATAAAGTTATTTTATTTATTTAAGAGGGAATATTTCTTTCAATTAAATAAAATTATTGAAAGAATCAGGAAAAGGATTTTTGTTTTGTTTTTATTTGATTTATTTCCTTTTCCATCACAGATTTTGCTTTAAGTGGGGATTTTATTTATTTAAAAGAGGAATTATCTTTTAAATAAATAAGATAAGTTTATTTAATAAAAAGAGGAATATTTAATTAAATAAGATAAAATCATTCAATTAAAAGGGGTTTTAATTAAATAAGATTATTTTATTTAAGATATTTCTTTTAATTAAATAAGTCTATTTTATTTATTTAAAAGAGAATATTTCTTTTAATTAAATAAAATTATTGATGAAATGATCAAACCTTAGAAATATTTGAATTATTGATTTAATTGCAATTTGATCAAGGAATTGATTTGAAAATTGCAAAGCATTGATTTAGGAAATTGATATTTGACAAATTGAATAAATGGGGCCCAAAGTCTAGGCGACCATTTTAGGGTGCATACAGGTTGTAGCCAGAAAATCCATCGAGCATAGACATCATTTTGGCCCCTGCAACTGTCTGTAACAAGTGATCCATGTTGGGGAGTGTGTAGTGTTCTTTTAAATAAGCTTGGTTTAAATTTCTAAAATCTACGCATATCCTTATTTTTCCATTCCTTTTCCTCACAGGAATGATGTTTTCTATCCATGTAGAGTGGTGGATAGGGTAGATAATCTTGGCTTTGAGCATTTTATCAACCTCTCTAAAGATGGTGTCTACCACTTTAGGATCGTAGTTTCTTTGTTTCTACCTCAATGGGGTAGCATTAGGTTTTAGGGGAATTTGATGCTTGAAATTTCCTCCCATAAAGCTTTTTAAATCTTCGTAACTCCAGGAAAAGACATCTTGATATTTTAGAAAAAGACTTCTAGCTTCCGCTTTCTCTTCAGGTGTGCAACACTTCCCTATGTTCATCATTCTAGGATTTGACTCATTCCCAATGTTCATTCCTTCATATTCTCCAGTCGTGAGACCTTTCTCTATCCTTTTCCTCTTAACATAAGTATCATGATGATTGAACAATTTCTCTAAAGAAATAAAATATGGGGGAATGACGTTACCTTGTAATTGAGTCACACCTAGTTCATCTTTCTTCCATTTCTTGGTATGATCTTATGAGAGATCATTTGGATTTTCTTCAGGGGAATTATCATTACCTTCAGAGAAGAGTTGCAGACATTTGTCATCATCAAATACTTGCCAATCATCTATGTTATCAGGCACTGATGGCCTGTACATTACTTCTACCTAGTACTTCTTGTCTTTAAATTCCAGATGAGGTAGTAGTAAGGAAGTGGAGACTGCTAGAGAATCTGCTTTAGAATTTAATTGTCTAGGGACATATTCGATTGCAAAGGCATCTAGTCCTTCAACCTCATCCCATACCGTATTTCGGTAACTATTCAATTTTTTATTTTTAACAGAGTATTGACTTTTGATTTGGCACACAATCAACTAAGCATCACCTCGAGCTTTTAGAATTTTCACACCCTTTTCTTTCGCAGCAATTATTCTGAGTAACAACACCTCATACTCAGCCATATTGTTGGTATTCGCAAACTCTAATTTGAAATCCATCAGCTCAGGTTCACCTTCAGGTGGAATTAATACAACTCCGGCACTAGATCCAAAGGAAGAACAACTACCATCAAATTCTAGTGTCCAAGCTTCTTCTTGTTTTCTTTTAGGTTCATCAACAATGTCCTGGGTAAACATCATGTAATTGCCGAACTCCAATTCTTGATACAAGATTTGAGCTTTCGGATCATCAAATTTCATAACTGTGAACTTTAACTTCTCTTCAGGCTCTAGTTTGACCTTCTTATTTCCCACGGTAATTACTGCCTAAGACCAATCCAATTTAATCTCCCTACCTAAGTCTCTGCAAAAACTTTTGCTGAGCAATAACCCATAACTTGTCAGTATATCTGGAACAAGGATCGTCAATAGCATCTTCTTTTCAGGATGGGAAGCCAGAGCTACCTGAGCATCTTTGATTTGACCAAGTAAAGGAAAATGCTTAGCATCAATAGAATAGCATCTACCATGGACCTTTGTCATGGTGATGCCTAAGGCTTTGGCTACAGGGGAAGGCATCACGTTATTAGAAGTACTTGAATCTATGATACAGTTGCTAAGTTTACAACTGTTGATATACAAGGAGATGTAAAATGGTTCAGGTTTTTGACCCAGGAAAGTAGCCAATATAGTGGTTTCTCCTTGTTCAAATAGTTTTGCTAGTGAGGAATCATCTTCATTGGAAGAGGTGATATTTTGATTCAAATTTATACTATCTCCTTTTAAGTAATCCATGAATCTTTTCAATTCAACAAGATTTGACCTTAAATAATCTATGGGAGAAATTTGGATTTTGGAATTTTTACAGAATTGAATGAAATCAAAAGAATCATTTTCCTTACCCGGCTGTGAGATTTTCATTCCCTGACTAATTTCTTTCATACCTGAAGTAGATG
Organism: Chamaecyparis obtusa; assembly: GCA_027943335.1. Classification (NCBI taxonomy): domain Eukaryota; kingdom Viridiplantae; phylum Streptophyta; class Pinopsida; order Cupressales; family Cupressaceae; genus Chamaecyparis; species Chamaecyparis obtusa. The sequence goes on along the minus strand of BSBK01001309.1, from coordinate 128,912 downwards.
CATCATTGGTTCCTGTTGAAGGAACGACAATAGGAGTTTTGTTTTTCTGGCTCTGAGTTAGAACTACGCAGGTAGTGCCATCTATAGTAGCATAACATTCCCCTTGCTTCTCAAAATCAGATTCATACTCAAAAAGTAGATTTACAGAGTCACCATGCGAGCATGAATTTGGTTCATTGTTTGGTGTAGCGGTATCCAACTCATTAGTCGATAATAATTTCATCATGCGAGCTATTTCAGGATAGCTCTCACCATTATGGTATGTCGTTAGATGAAGCATGCACATATTTCCTTTCTTAGGGGGAGCCTCAATTACAAGTCTCTGTTGCGGGGCAGGTAATTGTAGTGCCCTACTATCAATATTTCTACTATTCTGGTCTTGAAATGGTTTTTGGTACGGATTGTTGAACTTAGGGAGTTACCTTTTTAAAGTGATGATTTCATTGGACATTTTATGCATCATCTCATTAGTCGATGTAGTGCCACTTGAACTAGCACCTATCTGTATTTCTTTTTTCCATCTGCTAGCAGAAATCATGTCATCTTCTAACTCAATGGTTGTTTTTTGAGCATTGTCCAAATATGTAGGTTGTGCTCTCCTCAAGTCATAATTTATATATGGTGGCATGGCATACATAAAGAATATTTTCAGATTTGTAGGAGTGGGTCTATCGGCCATGGAAATTATGTTGGCAATCTTATTGAATTTAGCAACAAACTCCCTCATACTTATAGAAGCTTGTTTCTTGATAGAGTTCAATTGCGTCAACAACACATGTTCATCTTCAGATGTTTTGAACCTGTCTTCAAAAGTTGTCCTCATAGTATCCCAACTTGTGATTCAAGCATCATCTAAGTGATAAAACCAATCAACTACTGCTTCAACTAGAGTTTCAACAAATAGCCTAACAACAACATCTTCATAACCAACTCCTAGAATATGAGTTGTTGCGAAGAAGGCTTTAATGTGTTCATCTATAGTAACTTTTCCATCTCCTGAGAACTTAGGAAAGTTATTTCTAGATCCTGAAGGGAGTGGGTGATATGTTGTGAATTGTAAAGGACCAGTTGCAGTGGCCCATGGAGCTACTATGACTGAAAGTGCAGGGTGTTGAGGAAAATTAATAACAGGAGGAGCAACTACTTGGTGTAGAGTTAATACCTAGCAAGTTGTAGCCAATGAAGTTTGTGTCTTGGGAGGTGAAGGTGGTCTACTCATGCTTCTTTTATCACCTTTCTGATGAGGTAAGTATATTATGGGAAAACTGAGCTCAGTGAGCCTTTCAAATGTAGGGTCTTTTCCACCTTGCCCCTTGGCACTTCTAAGAAATCTTCTTTGATCCAGAGCTCCGAATTAGTTTTTCTCCCTAGCTTCGTGCTCTTCTTTGTGTTGATTTCTTCTCTGAATTTCTCTTTCAAGTGCTTCTTCTCTCACTTCTTCTTGTTCAAGCACTTGACTCACATTCCTATAATGCTCTGCATTTCTTTTGTATCTCCAAGCGAAAGTATTTAGGGATGAGACTATGTCTTCTTGATCATCCTGAAAACCAAGATTGGGTTGAAGCACAAGGAACACGTTCTCATGAGGTAACACCATTTTTCTTCATGAAAAATATTCTCATCTAGCGACTGTTTCTCTCCCCAGCAGAGTCACCAAAAATCTGTTGGTAAACAGATTGTTCTTTTTAGATTTAACTCTTTATTAGCCCAAAATCTCTTAAGAAGCAATGTGAATACGAACAATTGGAAAGTTGTTATCTATTCAACTAACTTTCCTCTGAATTTTAATAGGTACATCTCCCTTATGTAAAAGATATGCAATGAATTTTGTTTGTTCTAAATCCTAATAGGGTATGTTCTTGACCAGAGAATAGAAGAGGTAACCAAATTAGCCCTCGATGAACAACTAATCCAGGCAATGATTTTGATTCTAAACTCTAACCGACTTTGTCATTTCACAATGCTTATGAATTCACACTAGTGGTGATACAATAATGAATCCTACTTGAAAGAATAAAAATGCAATAAAACAACATAGATGAATCTAATCTAAAATAGGACACATGAGTATTTCCCAACCTCCAAGTAATGCTTCAATTACTGTCGATTAGTTGCACTAAAGAGTAGAAATAGAACTCTGTCTATTTCCTAATTTCAATCCAACTTAAGAAAAACAAACATTCAAACTTACAAAAGCATGGAACAGTAAATAAATGGCACAAAACACATTCTAGATTAACTCCGCAACAAGATGTATTTCACGCCAAAAATTAGTTGACTTATTCATTGATTTTCAAAGTGTTACATATAGGCTCCAAGAATTGAGTCATTACAAAAATCACCTAATCGATTCACATTCTACAAAGGTCAATAAATGACAAGTGGCCATTTATTGACTATACAATATATATCAAAAAGGAAAAAGGGGGAAACTATTTGTTCTTTTCTGATTTCTTCCCCTTCTCCAACTTAGCCTTATGAGCTTTAGCGGCCGCAAGAATTGGAATCATCTTTTCAGAATTAGGAATATAAATGTTTTTAAATCTTATGATCTAGTGGGCATGATCTTTCTCTATGCATTTTGTAGCATCTTTTCAAGGTTGTGTCTTCTCCATGGCTTTGTATATACATCCACCGAGTTGTTGAAGATCAAGTATTCTATCAAGATGAGACCCAAATAACTCTGCGAGCTGGTCCAAGTAGTTAGAGAATGACTTCTGCATATTGGTTATACCAATCAGGCTCTTTCCTTCTCCTCTAGTTTGAGACTCAGAGTGAAGACCTGTTAGATATACAAATATTTTACTTTGCTCTTTGGTGATTTCTTCATTGGCCGCTTTCATTTCTGTCTCTACCTTGATTATCATCTCCATTTTGAATTCTACCCCCTAGAGCCACTCGATTAGGGGTTCATCTCCTTTCTGTAATATGTTGGCCTTGATTGCATCCTTAGTCTTCATTGTGACTAATCAATGCAGTAGCACCATGCACTCTTCACATCTCAACCTCTCTGTTGTGAGTGTCTACATATGTCCTTTGAGTGAATCTTTCTCTACCTCTAACTTTAAAAAGATATTTCTAAGATGTTCAATGGCTACCAGACCTTCAGACTTAATTCATTTGATCCACCTCCTGCCAATATGCTTGAAATGCTTAACCTATTGCAATTTGGAAATTATGGCCTGATTCTTGAGCCACACGAGTGGGAGATTTTTTAAAAATATTCGTTAGAGTTCTAACATTAAGATTTAAATTTAATGCATCTTATTAACGACCTTAGAAAATCACTTTTACCCATTTGAAGTAGTTGTAACAGTAACTTTATTGATGCAGTGGATTTTTACTTTTCCACTTCTCTTAATTTGATGGCTTAGTCAGAGAACTCACTTCGAAGGTAGAAACCTGACTGTGGAGAAGCTGAGAAGTGATTTCCTGAAAATCCACCACCGGCCCCCCCTTCCTTAGCAATTTTCTTTTAGATATCAAAGCAGGTTACCTTCTTCATACCTAATGATTTGGCACCAGTGGTTTCTCAGACTCATTTCCTCACAAGTTATTACTCTTCAGAAATCAACCTTCCCAAGTGATTTTTCGATAAAGGAGAAGTTGAAAACTGATTCTCCAAGAAAAATCCCTTACTCACTTTCTTCCATTATATGATCACTTTAATCAATGCGGGGATTCAGTCTTATTTCCTCAAAATCTCAATACTTGGCTTTCAAAAACCTCTGATACACTTTCAACTGTCTTTCAGAAAGCAACCTCTGTAAGAGAAACTCCATAAGTGGAGAATTTCACTATAGCTTCTCTACCAAGCTACTTTTCTGGACCCAGCTCATTCTTAACCTGAGAATCTCGATCTCCAAGCCTTGTTTGTGCGATTGATGATCCTTGTGTTTGCATCCCATGGAA
>BSBK01001309.1:0-120000 GCA_027943335.1 Chamaecyparis obtusa | reverse complement strand
TATATGATGAGAGATTACATAAGTATACTATTGTGGCTGATGGAAAGAAACAAATCTTGTTACCATTGATGGAAGAACCTTTTAGTAATGTTTTCACATTTGTGAAAGTTTTCTTAATGGAAGGAAGGAAGTTTGTTAAATATTTGAAAAGGAATGATGTATGTTTTGCTGTGATTCCTAACAAACCGAGTAAGAAAACAAAAGATAATGTTCCTAAGGAGATTGATAAGTTACTCACTAGGTATAGTGAAATCATTTCTAATAATGTACCTGATGGTTTTCCACCAAAGAGAAGCATTGATCATTGTATGGATCTAATCCCTGGAGCTAGTTTACCAAATAAGGCACCTCATCGATTAACACCTACCAAGAATCAGGAATTGAACCGACAGATTCAAGAATTGCTGGAGAAAGGTTTGATCAAAGAAAGTTTGAGTCCTTATGCAGTACTTGTTGTATTAGCACTAAAGAAGAATGGAGAATGGAGAATGTGTACTGATTCCAGAGGAATCAATAAGATAATAGTGAAGTATAGGTTTCCTATACCGAGAATGGATGATATAATGGACAGTTTGACTAGAGCAAAGTATTTCACCAAAATTGATTTGAAAAGTGGATATCATCATATCAGAATCAGAGAAGGTGGTGAATGGAAGACTGCTTTCAAGACAAAAGAAGGTTTGTATGAGTGGTTGGTTATGCCTTTTGGTTTAACTAATGCACCGAGTACTTTTATGAGGCTGATGAATGAAGTTCTAAAGAAATTCTTGGGTAAGTTTGTGATTGTATATCTTGATGATATTCTAATATTTAGTAAGACTAGAGAAGAACATTTGTTGCATGTTAGACAAGTTTTACAGAGACTGAAAGAAGAAAAGTTGATAAATCTGAAAAAGTGTTCATTTATGAAAGAGGAGATTTTGTATTTGGGATTTGTGATCTCAATTGATGGTTTGAAGATGGATCCTGAAAAGGTTGAAGCTATTTTGAATTTGCCTACACCTGTGAATGCTAGTGAGGTAAGATCATTTCATGGTTTGGCAAGTTTTTACTGAAATTCCATAAGGAATTTCAATTCAATTTGTAATGCTATGACTGAGACTATGAGAGGAGATAAAAGGGAATTCAAGTGGACATATGGAGCTGAAAAAATGTTTGAGAATCTAAAGCAGAAGGTTGTTGAATTACCTATTTTGGCATTACCTGATTTCAGTAAGGTATTTCAAGTGGAAAGTGACACAAGTGGAAGTGCAATTGGATCTGTGTTGAGTCAAGAAGGTAAACATGTTTCTTTCTTTAGTGAAAAGTTGAATGATGCTAGAAGGAAATATTTTGTGTATGATCAAGAATTCTATGCTATTGTTCAAGCACTAAAGAAATGGAGACATTATTTGATACCGAGTTAATTTGTGTTGTATATTGATCATAAAGCTTTACAGTATTTGGGTAGTCAGAGTAAGTTGAATCAGAGACATATGAAATGGGTTGAGTATTTGTAGAGTTACACATTTGTGATAAATCATAAGAGTGGAGTCACTAACTGAGTTGTTGATGCATTGAGTAGAAGAAGATCTTTGATGACCGAGATGAAAATTGAAGTTCTTGGTTTTGATGAGATGACAGATTCTTATGAGTTTGACCTTGATTTTTTTGAGCTGTGGAGAAAGTGCAGAGAACCTATTCAAGATCAACAAGACACTAAATGGAATGAATATTTTATTCAGGAAGGTATGTTGTTTAAAGGTATTCAGTTGTGTATACCAAGAGGAGTAATGAGAACTAATTTGATAAAAGAAAAGCATAGTAGTGGTTTGGATGGACATTTTGGTATTGATAAAACATGGAATTTTCTTAAGGAGAAATACTATTGGCCGAAGTTGTATAAAGATGTTCATAAATTTGTGAAAAGTTGTGGAGTTTGTCAAGTTGCAAAAGGAGTAAGTCAGAATACTAGATTGTATGTACCGATTGTTGTTCTTGAGAAACCTTGGATTGACATTAGTATGGACTTTGTTCTTGGCTTACCGAAGACAACAAGAGGTAATGATTCTATATTTGTTGTTGTGGATAGATTTTCTAAGATGGCACATTTTATACCTTATAGAAAGACATCAGATGCAGTACATGTAGAAAATCTTTTCTTTAAGGAAATTGTCAGATTGCATGGATTACCGAGGAGTATTATCTCTGACCGTGACAGTAAATTTGTTGGATACTTTTGGAAAACCCTTTGGAAGAAATTTGGCACTAAGTTGAAATACAGTTCTACATTTCACCCACAAACTGATGGATAGACTGAAGTTGTGAATAGAAGTTTGGGAAATCTTTTGAGATGTTTAGTTGGAGACACACCGAGTAATAGGGATTCTGTGTTGGCACAAGCAGAGTTTTCATACAACAATTCAATGAATAGGAGTACTAGAAAGACACCATTTGAGATTGTGAGTGGCATACAGCTAAGAGGTATATCTGATTTGAGAGACATTGATGATGAAAATAAGAGAAGTGTTGAAGGAGTAAAATTTGTTGAATACATGAAGACATTGCATGAAGATGTGAAGCTGAAGCTGGAAGAAAGTAATCAAAAATACAAAGATAGAGCTGATAGATCTAGGAGAAATAAAAATTTTGATGTTGGTGATGAAGTGATGGTTCATTTGAAGAAAGGTCGATTTCCTATTGGAACATATGGGAAGCTGAAAATGAAGAAGTTTGGACCTTGCAAGATTTTGAGAAAAATTGATAGTGGAAATGCATATGAGATTGAGTTACCTAATTACATGGACATATCACCGATTTTAAACATTACTAATTTGTATGAGTATCATGAACCTAATGAATAAATGGCAGTACTGATAGAATATCCTAAGAAGCAGAATGAAGAGATTGAACAGATTTTGAAGCAAAGAGTTGGCAAGAGCACAAGAGGAAAGCAATATATGGAATATTTGGTAAAGTGGAAGAATAGACCGATGGAAGATAGTTCATGGATTTCACAATCTGAGTTGGATGCAGCTCGGATGGTACCTACCAAATGATTCAGAGAATCATTTCAAAGTAACCCCAGGTGTCTAATGCAAGAGCATCTCGAGTCCTTGGCAATCCTGTGTCACCAAAACATTTTGGAGTTTGTTTGTGTTGCTCGGTTCCTGCTTTGATCGAGCTGGTCAGTAATTGGTCAATTTCCTTTGGTTACTGAGTATGATCAGTTATCTCCTGGGTGGTCAGTTATTTCACTGGCACTCAGTGATGCTTGTCTTTTGCTCGGTCATCCTTGCTTACCGAGTAGTTTCTTTTGTTTATGTTGAGGCTGTCTTATGCATTTATTATGGTTCATAGATTTAATGTGGATATTAATCATTGGGAAGCATGTGGTCCTAGATCTAACGATTTCTTCCTTTGATTATGGATCTGAAGGATGACTTTGTTCGGTAGTCTCTTGTATAAATGTAGTTGTTTGGTTGTAGTTTAGGGAGGTAGTTTTTAGATAGAAGATAGAAGATAGTAAATTGGAGATTGTTGGGAGATCCTCACATGTTTGAGGACTTCTATAATTCATTTTAATATCTGGCCCTAACTGGGAAGGCCTTATAGCCCAGCATGTATGATTATATTCGATAAAATTTATTGAATGATCTGGCATTCTCTCTCTCACAGTTTTGTTATTTGCTTCTGTGTGTTGTCGAGCAGGCTTGGATCATTAGGGTGTGCCATCCTTTGGCCCCTCTTGACCCCTACCTTGCGCCAATTGGGATGGCCATAAATAGGTCTGATGCCAGGTTCACCTTGTTGGCACCCCCTTTTGTGACGTTCATTGTTGTCGTAATTACAACGCCACTCGAAATCGTCAATTTTTTTGACTACAAAACTACGACGTCAGGTGGTGTTGTTATATCAATGGTAAACCATCCTAATTCAGATGACCTACCATCGAAAAAAGGTCTCAAATGTACTAGTGGGGCATGTCCACCCAGCTGGACTATTATTTCCACATGAAATTCCAAAATACAAATGGAAAGTCATCAGTATGGATTTTATCCAGGGTTTTCCCATGACCAGACAAAGGCATGATGTCATTTTTTTTATAGTTGATAAACTCACCAAAGTGGCTCACTTTATTCCAAGGAGTTTGTGAGATGGATCCTTGGTTTTAGCCAAGAAGTTTGTACAAGAGATCTTTATATTGCGTGGTGTGCCAGAGACTATCATATCTAACAGAGACACTTGGATTACATCAAGGTTTTGGACAACCTTGAATGCTTCCTTGGGTACATGTCTCAACTTTAGCACTACCTATCATCCTCAAATGAATGGGAAAATAGAGAGAGTAAATTAGGTGATTGAGGATTTTCTTTATATGTACTACATGAATTAGCATTACAAATGGGAAGAATACCTTCCCTTGGTAGAGTTTTCATATAAAAAATCTTACCATGCTTCTTTGGGTATGGAAAATTCGAGACACTTTATGGGTGTAAGTGTCACATCCCTATCAGTCAAGACAGAGTTGAGGACTAGATTGTGATTGGTCCTGACATGTTGAGAGAGATGGAGGAATAGATGACTTTGATCCAAGGTAGGTTGAAAGAGGCAGTTGATTAGCAAAAGAGCTATGCGAATAAGAATTGCACTATTAGGTAGTTTCAAGAAGGGGACAAGGTGTTCTTTTGTGTGAGACCTCAAAAAAGATTGATTTCTTTTGGCAAGTCTTCGAAACTTGCACTGAGATTTGTGGGACCATTTGATGTGTTAGAGGTTATCAACCCCGTTTCTTACTGACTTGATCTACCACATGCTTTGGCCTGAATCCATAATGTATTTCATGTTTCTTTGCTTAAACCTTATTATCTAGATGCTTCTCATATTTTAGATTGGCATTCTTTACAGGTTCATGATCCAGGGGTAGTGTTGGTGGAGCCTACCTATCTCATTGACCAACATATTATTCGAGTATGCAATAAGGATGTTTTGTAGTACAAGGTCCAATGTGATCAATTCTCTGTTGACAGTGCCACTTGGAAGGATGCAGAGGATATGCATAGATATTTTCCTCATCTATTTTCATAGACATTTTTATGATTTCACTTTCATGTATATATTTTGTGTGTTGTGAACATTTTTTTGTATTTTCATGTGACATCGGGTCGATGTCTCTTCGTAGTTGGGAGGGATGTCATGACTCGACCTAGTCAACTTCTATTTTTTTGGACTTTCATGAGACTTTTTGAATTTTTTTGACCTAGTCGCTACATTTAGATTGGTGTCAATATTCCTACTATGCGCTTTGTTAGAATTTTTAGTCGATATGTTATCTTAATATGCTCGACTATATGATAGTTCTGCTTCATTTCCACTTTTAATGATTAGGAAATTATGCTTTGATGACTACTCATCTATGATGAGGTTATGCTCCATGAAGACATAAGATGCTATGATGTGCATTTTGATGATTTATGATGCAAATTATAATGAAATAATATTTTATTTCATTTAATTATGGTTTATGGGTACTAACCTATTGATGTCACCTCGAGTGTGTTTGAGGTTTTGCAGGTCGTAGGTGGAAGTGTGGTTGAGGTAGAGGAGTTTAGCTCCTTTGTAGCATTGGTTTGGATGATCTAACCTTGCACACACCACTTAGAAGTACTAAGTTATGTTAGAATAGAGCCTTTTGTCTCTCACCCTATCTCAATGTGAAAAGTGCATTTTATTTCAAAATATATAATTGAAAATAAAAAACAAAAGATTATTGGAAGATTAAACTGATTATTCTCCTTCATGCTTATTTTTTCTCAAACATGATGTTATAGTCTTTTGATTGAATTTAGAATGTACCATTTGAAATATGGTGTTAAAAAGAAAAATATATAATATATGTTGGGGAAATTATCTTATTATAGAATAATATAAAATAAAAAAATTTTAAAAAATACTTATTGATTTAGACATTATTGTATTCCTTGGAAAAATTATTCATGGATTAAAAAGACATCGTCAACAAGAAACAATTGCTAGTGGACAAGTGGCCTTTTAATAGGAGATTAAGGGTTCATTTCAAATGCACCCGGAGGTCTTTTGGAATATTTTCTTATTTTCAAGAAACAAATATCTTGATTCCATCTTGGAAGGTCTAGAATTTTTTTTAAAAAGTTACGTGTTTATTTGAGGGGTGTTGGAAGAGAAAACTTGGGTGGAAAATACTATGTAGCTGGATTTGCGTTCAGTGGAATCACACAACAGAACAGTACTGTAATCACCTAAAAATGGACAAAGACAATTTAACGATAATTCAAAGCAAATTAAGTCAAATCAAAGAAAATTAAGGAAAAAATTGAATCAATTGAATCACAATGCATAATTAGCCAATCAAAATGAAAATCAAGTCCTAATTCAATATCAATCAAAATTGAGAGCATTTTAATCAAGTGCAATCAAATCAAAATACAATTAATTCAATTAATTGTATAGTCTTGGATTAAATTAAATTCAACCCATTCAAGGGGTACATGGCTAAAATAAATCAATTAATAAATATCAATTACTCTCAACAAACCAAAAGGAGAGGAAAATCAAGCAACCAATAAAATTTGAGGAAAGGCATTCACATGGATCAAGCCCAATTGAATCTCATTCACTCAAAGTGAAAAGGAATCTCAACCATCCATCTTGTCTACTTGTCCCAAGCTTTGAGGACACAAACTTTGCTTTGTCTTCAAAGGGTGGAACCAAAGACTTAACCCCAACTCAATCATGATTAAACACAACTACACCCCCTACCATTGGAAAATCTATAAAAGGAAGGCCAAAGTCCTTCATAATTCATCAACCACCTATCTAAGAATTGCATCAAACCTCTTGCAATTTGAGTTTAGAAAAGCATTTAAGAGCAATTTTAGCATTTATCTTGATAATTGTTAGCTTTAGCATTGTTTTATCTCTATCATTCTCATTCTAGGACTGTCATTAATGAGAGCTTGCTGAGAGCTCACTCATTAACATCTTAGTTAGAGAGCCATAGGATGCTCAATTAATCATTGATTTTGTTAAATAGTTGCTCAATTGTGGTTGTATTTAGTTATTATTTCACATATTGTTGATGATTAACCCTAATTCTATGAAGATACTTTTATTAGTATACAAGTACCATGTTCCTCTATTTTCCTATCAATATTTCTTTGAAATTTTTTTGCCTATGTTTAAGAAATGTGAATAGTTGAGTTGAACAAACACCTTTTTCTTTCTTTTAAAAAAGGAAGTTTAAATAAAAAGCTACAGTAAATACATTATTTTTCTATGTATTTTTTGAAAGATTTGAGAATACAAATCTTCACAACCCATGAATATCTACAAACTGGAATAACCTATTACAAGAGAAGAATGGAGATAAACTACAATAGCTCTCAAAAGTAAAATTGCATTCGAGAAATTAAAAAACAAAAATACAAGATTCATCCTTATAAAAGGAGAATGAGAAACCCTAAGAGAATCTTTAGAGAGGAATAAAAGGTAAAAAGAACCTATTACTCTAACACCCCCCTTAAGATGATCTTAGGGAGAAGCTGCAAAGTAAAAGTTAAAGAAGCTAAAGTAAAACAAGCTGAAAATAAAATTTGGGTCCTAGCAACAAAGTCTAATCAGGTACCCAATCACAACCAAATCTCCGTAAAGTGGAGAAATAGAGAAATCCACATGGAAAAACTCTACTCTAAAAAGAGATGAAACAACATGCTAAAAAGAAACATGAAGGAAGGAAGGCCTCATAGAGACTCCCCAAGGACAACTTCCTTCACCCCAAGCATCGAGCGCAACTGAAGATAGCATGGTGAGGCAAAAGATTTAATGAAGATGTCAGCAACCTTCTCAATTGTAGGAATATACTCCAAGATGAGAACACCATCTTGGATCAACTTTCAAATGAAGTGCATGTGGATCACAATGTGTTTGGTCTGTTGATGCTCTACTGGGTTGCGGGAAATGTGAATAATACCCTAATTATCACACCATAGAATAGTGGGACTGTCTGGAGGAAACCCAAACTCAGTCATCATTTATCAAAGCCATAAAACCTCTTGACTCACTATCATAGCTACTCGATACTCTGCCTCTGTAGATGATAATTCATGAGCGGTTTACTTCTTGTAAGACCATGTGATAGGACTAGAGCCAAGACAAAAACAAATCCAGAAGCAGACTTTCAATTAGTGGTATCACCGGCCTAATCAAAGTTAGTGAAGACATCAATGTGAGGAGCTCCTTATGTGTAGGTAATTCCATACAAAGTAGTGCCCCGAATGTACCTCAAGATACATTTGTCAACTTGTCGATGACTCTCATGTGGATCATGTGAGAATCGAGAGACAAGGCCAACTACAAAGGAAAGATCTAGACATGTGTGTGTCAGGTACAACAAACTACCAATTAACTATCTGTATAAAGTAGATTCTACTAAAGGAGTAGGATAGGATGGTGACAAAAAAACATTTGACTAAAAATGTGTGGGGGCAAGCTTGCAATCAAGCATGCCAAATCGCTAGAGCATATCAAGAGCATACTTCTGTCAGAGTATGGAGATCCCATCCGAAGACTGAATAACCTATAGGCCCAAAAAATAGTATAGAAGACCAAGACCTGTCATCTCAAATTTATCCATCAAAGCTCTCTGAACACTTTGAATCATAGAGGATGAGCTACATGTGAGAAGAAGATCATCAACATATAGCACAAGAATCAAAAGATCACCCTCATGATACTGAATGTACACTATAGGATTAGAATGACAGTGAGTGAAGTGTGAAGAGAGAAGAAATGAGTCCATCTTCTCATACTAATCCCTAGGGGCTTGTTTGAGACCATATAATGACCATATAATGACCATCTAATTTTGAAAACCAAAGAGGAATCCTACATAAAACCCTAAGGCTTCTCCATATAGATCTCCATGCAAGAAAGCACTCTTCACATCCATATGAAACATTGTCCATCCCTATGAAGCTATAAGAGAGAGTACAAGACTAATAGAGTTCATCTTAGAAATAGGGAAAAAGGTCTTAGAGTAATCAATACCCTCCACCTGTGAAAACCCCTTCGCAAAAAGATGTGCCTTGTACTTATCAATCGAACCATCTGCACTATATTTGGTATGATACACCCACTTGCATCGAACCAAATTTCTTGCTTTCGGAAGAGAATATAAATCCAAAGTGCGATTCTTCATCAAAGAATAATACTCCTCATCCATGGCCCTATCCCACTCTAGGTGTCTTGTCGCCTCTAAAAACTTCAAAGGGTCAGTGGAAATGTCCTGACTTAGAAGACTAGAATTAGATGTTTGAGCATGAGTGCAATGAGTATCTATAGGATTACCTACCAAGGGTCCAGCTGCATCAACAGTATTACAAGCCCACTTGGGCATGCATTCAACATCTAGTGGACATGGGAAAGGTGGATTACCATCTGAATCATCCTCATAGGATATGGAATCCTATAGAGGTGAAGAGGAAGTACTAGGCAATGAGGTAGAAGCTAAAAATGGAGGATCCATCTGAGGATAACGCTCATCAAACTAAACATCTCACCAAAACAAGACCTCTCTGGAATTAGGATCAAACAACCTATACACCTTCACATCCTCACAGTAGACAAAAAATATGAGTGGTCTACTCTTCCTCTGCATGGCTTTCCTATGAGCATCTGAAATAAATGCCCAAGCCTCCTACCAAAAACTTTGAATGTAGAAACATCAGGCTTGACATGAGTCCAAGCCTCCTCAGGATTCAAATGTTGTAATGTCTTATGAGGCATCTGATTCTAAATATAGGTGGCACAATTGATAGCCTCAACCCAAAAGGAAACACTCATAGCTCAAGATTGTAGCATACAATTGGCAATCTCCTATAGTGTTCTATTCTTTCTCTCAACAATCCCAATCTACTATGGAGTATGAGGAACTTTGAACTGATGTTGTAAACCATGCTCAGTGCAAAAATATTTGAAAGAATGATTCACATATTCCCCCCATTTTCAGTGTGTATACACCTGATAGAAAGACCAGATTGTTTCTCTACAAATGTCTTAAAGATCCAAAATGAATCAAAGACATCAGACTTGTACTTCAAGAAGTACACCCATGTGCATCTGGAGAAATCATCTATGAAGGTAAGTACATATCAGGCACCATAAAATGAAGGAGTGGGAAATGACATAAGATCACTATGTATCAACTCCAAGGGTGCAATAGCACATGAGGATCTACCTATCGAAAAAGGATCTCTATGATGTTTTCCAAGTACACAACCTTGACAAACACCATCAGTACAAGAGATCTGAGGTAGCCCAATCACTAGCTCCTGTGTACTCATCTACTATAGAAATCTTTAGCTAACATGGCCAAAATGTTCATGCCAAAGTTTTCTCATTGTGTTTGCATGAGAAACAAGAGAAACACAAAAGTTTTCTCATTGTGTTTGCATGAGAAACAAGAGAAACACACGTAGATTCAGGGCTCTTGAAGCCATCAAACCTATATAAATGAGACTCTAAATCAACACTGCTAGTAGAAAGAGCCAAATCAAGATCATGGAGGTCTCGAATAATCACATCATGTGGTGAGAAGTCAACTGTCTTACCCGATCCAAAATGACAGATTTGATAAACAAACAAGAGGTTCGTAGAGATGGCCAAAACCAAAAGAACATCCTATAGAGAACCACCATTAAATGAAGTAGATCCAAAACCTGTAACTGAAAGTTGTGCTGATTCACCAACTATAATCTATGTAATAGCACTCTGAGCAAGTGAGGTAACCAATCTAGGTGAGTGTGACATATGATGCAAAGCACCTGAATCAATGATCCAAGGAGAATTTATAGGTATATCTCATGCATAAAGAGCATGACCTTTGTCGATGGAAGAGGAAGGAGGTCAAGGAAAGGTGATATTATACTACCGCATGGATTCTTATAAAGCCTCTAGTCTTGTCCAATACTTGGAAATTGGATGTCATTTCTTGCCACAAAAGCTACAAGATTCTCCTAATTTCTTCTTTGTCTTGGAGGAAGACTCACCAGACTTTGAGGAATTTCCCTATTTGAAACTGGGATTTGTTTTGGAATCTGATTTCTAAGATGGCTTGGAGGGACTCTCATTTCCAGTTGAATCTTTCTTGGGCTTTGATTTGGGATTTTTGTTGTCCGTAGGTGGTTGAGAAACCAATGCTTGGTTCTTTGATCTTGAGAGAGAATCCAACTGTTTAAGCTTAGATTTATCTTTAGTCAAATGATCACAGAATACCTCAAAAGAGGGCATAACAAATCCAGGTCGCAAAGCATCCATGGTGGAATGGAAAGTAGAAGAGAAAATCTGAAATTTTCCTCAAAGCTTAGAAATAATTAGGTAAATACATTTCGTATCAGTCTTGATCTTGCCACAACCATGTAAAACAAATCTGATGGATTTGAATATCAATCTAAAGTTCCCTGAACTCATTAATTGTGCCAAAGAGAGTCTAAAATAGTGTCCACGTAGCCCTAGGAGTAAGACAATCATCAAGATGAAAAAGAAGGTTGTCTGAAACATGCAAAGATAACACACCCATAGCCTCATCCATTTTGTTCATGTGCTACATAATCTCATAGGGGTGAGTTAGATGAGGTTGTTCCTCATCTAGACAAGATCATAATATGTGTGATCTAAGAAGCCTCATCATCCGAGTTTTCTAGATGTGATAATTGTGCGAAGTGAGAAGCTCAACTAAAGCTGAATCTACCATGTTGATAACTGATCTGATCACATGTTTGTTTGTTTTTTTATTATTTATTTTCTTTCAGAACTAGACAAAAGTTGTAGAAGGGTTTGTGTTTTTGGTGTTTTGGTTTTCTTAAATAAATGACAGAAAGCAAGAGAAAAAACACCCCCCACAAATAGAGAACCCAAACCCTAGTAATATCTGAATGCAAGAAAGAAAGAAAGAAAGTATTGTTTCAGACAAATTTCTGTGTACTTGAGAAATTTTAAAAAAATAAATACTAGATCTAAAAAGAGCTCTAAAATATATTTCTAACAATATTTTATTTTTTGAAAACGGAGCCCGGATGCAAAAGTTATGGCTCCCGGAGTGCAAAGAGGTACCTCAGCCTTTGACAGAAAAAATGATTAAAAAAATGATGAAATGACAATTTCAAACCTTCAAATCTGGATCAAGCTCCGAATGAGCTTTTTGTCGATATCTTGTTTGTCAAAAATGGATCCCACATGCAAGAGTTATTGATCCCAGAGTGCAGAAGGTCTGAAACCCAAGAGAACAGAGAAACCTCTATCTTTGATAGGAAAAAATGCAGCAAAATGGAAAAATCAGGAAACCACACTAGAAAAATTGGATCAGGCTCGGAACAACCTTTATGTCAGTATATCGTATGCCCAATTTTGATACCAAACGCCCGAGATAGAAGCCAAAAACTAACTGTATGTCAAAATTTGCATGAAGAAGGCTTTTGTAAAACAATTGCATGTGATGACATCACCTTAACATCATCACTGCACAAAACTATGTATAACCGTGGGTCACGCGTGGTGACATCGACAGTTAGCTCAACAGAGACCGTGCCACTGGAGGAGCCGGGGCCGCACGGTGAGCTCAACGGAGACTGCGCCACTGGAGGAGCCACTCACAGTGGTGGCATGGTGGGCAGTTTTTTCATGAATTTTTTTTAATTTTTTTTTAAATGCGTGCAAGTCGTACAACTTGGAGGTAAAAAAATTTTGCCTCAAAGGTCAACGTTGGCCAAAATTGACATGCTTTATATGGAAATGGGGGTTTTGGGGTGTTGCAATCTCAACAATGAGGTTCATTTGAGCCCAAAGTGCTTGAAAAAGCCAATGACCGCCTCAGGATTTGTGATGTGGTTGGTTGCAAAAAAATTTGCCACAAATTCCAACTTTGTCCAAATTGGATAAATTTTATATGGATCTATGTGTTCTTGGATGCTTTGAATGCAGTCATGAGGTTGGTTTAAGCCCAAGATGACCAAAAAGATAGGTCCCCCCAGATTCAACAGAAAATCCCTAAAGCTCCAATAAATCAAGAACAAGCAGTAGCATATCTGAGCTTTAATACCATGAAAGATTTGAGAATACAAATCTTCACAACTCACAAATATCTGCAAACTGGAGTAACCTGTTACAAGAGAAAAATGGAGACAAACTGCAATAACTCTCAAGAGTAAAATTGCATTAGAGAAATTAAAAAACAAAAATACAAGATTCATCCTTATAAAAGGAGAATGAGACAAGATTCCTTGCCACAAAAGCTACAAGATTCTCTTGATTTCTTCTTTGTCTTGGAGGAAGACTCACCAGACTTTGAGGAATTTCCCTATTTGAAACTGGGATTTGTTTTGGAATCTGATTTCTAAGATGGCTTGGAGGGACTCTCATTTCTAGTTGAATCTTTCTTGGGCTTTGATTTGGGATTTGTGTTGTCCATAGGTGGCTGAGAAACCAATGCTTGGTTCTTTGATCCTAAGAGAGAATCCAACTGTTTAAGCATAGATTTATCTTTAGTCAAACGATCACAGAATACCTCAAAAGAGGGCATAACAAATCTAGGTCCCAAAGCATCCATGGTGGAATGGAAAGTAGAAGAGAAAATCTGAAATTTTCCTCAAAGCTTAGAAACAATTAGGTAAATACATTTCGTATCAGTCTTGATCTTGCCACAACCATGTAAAACAGATCTGATGGATTTGAATCTCATCAAGTAATCCTCAATAGAGGGAAAGGAATCAAGTACCATGGAGGTCAATTTTGCATCAATCTAAAGTGCCCTAAACTCATTAATTGTACCAAAGAGAGTCTAAAATAGTGTCCACATAGCCCTAGGAGTAAGACAATCATCAAGATGAAAAAGAAGGTTGTCTGAAACATGCAAAGATAACACACACATAGCCTCATCCATTTTGTTCATGTGCTACATAATCTCATAGGGGCGAGTTAGATGAGGTTGTTCCTCATCTAGACAAGATCATAATCTGTGTGATCTGAGAAGCCTCATCATTCAAGTTTTCCAGATGTGATAATTGTGCGGAGTGAGAAGCTCAACTGAAGTTGAATCTACTGTGTTGATAACTGATCTGATCACATGTTTGTTTGTTTTTTTATTATTTGTTTTCTTTCAGAACTAGACAAAATTTGTAGAAGGGTTTGTGTTTTTGGTGTTTTGGTTTTCTTAAATAAATGACAGAAAGCAAGAGAAAAAACACCCCCCACAAATAGAGAACCCAAACCCTAGTAATATCTGAATGCAAGAAAGAAAGTATTGTTTCAGACAAATTTCTATGTACTTGAGAAATTTTATGAAAATAAATACTAGATCTAAAAAGAGCTCTGAAATATATTTCTAACAATATTTCATTTTTTGAAAATGAGCCCGGATGCAAAAGTTATGGCTGTCGGAGTGCGAAGACGTACCTCAGCCTTTGACAGAAAAAATGGTAAAAAAATGATGAAATGACAATTTCAAACCTTCAAATCTGGATCAAGCTCCGAATGAGCTTTTTGTGGATATCTTGTTTGTCAAAAACGGATCCCACATGCAAGAGTTATCGATCCCAGAGTGCAGAAGGTCTGAAACCCAAGAGAACAGAGAAACCTCTATCTTTGACAGGAAAAAATGCAGCAAAATGGAAAAATCAGGAAACCACACTAGAAAAATTGGATCAGGCTTAGAACAAGCTTTCTGTCAGTATATCGTATGCCCAATTTTGATACCAAATGCCCGAGATAGAAGCCAAAAACTAACTGTATGTCAAAATTTGCATGAAGAAGGCTTTTGGATGCTTTGAATGTAGTCGTGAGGTTGGTTTGAGCCCAAGATGACCAGAAAGATAGGTCCCCCCAGATTCAACAGAAAATCCCTAAAGCTCCAATAAATCAAGAACAAGCAGTAGCATATCTAAGCTTTGATACCATGAAAGATTTGAGAATACAAATCTTCACAACTCACAAATATCTACAAACTGGAATAACCTGTTACAAGAGAAAAATGGAGACAAAGTGCAATAACTCTCAAGAGTAAAATTGCATTAGAGAAATTAAAAAACAAAAATACAAGATTCATCCTTATAAAAGGAGAATGAGAAACCCTAAGAGAATTTTTAGAGAGGGATAAAAGGTTAAAAAAAACCTATTCTTAGTGATGTACTCTTGTTAAACATTATAATATTGAACTATCATGATGTAATTAAAGCTCGACATGTAGGTCAGCTTATGGATGTATTTGAATATACTCGTTATATTCATGTGATGACATTATTTGGTGTATGAATGTTTAATCGACACCTTATTGTAATTTCAATGCATTTACTTAAGTCAACATGAAGGTCGAACTCTCTTTTATCTTTTCAAAATATGAATGGAATCTTTTTCAATTGATTAGACTATGTGTATATCGAATCTTGTTTTTTTTTCTGTAAACTTTTTGCATTTTATGTGATCTTGCCTATGTGGAAGGTTTGAGCAAAAATGAAGTCTTTACACTAGTGAATCTATAGACCAACTCACGACATTAGTAGAAATCCACATTATCCACCACATTTGGGTCATACACCACCATAGGGGAGGTCTTGGCATAGGCAATGGGTCAAGATTTCACCTTTGGAGGAATAGTAGCAATAGATTTGGTAGCATGGGCATAGCTCCATCCACCATAAGCAACAGATTGGGGGGGGCATCCTTAATAGCTCCAGAAGAGGCAACCCCTCCACTACCAGTGCCAGGAACAATAATTTATGTACCCACATTCAGCAGTGAGGAAGCAAACATCTTTATATATAAGGAAGAGGACCCAACTCCCACTAAAGCATCTAGCACATGGGCAAAAAAAAAACCTCATTCACTCAGAAAGGAGTCATTTGGGCAAATAGAGTGATCATAGGCATTTTCAAATGTTGCAGTCATTAAATACATATGTTATTTTCCATGATACTTAACAATAAATTAATGAATATTGAATGTCTTTAAATACCACTACGTGTGGGTTGGGGGCATGAATCAATTGGCAAGAGCTTCTTGTGGTAAAGCACGAGGTCATGTTGTCTAGTCTCCCCCCAGCCCATGTGGTTATGGAGGATGTGTTGCCCCAACATCACTAGTCAAGTTAAAATTTTACCAAGCGCAATATAATTTATAGGGGATACTCTACCTGATTCTTACAGTCTAATAAAAAGAAAGATACCACTATATGACAAAATATGTGAAACATGTAACAAGATGACATGTGACGTAAATAAAATGAAAGGTAAATTTGAAATTCAAACTCATTTTTCAATTAATTTGAGATAAATATTATGCCCATAAAATTGATCAAAAATAAAAGAATAACAAAATCAATTTAAAACATAGCTACCCCACTCATCGAGGACAACGAGATGGGGGAACATCAAGACAGGTTTCTGGGACAGGGGACAAAGAGCTTCAATTTGGGGAAAGTGGTAGGGGTGGTGGCAAGGGGGTGATGTTGTATATGCTACATATTATACATATAGTACTTAAAATGTTGGTTATTAAAAGATGTATAAGACATTTAAGAAGTAAAATAGAAAAAATGCAAATGCAAAATACTAAATACTTGAACATTGAACAATGAACATTCAATATCAAATTACTAATTAGAATGCTAAATAAAATTTCAATTTGACAAATGAAATTGTTGAATCGGCAAACGAAAGATTTATGTGTTATAAAAAATATCATAGAGATGATTACAATGAGTGACATGATCTAAAAACAAGTACAAAATGTTCTTCAATCAACTTATCGTTTAAATGTCTTAGGTTTGCAAATGATCTAAAATTTATCTTAAATCAGCCAAAAATATGTGTATATATCTTATTTGCTTTTGTGTGTGTGTGTGTGTGTGTACACACACACACACACATAGAGGTCTCTGAAACGTTTAAGGGATCCATGTGCATCCTCGCATTCCGATGGTGATTGAGTGGTAGTGGGGGAAATGTGGAAATAAGATCCCCATCGTCCCTAAAATGCAAAAGTCCAAGAGTAGAAACATGTCCCTATACAATATTGATTTAAACAATAAATATCTAAATACAATTAACAATAATATATGTAATAAATTTTAGATACATACAAACACACATATATAATCAAATATCAATATAAATTCAAATAAAGACAAACCAAAAAATAAAAGTTAAAAACTTAAATAAAAATAACTTAAACATAATAACCTTTAAATACATAAAGATATGCACGAATATTGATAAAGTGAAATCTAATATAATTAGATTTTTAAAAAAGAAAGGGAAAAAACCAAAACCAAATAAAATTAAAATGAATATGTAAAAGACGATGGATAAAACTTAACCCCATTAAACCATGATTAAGTCCATATAAAATTAAAGAAAGGGTAAAATCCATCATTGATTAATCCCACACTAAAGTAAAGGAATGAACAAAATCCATCATCGATCTCATTAAAAACTATTTTTCACTACTTTTTAATGTTTGAATCCTCCGAAAATGAAATGGTGGGCTAACGTTGAATTGATGGCCAAGTTCCCCTTTCAATGTCCACTTACTTTATTATTATGGAAATATTAGGTTATCAACCCCCACCTTTAGACTTATCAACCAAACCGTCTACACTCCATTCTTGTTGGAAAAGTCGCCTTAGTGCCATGATTCACCACATGAAGTAAGAACTCCAAAATAAAACTTTCATATGACAACCATGCAAATATATCCCCATGTCTTTTGTTGCATATGTATGGCCCTCCACCAAGTTAAGTCCATTTCATACATGTTATATCATTTAAATAGATAACTTACAGGTCAATTTTACATATATAGTTTTCTATCAAGTTTATAAAGTTATAGGTCGATTTCATATATGGCCTTCCATCATGTTTATACAGCTATAAGTTCATTTTATACATGGCCCTCCATCAAGTTTACTGAATTATAGACCCATTTCGTTATACAGAAATGCATGCATGACTTTTTTGAGAAGTTGAAAAAATAGAGAAGACTACAAACAATCTTAGAATATATGTTAAAAAATGTTATTTTTAAAGTTTTTTATAAAGAAAAAAGATTCTTAAATGTTATTTTTTATAAAGAGGATTGAGACTCCTACTAGCCATGACTTGTTGATTAGATGGGGCGATAGAAAATATCACAATCAATTATTTTCAAATTATTATTCTTATTACTTATATTGGTCTAGGGGAAGGGTATCATAAGTTGTTATAGCTAACTTCACACACTCTATGATCTTAAACGGTACATTGGATTTTGACAAAAAAAATTCTTCTTTGTATGCTACTTGATTATTTGTAGCTATTGTTTTGGCTTTTCTTATTCATATCCTTCATAAGAGGGAATTGTGTTGCAAAGCTCTCTCATCTTGATGACGGGTCATTAATTGTGATCCCAAATGTTGATGCAATCAAAAGTATACACAATGAAATCTAGAAACAAAGCAAGAATGTTACGAGAATCGTTAAGCACTGAAGTGGTCATTTTGAGTTAGCATCTCATATATAATATCCCATATTGCCCTTTCTCTTTGACCACCAAAAGTTTGCACAATTGGTCCAGTACTTACACAAATGCCCCAATAACTGTGCATTATTGTTGCCAATAAACCTGCAAAATCAATCTATTTACCAACTTTTTGTTTTCTAGCTACTAGATATACTAATGGATGGCTATTGGCCTATTAGATAATTTGTTTAGTGGACTTTTAATCGGCAAAGTTAATTGGAACATGGGCAGTTTTTTGCAGATTTTTTATGGTTTTCGATCACAAAATGTGCAGATCATGAATAACAGATGCTGAAAATTTCATGAAAATCTGTTGTGTTTTTGGTTTTTTGAAATTTAGTTAAAGGTGCATTTTGGATGGAGCTTAGCCGCATCCGTTAGAATTAATCTACACTTAAAACCTTATTTCTGATTTTTTTGAAATCATAATGTATCCCTAAAACCCAACCCATGTGTCGAATTTGGGGCAAGTTGGGGCGAGACTAGTCCTAAGGTTGACATGGGCAAACTTGAACAAACCAACCAATGGCAAACCCAATCAGTAAGAGTTGAACTTTATACCTACAAGGGAAGAAACCAAATCCTTAGCACAACCTTGTCGACTGGTCGAGCAAGTGGGTTTTTCCTCACTAGCTTAAACCTTGTTTATAATATTGCTATGTAAACTTTCACCTTACCTTACACTTGAAATGTTGTGACTATGAGATCTACAAATGTACGACCTTATAGTATATTTTACACAATGGGTTTTTCCTCACTAGCTTAAACCTTGTTTATAATATTGCTATGTAAACTTTCACCTTCCCTTACACTTCAAATGTTGTGGCTATGAGATCAACAAATGTACGACCTTATAGTATAGTTTACACATTGGGTTTTTCCTCACTAGCTTAAACCCTTGTTTATAATATTACTATGTAAACTAAAATGTTGTGTCTAGGGGATCAACAAATGTACGACCTTATAGTATATTTTACAAGAGTCTATCAGCCCCGTTGACGTCACCTGCTTCGAAATCTAATTCCAATATTTTTCATATAAAACAATATAAAAAATCTGAATTAAAAGAAATTAGAAAAAAAAAAAAAAAAAAAGTGAATGTGAAAGATGCAAAGTGATGTAGAAAATTGAGTGACAAGATTGAAGGTGGGTGGGTGCTCCCACATGCACATGCAAACACTATAATTACCTAGTGACGTGAGCTTTGGGGCGGAATTGACAAGTGATATAAATCGTATTGAATTCACCGGACGCGGGAAGCGAAGAATATGTACGAAACCGCGTGGTGTCCATAACAACAACTGAAGTGACGCTTGTGCCGCGCCAAAAAATAAATAAACAAGTCGAAAGAGATTTTAACAATAATTAAACGCTTCACTTTTTCGCTTTATTTAATAATCAGTTTGGATTCCGTCTGTCGCGATTTTACTTTTGTTTTTTACCTCGGGCCGCGACAGCCCACGTGCTTACTAAAGATTAATTCAAATTAACCTTTGACTCGCTCACCTAACATAGGACGGCAGTTAGTTAACGTAAACATAATTTGGCTGTACGTTGACAGGTAAAGCGGTTAAATTATAATAACACGGACTTAACTGTCTCTCATTCTACCGACACTGAAGTAAATGCTTTTCCCGTTTTAACCGGGCTTACCTTTTTGGCCACTGTGAATAGTTTTTTCGCGAAAGGACAAAAGAGTAGATGAAGATCGGACGATCGGGAGGGATTCCGAAGATGCAGGAAGGCCGCGGCTTGTTTGGATTTTGTAAATAGGGTATGTAGTGGAATGAACAAGTACAGTTTTTTAAAGTGAAGTAAGAATATTTGCATGTGAGGTAAGTAAGTTCTTATGATTGGACAAAGCATTTAAATTCCTTACGTGAAATTGAAGTTAGGTGGGGGCCTCGCGCCGGGAAATGAGTACCGGGAAATCTAATTTCGTATTTTGGGGACGCGGGAAATATAATCGGACGGCCGCGTATGAGTCTAAAAGTGGCGGGACAAAAATGGAGGTCAGCTATTTTGGCTATGAAATAGTTTTACCGGTATGGTGGGGTTTTAACAACTGCCGGAATGTCTTTTATTTTTTTATTTATTACTGTTCAACCTTCTATGTTTTGCCTTAAAGTTTTGCTTTTCTCTTTCTCCCTCATTTTTTAAATTTGGGATATATATATATATATATTAGTTGTTATTTGTAGATTCAATTAGTGGATGAAAAACTTGCCTATGTCAAAGGGTGTTTGCTTAGTTGAAGGAGGTTTGTCAAAGGGTGGTTGCTTAGTTGGAGGAGGTTTGTCAGATGTATGCTTACTCAAATCATTCTAATCCACTATATAAGGAGAGATGTTGATATATATTTTAGAAACATAAGCTGTCAACATTATGGATTGTGGAAATCTAATGCGTTTAATAAATGATCGTTTCCATAAGAAGTCAAATGTTGATATTGCTATCAAGTTCCGTTTTTTAAATTTTTGAGTCAACGACTTAGACTCAAAAACTACACAACCGAATCCTGGTAGCAATATCACAATATAATAGATATTTAAAAATATTGTTTGTTGTTAAATGAGTGATATTTTTCACAACGTGTCAAATTATCTTGAGATTCAAAATACATGATTTTTTAGTCAATTTCGCTTTCAAAAACAAAAGGATAACTATTTATTATCAAATGGATGATATTTTACATTGTGTAACACTAGTGTGTGGATTCAAAAAGAGAGATGTTGATATAAATTTTAGAAACATAAGCTATCGGTTTTATGGATTGTGGAAACCTAGTACTTTTAATAAGTAATACATATTGATAAACAGGAGATATTTCCACAAGAAGTCAAATGTTGATATTGCTATCAAGTTCTGTTTTGTAGTTTTTGAGTCAAACATGAGTCAATGAGTTTGACTCGAAAACTACACAGTTGAATCATGGTAGCAATATCACAATATGATAGATATTTAAAAACATTGTTTGTTGTTAAATGAGTGATATTTTTCACAACGTGTCAAATTATCTTGAGATTCAAAATACATGATTTTTGAGTCAATTTTGCTTTCAAAAACAAAAAGATAACTATTTATTATTGTATGGATGATATTTTTCACAATGTGTAACACTAGTGTGTGGATTCAAAAGGAGAGATGTTGATATATATTTTAGAAACATAAGCTATCATCATTATGGATTGTGGAAATCTAATGCTTTTAATAAATAATACATATTGATAAATAGGAGATATTTTCCATAAGAAGTCAAATGTTGGTATTGCTATCAAGTTCTGTTTTGTAGTTTTTGAGTCAAACATGAGTCAATGACTTGGACTCGAAAGCTACACAGTTGAATCATGGTAGCAATATCAAAATATAAGAGATATTTAAAAACATTGTTTGTTGTTAAACGAGTGATATTTTTCACAACGTGTCAAATTATCTTGAGATTCAATCACATGATTTTTGAGTCAATTTCGCTTTCAAAAACAAAAAGATTAACTGTTTATTATCGAATGGATAATATTTTCACAATGTGTAACACTAGTGTGTGGATTCAAAAAGAGAGATGTTGATATATATTTTAGAAACATAAGCTATCAGCATTATGGATTGTGGAAATCTGATACTTTTAATAAATAATACATATTGATAAATAGGAGATATTTTCCACAAGAAGTCAAATGTTGATATTGCTACCAAGTTCTATTTTTTTTTAATTTTTGAGTCAAACATGAGTCAATGAGTTAGACTAAAAAACTACACAATCGAACCATGGTAGCAATATCACAATATAATAGATATTTAAAAACATTGTTTGTTGTTAACGAGTGATACTTTTCACAATGTGTCAAATTATCTTGAGATTCAATCACATGATTTTTTAGTCAATTTCACTTTCAAAAACAAAAAGATAACTATTTATTATCGAATGGATGATATTTTAGTGTGTGGATTCAAAAAGAGAGATGTTGATATATATTTTAGAAACATAAGCTATCAGCATTATGGATTGTGGGAATCTAATACTTTTAATAACTAATACATATTGATAAATAGGAGATATTTTCTACAAGAAGTCAAATGTTGATATTGTTATCAAGTTTTGTTTTGTGGTTTTTGAGTCAAACATGAGTCAATTAGTTAGACTCAAAAACTACATGTAATTGAATCCTGGTAGCAATATCACAATATAATAGATATTTAAAAACATTGTTTGTTGTTAAACGAGTGATATTTTTCATAATCTGCCAAATTATCTTGAGATTCAATCACATGATTTTTTAGTCAATTTCACTTTCAAAAACAAAAAGATAACTATTTATTATTTATTGGATGATATTTTTCACAATGTGTAACACTAGTGTGTGGATTCAAGCATATAATTATTTAGTCAATTCCAGATTTTCATATTTTATGAGTAGTGGTTTAGAAGAACCTATCTTTAATGAGTATGAGTTGTCCACTTAACATTTATTGCATATAGGCAATGCTCACAAAGACTTCTCATGATGTCACCAATATCAATACTACTCCAACTCAAGTGTGTTTTGCCCTGGAAATTCTCCAAAAATTAAAATTATTCGTTGGTTTAAAATGAGATCATTTATTTTTTATGGAAATCATTTATTATTAGTTGGAACTCTTCTTTATTTTTCCAATTTAAGTATATAGTCTATTGATATAAGTAATATATATAATATATTTTTTTAATAAAAAAATTACTTTATGTTATTGAATTGGTGATATTTGCATAATGTGTCAAATTAATGTCAAGATTAAATCACATTAGTTTTTAGTCAATTTCATTTATTGTATGCATCTCTAATGAGTATGAATAGTCCAATTAAAATTTATTTCATCTAGGTGATGCTCACAAGGGTAACAAATTGGAACTTCCCAAGAGGTCACTCATCCTATACTACTCCAACTCAAGTGTGCCTAACCATAGAATTTCTCCCAAAACTAAAACTATTTATTTTTTATATTAGAAGTAGCAAAACAAGGGTGATGTCCCTTTAGAACAAAAGCCTAGTGGACAAAAGTCAGTGGATTGACCTTATCAGCACATGAACAACACAAACACAATATTAAAAATAGTCATAGTAACTTCTACATAACAAACCCAACTGACTATATGCTATCATAACTACCTTCCTATTAATATTAGCATCAACTATAATAATCAAACTACTTCTAGCATAATTAACAATACTAAACAAAATACTATTAAAAGTCTTTAGAGCGGGCCATGTAGGGTCAACCCGACATAAACAACCAGAATTATATTTCACAGTATTAAATACAAACAAAGATTAAAACAAGTCCATGAGGGTTGCTATCAACAACAATGCAAAAAATAAAAAGGGGCCATAACCCTAATCCTCCTTCCTCTTGCATGTCTTTGTCAGTATCATCCTTGCCCAATCTTCAGTAAGGAACTTAAAAAGTTCCTTATAATTATCATCTTCATTGTCTTTCGCACTGAGCATGTCCTTTTGCAATAGGAAAAGGGTGGTGTCGAGTTATGCATCACCTTCAGGGAAAAGTGAGAGATGTCCTAGAACTTTTTATCCATATCATTCATATCATTTTTAGTTCTATCTATCTCCTCCCAAATATCCTTGTATTTTTCACACTTCACATCAACAGGGGATTTACCCCTATCTGGAGTGGGTGCATGGACTTTTCCTCTGTAACCACATTTTGGGAGACATAAAAAAAACTCAGTTTTAAGGCTCTCTGAGATGTGGGAGGAGCTACTAGCATTGAAAAAGTAGACCTCCTCATAGCCACTTTGTCATCTTTATCATTATTTCTGCACTCCCCTCCATATTCTAAGTCCAACTCCACCTTCAAGTTTTTAGCCTTCTTAGAAATTTTGTTTGCCAGCCTGGAAGACTGACAAGAAGTGTTGGTTTCTTCCATTACCTCAATATTGGAATCAATTTGTTGGGTATTGAACTAATATGTTTTGGAGGTCTTGGATTTTAACTTAAGGTGGGGGGGAGGGTGGGTCATTCCTTTTTGTTTCCTTCAACTTCTCCAAAATCTCAATGGTATGAGGGGTATTCGGAGGGCCCTAAAGGGTTTTAATGGTAGGCTTTTTAATTCATTTCTTCTTTCTCGGGTTAGGAGAGTCCATGATATTGGCTGACGAAGGGGTTGAGGAAGCAAGAGATTCTTGGACAATACTTGACCTTGGGGGTAGAAAGCCAGATGGAAGTGGTAAAGCCTAAAATTTAGGCCTTGATGGAGAATAGTGGGTTTCTTACCCTGACTGTTAGCCTTCGTGGCCTCCTTAACAGAGCTCTCCGAAGAATGGAGAAGAAAAATAGAAATGAAATAGAATTTTGGTTCCTTAAATGGTTCAAGAATGACATGTAATATTAGTAGTAAAATCCAAAACACCCCTCGAGGGTAAAATATTTTATAACCATAGTACACACCTAGTCCCAGGGCTTGAGAAGTTTCTCCCAGATGTAGCCTCCGCATAGGTTGACAGGATGTTCACCCTCCCGAACAAGCTAGTTGAGACTAATGACATTTGAAACCCTACTAGTTTTTTTCCACTTTTTCCCTATCGTCAAGAGACTCATAGGCTTGGAAATGACCTCCTTGTTCACCTCAAAAAAAATATTGTTACCCATATTCAATCTCCTCTCTACCCAAGAGGTACAAAAAATTGTAGAAAGAGGCTTTCATCATACCATGTCATCTATTCTATAAATTGTGCAACTCCCCCTTCTTTATAAATATGTCATACTATGAGATTATTCTTAAAATCTTTGTGCTTATCCAATTCCACATGAACCCTATCCCCTCCCATGGTGTCATAAACCATAGCCAAAGTGTTGTTGGAATGCAAAAAACCCAAATTTGAAACCAATGCAGAAGAAAGGTAAATGAACCCAAAATGAATGAAGATAAGCAGTGCTTTCATAACAATTCATGTCACTCTCCACTCTCAACTCATAAATGGAAACTCTTGTGTGCGACCAATTTGTCATCAAAATGGGCATAATGGAAATATTAAGTTTGGATAGATTGTGTGA
The DNA here is from genome assembly GCA_027943335.1 of Chamaecyparis obtusa. Classification (NCBI taxonomy): domain Eukaryota; kingdom Viridiplantae; phylum Streptophyta; class Pinopsida; order Cupressales; family Cupressaceae; genus Chamaecyparis; species Chamaecyparis obtusa. The sequence goes on along the minus strand of BSBK01001309.1, from coordinate 94,393 downwards.
TTTAGCAATATCCATCAAATGCAAATAGGAATAAATATCATGATCACCAAGGAAGGGGTCATTCAAATTAATAAAATCTATAGGCAGCCACGTAAAGCCATCATTAAGGAATAAGGAGATGTAATGCCCCGCCAGGAAACCCAGGAAATCATATTGCAAGTGGCTTAACAAGTGATAATTAAATGACATTGAGAGTTTAAAATGAATTAATAAGACATTATGTGCCTCGCCCATGCATGAGTTCGTGATTGAGATTTGACTAGGATGTGAGTGGGAATATGCTTTCCACCTACGTGGACTAGATATAGCATAGTTAGTACCTCGTCTACACATGAGGTTACTGATACCACATAGAGTCACTAGGGCGTTGGGGTATTGAGAGACAACCAGGATAACCTTAGAGTTGGCTCATGTGATGATACTTCTCTTTATGCATCTTAGGTTTCCTACATGTGTTGGTTGCTTCTGGTTGAGTAAGTCTTACCTTGTTATCCTACTGTACCCTTTGAGTTAGAAAGATTTTAGGATCTCTTCCTTAGCTTGTATTGTGTTGATTGGTGATGTTTGTTATCCAATTGGGATATATTGTTATGTCCTCAGCACTGTGGGAGTGGACCATTTAGGTTCCACGAGGTCGAGTGGTAGTGATTCTTTTGCCATTTGAGATTCTCACATTTGTGTACAAGTGTTGGATGATCCATGTGGAAGTTGATCCTTCTTGTTCTTCATTGATGGAGATGTGTTCTTATCTTTCTTATTCTATGTTTCCTTGTATCCTTGTATCAGTTATTCAGGTGATATCATGTTGTACTTTATTTTGGTTATTGCATCACATACCTTGCGACATGTGTAGTGGATGTGGATTATGATGGATACCTTATGGTACCAATTGTATTTATGTTATCCTTTATATGATGATGTATTTACCATTCATTTTTGTACATGATATTTACAATTATATCTAATCTAAAGTAAGTAATTAATTAATGTTTACGTAATCTACGTTAAGGAACCCTTGAGATTTGTAATCTATATTGAGTTGTATTTATGTGTGAGCTGTAAATTATACTGTGTTGCTTCCGCATTGTTATACATTTTTGTTGTTGTTTGTAAACACTTAAGGAAAAAATTATTCTGTAAACTTAGTTGCATGTTTAGGTTAATTCCTCCTAGGTTCCCTGGTGGGGCATTACAGGGGACACATAGGCTAGGCAAATACACCATGCCATACCCCTTTGTGTAATTAAAATTATTTTTTATTTTGAAATAAAATCATTTATTTTTTAATGAATTTAGTTGAGGTTAGGTTTAAAATTAAAATCATCATATTTTATAATTCAATTTAATCAATTAAATAGTATATAGTCAGACCCACACAAATGATCTTAGGGTACATTAATTAAATAAGTGCAATGATTACAAATATTTGATTTACATCATCAAGTTCCAATTTTGTCCTACATCAGAAAGCCACAAAGAGGACCCCCTAAAATCCACCAAAAATGTACCCAAATCTCTTAAAAGACTATCCAATAAAACTCTATGGGATCTAATAACATGTAAGATTTAGTTGTGAAGGTAGCCACCCAAGATCTAGAGGCAATGGGAAGTAAAATAAAAAAAGAGCTAATATGATAAGAATATATTGTATTCTCACCAAGAATGTAATACAATAGACGGAATTGATTAATATTAGATAGGAGACCCCTTGCTTATATAGCCACAGTGAATATAAAGGAGTGAATGAGACAATGAAAAGTGTTTTTGTCTCATTACATGATAATCAAGAGACAACTTATAACCCATCTAAGGTTGAATCACATGTCCACCAAAGGTGGATCATCCTCCAATGTTTGATAAATTATGTGTAATATGTGCAACAAAAGTGTCGAATGATAAATTAATAAGACCACAAAAGGTGGATCACCCACCAAAGGTAGGAAATTCCATCCACTATAAATGAATATGATAATGATAAGTCCACATAAAGTATAAATGCTCCAACTACTCACATGAAATTCCCTAAGTAAGATTAAGTAAAGTGTAATTGGTATCTAGGTGAAGATTAACCAAGGTAAAATGCCTTAATTACACCAATAGGATTGATAGGTTGGAGAGGGGTTACATCCCATTTTTTTATGAAATCATATGGACAACCCATCCCAAGTTTTGTGACTTCATTCAAATTGGTGGGATACTCCTATCTAGGGGACCCCAAAGAAGTTGTATATTATAAGAAAGAATGTGAAGGTTTGGAACAAATTCACATTTGGGGATATTTATTCCAATAAAAAATTAATCAATCTAAGATTGATAGCAATCCAAGATTAAATGGATAAAGGTAAGCATTCAAAATCAATTCACAAGGAGGAGGAAGTTGTAAAAATAAAATGGAAGGAGAATCTATATAGGGAAAAAAAATTTGGAAGAAAAAGTATAAGGTCCAATGGTTGAAAGAAGGTGATTTGGATTTGTCCTTCTTTCATAGGTCTACCAACAAAAATAAGAAGAGAAACACAATCATTACTCTCATGGATGATGCTAACTGTGAGATCAAGGATGATGCTTAATTGGTCTTGATGACCTCAAATTAATTTTGTAATATTTTCAAGGAACAAAATAAAACAACCAACAAACTCTTGGAAGATTGGCTACTTCATTATTTACCCAATGCTATCAATGCTACTAACAATTCTCATTTTCTTGCCCCGATGACAAAGGATGAGGTCAAAAATGTTGTTTCTCTATGGGGGCTTACAAAGCCACAAGCCCAGACAATTTCACACAAACTTATTTATAGGAATTCTAGAATATTGTACATTTTGGTATCACCAAGGCGATGAAGGGTTTCTTCCCAACTGGGAAGTTATTAAAGAAGTTAAACAAATCCTTCATTACTTTGGTCCCTAAGATTCACTTGAACCACAAAGACTCTCAAGATTTAGACCAATAAGTCTATGCAATATTGTGTATAAAGTTTCTCAAAGGTGTTAGTCAATAGAATAAAACCTCTTTAATTGAAACCAAAAGGGATTTTCCCCTAGGTGGCAGATCCTTGATGTTGTTATTATTGTTAGAAGCAAGGTAGCACACACAATTGAGAGGGGGGGGTGAATCAGTTGTGTCAATTAATCCCAAAACCTCAACTGACATTTAACCATAAAACTTAGATAAAAAATATGATCATTAAATCACTACACCACAAATCATAAGAACACATAACAATAGAATACTTGCATGGAAACCTAGTTAAGGGAAAAACTATTGTGGGGATCGAACCCATGAGATAATGTACTAGCACAAAAACCATGTTAGAGGTACAAAGGGGAACACACATGCATTCAGACTCACTGCCTAGAGATCACTGCTCAAATACAATAGAGAGAAACAAACCTAAGATAACAAAAATGGATACAACCCCAAAATGGACTACAATCCACTGTGGACAAATATCCACTAATTTATGAAGTGACTAATAGTATTTATGATATGCCAATATAGCTCTGATGAAGTGAAAGTAATATCTTGTTAGATTCCACTCATACCTCTTCAAATACACACGCATACATCCACTGGATCACTCTGCAATTACAAATGATTGCATCTTTATAAACATTTCCATCACCTTAGAAACATGAACAAGGTCAACATCAATCTTAACTATCCAATCATAAATATTTAATCAATTATAATGAAAACAATAATGTGATCCAAGAAATGTCAAAAAATGCATAGCTACGACCCAAATCTCCATCCATGAACACACTAAGATCCATAGACCACACCACAAATCTTCACAACACACTATCTCACCAAGTCGGCCAACAACCCTGAAAAATATCAACACACCACAAGAAAATTATTGAATTTGATCACATAACCCAATGTGATCCAATAAAATGAATAGGAAAAAATCTAGAAACATTAGTAAGAAACATGAAATGCCACATCAACAACATAAGCATCTTTGTCTCATAATTCACAACTATCTCTGCACTACTCGTCAAGAAAATTAAACAACAACCTTTGTCACTCAAGAAAAATAGCTTGCTAGCATCCAAATCATGAACCATTTGAGCTAAGGACACACATCCATGTCATAAACTCACCACCAGGTTAGCAACCAAAAGTATTACATAACTGATCCATACCAATTCAAAACTGCAACATTGCCACTTGTTGAACAACCGGAAAACTATCCTCTAATAAATCACCTAAAACTCAATCAAACCATAATGTGAACCTCTAAAAATTGAACAAGATAAAGTAAAAACATCCATCAACATATCTGCAAATGTGTAACATCTGATAATCAATACAATAGTTGAATTGATTCAAACACTTTAGGGCCCGTTTGGTAGCAAGAATTAGGAAATGATGGATTTGATCAAATGCTGGAAATGGTCAAATCATGGATTTGATAATCGGGTTTTTCATTTCTGGATTATGTTTGGACCATTTGGTTCCACTTTTTGAAACTGGAATTGGAATTTGAGTATGATTTTTTATTTTTATTTTTTTAATTGTTTTAATATTTTTGAATTTAATAATTCATTTTTATTAATGAATTGAATTTAAAATGGAATCGCAGACTATTTTAGGCAGCCAAAGTTGGTGGTAGGCAACCAAGTTACAATCACTGCAACCAAAATTTAAAAAAAATTTAGAAAAAAAATTCGAGAAAAAATTCAAAAAAATAAAAAGTCAATTTTAAAAAAAAAATTGAAAAAAAATTCGTCAAAAAATTCCAAAACAAATTTGAAAAAAAATTGAAAAAAAAATTGAATTTTTTTTGAAAAATTTCGAATAAATAACAAAGTTACAAACTACCCGGACAAATAAAAAATAAATTAAATCCCTCCCCACACATAAAAAATTAAGAAATTAAGTGTAGACATGAAAAATTTAAAAATTTGCTTTCCCACATTCAGATTCCAATTTCAAATTCCAATTCCACCTTTATAGATGGAAGATGTAAATGCTCATTTTTGGCAAAATGAGCATTTACATATTCTTATTATATTTTCATATAGCACTCCCAAACCGAGGATTCGACGAAATGGGAAATAACAAATGCCAATTCTAGACTAATTCCCACTACCAAATGGGCCCTTATTGAACAAACCAAGGACACTGTCCAAAATAAGACAACATGTTGATATCAATGAAAAACATCAATGTCATCACATATATGCAATATAAATCATAAATCTTGAACAATATCCCCTTTGGAATTAATAGCTACATATGATCTAAAAAACCAAATCAATGCATAAAGAAACCCTATTGACAATACTACCAACAATATTCACAATATATCTCTCCCCTAAATCTTCTGCAATAAAGAATAATCTCTCCCCCAAAGATCCACACTATTTTTCACATAACTATCTCTCCCCCTTCGACATCAATGAAAAAGACACATATATGCACTAATTCATAAAGGCCAAAAAAAAATGAACATCTCAAAAGCAATATACCTCACAAGACTAACTACTCCCCCTGAGTACCAGCCACCAAAACATCAATCCAAGAAAATGCTAATCATTGTGAAAGCACTAGACCAATGCAAATCCATGCATCTCTAGATCTTATCAAGAGGGTCCATCACCCAAAGCTCACCTCATAGATACTCAAAAGTATCCTTTGGCAAGGGCTTCATGAAGATATCTGCAATCTACTCTTTAGTAGGCACATATTCCAATCTGAATTTCCTTTCACTCACCTTGCCTTTCAAGAAATTAAACTTGATAGATATATGCTCTATTTTAGAATGCAATATAGGATTATTTGAAATATTGATAGCACTTGATTTGTCACAGTAAATATTAATAGGCTCGTCAATGTTCACTCTAATATCTTTCAATAATTTCTTCATCCAAACAACTTGTGTACAATTAACAACAATAGCAACATACTCATCTTTAACAATAGGTTGTGATCTATGACTTTTATTTTTACTAGAACAAGAGACTAACCTTTTCCCCAAGAAGAATGCTCATCCACTTGTACTCTTTTTTTAATCCACATTACCTACACAATCCACATCAGTAAAAGCACACGGTGTAAAATCATCGTCAATTCCATACCATACTCCTTAGTCAATTGTTCCTTTCAAATATCTGAATATCCTTTTAATAGCAGCAACATGTGATTCCTTCGATTCTGATTGAAATATCACAACAATATAAACTACATTTTTTATATCAAGTCTAGTCTATGTCAAGTATACAAGTCCACTGATCATTAATTTGTACCTTGTCTGGTTAGCATTAGGAAAATCATCATTCTTTGTTAACTTGCAACTAGTAACCATAGGGGTACCAACCAATTTAGAGTCATCCGTACAAAATCTCTTCAACAACTCTCTGACATACTTAGACTATGATATAAAAATCCATTTTTTAGATTGAGTAATTTATAAACCAAGATAGAATCTCATCTCACCTATTATAGACATTTCAAATTATTTTTGCACCTCATCAACAAATTCCTTTCTCAACTTATCATTGCCACTAAAAATGATACCATCCACAAATGCTTTAACAATCAAGATATTATCATGATCGATTTTGAAATACGAGTTACTTTCAATAGTTCCTTTACTAAAACCAAGTCTCAACTAATATTTGTCTAACCTTGCATACCAGGCTCTCAGTGCTTGTTTCAATCCATACAATGATTTCTTCAATCAGAAAACCATATCACCTTGATCAATCAAAGAAAAACCACCAGGCTGATCCATGTAGACTCCCTCTTCCATTTCTCCACTTAGGAATGCAAACTTAACATCCATTTGATATATCTTGAAATCTTTGTAAGTAGCATATGAAATAAAATTTTTGACTACTTCAATTTTAGCAATAGGAGCAAAGGTCTCCTAAAAAAATACCTTCCATATGTGAATATCCTTTGCAAACAAGTGTAGCTTTATTCCTTACCACTTCACCATCTTCATTTAGTTTGTTCCTTAAAACCCACTTAGTTTCAATCACATTCTTATCTTTAGGTCTAGGAACTAAAATCCATGTCTTGTTCTTTTCAATCTATTATAACTCTTCTTCCATTGTCTTATCCCAACTTTAATCTTTGCATAATTCATCAACATCCTTAGGTTCAACTTAGAGATCAAGAAAATTTCTTCTCTATTTTTAGCATGTCTACTTCTAGTCAAAACACCTTGATTTCTATCACCAGTAATATGATTTTCTAAATGATTCATCCTTGCATACATTGGATTCTTTGGATTTTCTTTTGTAGAAGACTTTCATGTTTCCACTTCTTCCTCATTTGCAACTTCCTTATCCTGTTCTACCAATCCACTATGATTCTAATTTGCACAATCTAACTTTTTTCATCTTCATTTGATTCATAACTACATGATCTATCTTATATTTTTTATACCTTTCATCAACTTTCACATTAGCACTTTCAACTATCTTTCTCAACTGATTGTTAAAACACTTATATGCTTTGCTCTTTGTAAACTAACCAAGAAAGACACCTTCATCATATCTAGGATCAAATTTACCTAAGTCTTGATCTCTCTTGATATATCATTTTCTTCCAAAAATTCTAAAGTACTTCACTATAGCGACATGACCATGCCAAATTTCATAGGGTGTCTTACCAATTCCTTTCTTTATCTGAGCTCGGTTCAATGTATAGACTGCACTACTCGTCACTTCTCTCTAGTAGATATGAAGAACATTTTATTCTATCATCATAGTCCTTGTAGTGTCAAGATTAGATCTTTTCCTTTGCTCTGCAATTATATTTTGTTGTGGGGTCCACATAGTTGATACCTATCTCTTTATTCCATTCTCCTCACAGTATGAATTAAACTCTACTGAAGTAAATTCCCCACCTCTTTCCAATCTCATAAATTTCATCTTCAAACCAATCTTAGTCTCAACCATAGCTCTAAAGATCTTGAATTTATCAAAAGATTCATATTCATCCTTCAAAAATGTAACCCACATCATCCTTGAATAATCATCAATGAATAATATGAAATATTTATCTCAATAATAGCTCCTAGTCCTAGTAGGAACACATAAATCTATATGCACCAAATCTAGCAACCCACTTGAAGAATATGTCTTTCTTTTAAAAGTAGATTTAGTTAGCTTACCCAACTGATATTCCTTACACATCACATTAGCAGGCTTCAACAATCTTATAGGAAAATCTCTCACAACATTTGTAGTACTTATCTTTACAATATTATCAAAGTTTACATGACAAAACCTTTTGTGCCACAACCAATTGTCATCAATTTTAGCAATCAAGCATCTATTCTTTGTGCTATTCAAATGAAAAACATTACCTCTAGTCTTGGTACCTGATGCAATCTCATTTTTGGATCTTTCCAAGATTATGCAATTTCCATCTTTGAATTGTAAGGTGTAACCTTTATCAACAAGTTGTCCAACACTCAAAAGATTATGCTACAAACCCTCAACATATAGAACATCATTAGTATTGTTTTTTTCCACAAAGTGTAATCAAACCTCTTCCTTTGATGAAACAAGGAGTATTGTCACCAAATCTAACAAAACCACCATCATACTTTTCCAATTTCACAAATTTATTCTTATCTCCAATCATATGATGTGTAAAACCACTATCTACTACCCATTCATCTTTTATTTCAACATGTGCAGCTAGGGCCTTGTCCTCATTAAACAAGGTAGGATTTTCATCTCTAAAAGAAATGAACACAATCTCATATTCACTCTTCTCAAATTCATCATTAGTTATACCTTCAGTATTGCTAAATAACATTTATATGATACTTAGGCTAAAATTTTCTAGGCTTATACCTCGGTACTCTCTTAGGATATCTAGAAACAAAATGACCAATCTTATTGCATGAAAAAAATTTCAAAGGTATCTTCCCTTCATTCTTATCTTCTCCCTTAGACACTCTCTTTGAAATTAGGGCTTCTAGCTCTTCCATATTTCTCTCCTCTTCATCAATTTATTCCCATTCCTTAGCATATCTAGATCAATACTTAGAACTTCCACAAAATTCATACGTTTTCTTATCTTTAGAAACAATGGCTTTAAATGAAGATTCAACTTTAGGAAGACTATCACCAAATATTTTCATTTCAAAAGAAGATAACTTACCAACCAATGAATCCCTTGTCTAGTATTCATAGTCATGATTTCTTAAATAGAAACAAATTTTTTGTCATACAGAGGCAAGGATATCAAGATCTTAGAGATAATTTATTCTTTGTCCATCTTTCCACCAACACTTATGATTCCACAAAAAAGTTTGGTCACCTTCTGAACATAGGCTTGAATATTTTCATCCTCACTCATTCTCAAGAATTGCAACTTTCCTTTCAGGCTCTACAACCTTGCTTTCTTCACTAAAGAATCTCCCTCATGTAAATCTTATAATTGTGTCCATACCTCATGTGTGGTCTCTAACTCCATAACATTTTCATATTCTGCATCGAATAAGGCACTCAGCAAGGCTTCTTTTTCTATTATCTTATACTCAAATTTATTCTTCTCATCAGTAGTAGCAATAGATAAATATGTAGGAGGTTTATGTTTTTTCTTTGTGATTGTCTAATAATATTCTCTAATGCATCTCATATGTGTGATCATTCAACCCTTCCATAGAGCATGATTTTTTCTATCAAATATTGGACTCTCCTTAAAAGTTTCCATCCCAGATCACCTCAAGCGATCAAGCTTCAAAAAGAGGATCTAGCTCTGATACAAATTGTTAGAAACAAGGTAACACACACAAATGAGGGGGGGGTGAATCAGTTGTGTCAATTAATTCCAAAACTTCACCCAACACATAACCATAAAACTTAGATCAAAAACATAATCATTAAAACATTGCACCACAAAGTATAAGAACACATAACACTAGAATTTTTCTGTGGAAACCTAGTTAAGGGAAAAACCACGGTGGGGATCAAACCCACAATATAATGTACTAGCACAAAAACCATGTTAAAGGTACAAAGGGGAATGCACACACACTCAGCATCACCAGCTAGAGTTCACTGCTCAAATACAATAGAGGGCAACAACCCTAAGATTACAACAAGGGATACAACTAATGGAAAATAATCCACTAATTTATGAACTGGCTAATAGCATTTATATTATGCCAATACATCTCTAATAAAGTACAATGAATCTCTTATTGGATTCCACTCATACCTCTTCAGATACATACGCGTACATCCACTACCTCACTCCACAATTATAAATGATTACATCTTTATATACATTTCAATCACCTTAGAAACATGAACAAGGTCAACATCAACCTTAACTCCTCAATCAAAAATATTTAATCAATCACAATACAAATAATAATGTGATCTAAGACATGTTGTAAATATCATAGCTAGGACCCGAATCTCCATCCATGAACATGCTATGATCAATAGATCATGCCACAAATCTTTGCAACACGCTATCTCACCAAGTCATCCAAGAACACTAAAAATATCAACGCGCCATAGGAAAATCACTTAACTAGATTACATAATCCAATGTGATCCAACAACATGAATATGAAATGATCTAGAAATATTAGAAAGAAACAAGAAATACCACATCAATAACATAAGCATATATGTCACATAATTCACAACTCTCTATGCACTACTCATCGGGAGCATTAAATAACAACCTCTGCCACTCAAGAAAAATAGCTTTCCAGCATCCAAATCATGAACCATTTGAGCTAAGGACACACATTCATTTCCTAAACTCACCACCGGGTTAGCAACCAAAAATATTGCATAACCGATCCATACTAATCCAAAACTACAACACTGTCACTTCCTGAACAACTAGAAAACTCTCATATGATAAATCACTTGAAACTCATTCAAACCATAATAAGAACTTCTAAAACTTGAACATAATCAATTAAAAACATCCCTCAACATATCTACAACTGTGCAACATCTGATACTCAATACACTAGCGGAACCAATCCAAACACTTTACTGAACAAACCAGGGACACTGTCCAAAATAAGAGAATATGTTGACATCAATATTAACACATATATGCAATATATCTCAAAAATATCCAACAATTATAACTCATGAATTCCTCCATTCCATGGATAAGTTTTTTAATCCAATAATGGTGTTTAAGCTTGATATCTCAAAGTCTTATTCAATAGAGTTAGTTGGGACTTCTTGTTCAAAGTCCTAAGGAAATTAGGGTTTAAGGAAGAATGGTCAATTTGATAAGGGAGTGTGTTACCGTAGTTTGGTATTCAATTTTGGTCAATAGAGTTCTAAGAGGTTTCTTTGGATCTAGAAAAGGAATCAAGTGGGGGGGGGGGGGGCTTCCCCCTTATATATCTATCATCCTTGGAGAAGTGTTGGAAGTATTTTTTTAAAGATTGGTTGAGGAGGGTAAACTTAAAGGGGTTAGGATCACCTTCACTTTGTCTCCTATAGTTTTGCAATAGTTTTTGGATTATATAATATAAATTATTTCTTAATCAATATATAGAAGTCTCAGGCCAATATATTAATTATGATAAAATTAGAATCCATTTCTTCAACACCACATATAGTCTACACAGTAAAATTAAAGCTATCTTAGATTGTCGGCATGATTCTCTTCTTGGAATTTATTTGGGTATACCTCTTATAGTCAAAGAGGTGTCTAATACCTTATGGGGCTCAATATTAGAAATAATTCAAATTAATCTGGTGGGATGGAAAGGAAAACTACTCAATAGTGCATGGAAATTACAACTATTGGTAGCATCCCTACAAGGAATCCTAGATTACTTACTTTCCCTATTCAAGATCTCAAGTTCAATGGAAAAGAAGTTAGAAAGAATACATAAAACCTTCTTATGGACATGTATGGAAGAAAAAGGAGAATGACACTTGTTAGCTGGGAAAAGGTTTTCTATCCAAAGGATATGGGAGGCTTAGGAATTAGAAAAATATCATTATTGAACTAAACACTTTTAGCAAAAAAATTCTAGATATTTTCTTTCCATATTATTGACTAGTATGATATTTGATGCAGGAGAATTTTGGGTTCCTGAAGATCTTTCTTATTCTTGGAGGAATTCCCTATCAGAGGGATGCAATACTTTGTTTTTGGCAATTTTCTAAGTTTCTGGGTTGTGATGATCTGTGGAGATATTTGGAATGTGTCCTAAAATTTATTTTTTCCTTGATGTATGTGGAAGATTTTTCTAAGGTTGTATCTCCTGAGGTGGAATGGTTTGGGAGATATTGGATGGATAGTTTCAAAGTTACAGCTATTTTCCTTGCCGTCGAAACAGTATTTTCCTGCAGTTTTGGAGCTGATTGTGGGATGTGGCGCCATTGATCCTTAATGAATAATCCTTTTCACTCTTAGGACCTTAAAGTGGACCTAAAATTATATCTTTTCCCAAGGGTGTGGCTCCTAATTCATTATGAATCAAAAGTTATGACCATTTTTCTTGGGGACCTATTTTCTGCCAGTGTTCCCGCCAGAGCCGTTCCTGCAGTTTTGGTGCTGATTGTTCATATTGGAGATCTTGATCCATAATGAATAATCCTTTGTGATCTTAATTAATTTAAGAGGACCTAAATTAATATCATTTCCCAAGAGCGCAAGCCCTAATTCATTATGAGTAAAAAGTTATGCCCGTTTTGCCCCGGGACCTATTTTCTAGCAGTTTTCAGGTGAAACGTGTGGTGTTTCTTCTTGCGATGTTCCATGTGATCAAATGGGACCTTGCACCCTTAAAGGAATGTTTTTGGGTCATGTATGGACCTAAATCCAAAGGTGCATTAAATTTTGATCATTCTTGCATTAGTTTTGGTTTCTTTTATTGGTCTGGACCTATATTGTAATTAAAGCCTGACTGGCTGACTTGTGGCTTAGCTGGTTATATATTGAGAGCTTAGGTTGATGTAGAGAAAAGCTAAGGAGTGAGTAGAGTAGTACATGATCATTAGATCATTAGGAAGAGTAGAGTAGAAGCAGATTTGTGAATCTGGGACTTGTAGCAGAACTAGTGGCCTGCGGGCTTAGGACAACAAGGGGTTGCTTGGAAGTGTGAGTACAAGTTTAGATCCAGTGGTGGTTGTTCCTATTAGAGACTACCTATTGCAGATCTGAACTAGTTGGTGGTTCCTTGGATCTTGTGAGATCTTTTTGATACTTTTTTATTTCATTATAATAGGCCAAAACTCATAAGGCCTTACAGCCGGGCATGTTGAATGAAATTTTGTTTTGAATCTTTATCTTGTTGTGTTCCATTGTGCATATTGTTGTTATAATCAACAGTGTAGGCTTAGACTATCCATTATTGGATCCTCCATCCCTGCCCTGCATCAAGTGGTATCAGAGCTTGAAGATCTTGAGTGTGTAAACTAGTTGAGGTTGTTTGCACCAGGACCTTGTTGGTGATTTGTTGCCTTGGGTTTTTGAAGATCTTGAAGGATGTCTCCAAGAGGATTGGAACTTAGTGCATATGCAGATGAGTTTAGAGCTTTGAAGAAACAAGTGCAAGACCTACAAGAAGAATTAAGAAGGTAGACTACAAAGAAGAAGGTTGTGAAGAGACGATGACAACTTGTGGAAGTCCCTGATGACTTGGCTGGAGTTGATGAAATGTCTATTGGTTTGCATGAGCAGATAGATGGATCTGGCATGGAACTTGTAGAGCAACTTGTTGTTGTGCACAATGAGATTGCTGGTGGTGAAGAGATTGGTTTTGATGCTCAGTTGGTGAAGTCTGACATGAAACCTGCAAAGCAACTTGTTTTTGTGCACAATGAGATTGCTGGTGGTGAAGAGATTGGTTTTGATGCTCAGTTGGTGGAGTCTGACATGAAACCTATAGAGCAACTTGTAGTTGTTGCTGAGATACCTGTGGTTGTTGACGATGTTGTTGACCTTGTTGAGGCTAGTGAGAAGATTTGTTTTCATGTTCAGTTGGTTGTGTCTGACATGGAGATTGCAGAGCATCTAGTTGGGTGTGATCAGACTGCTATTGGTGAAGATTTACTTGATGTTGAGGCTGGTGAGAAGATTTTTTTTCATGTTCAGTCGGTTGGGTTTGACATGGAGATTGCAGAGCATCTGGTTAGGTGTGATCAGATTGCTATTGGTGATGAGTTATCTATTGCTGAACACCTTTGTGATGGTGGTTTTGGTGATTTTATTTTGTTCAATGTTATGGTGCAGATCTTATTTGCTGATTGTGGACTTGAATTGTTGGTTGACAGTAATGAGTCTTGTGATGAGTTGCAGATATGGGATGTTGATGATGAGGTATTTCATATTGATGTGGATCTAACTTTGGATCTACTTGTTGGGGAGTTGGATACTCTTGTTGCTGATATTGGTTGTGGTGATCAGTGGTATGATGATTGGATTGTTGAGATTCATGTGATCCTTATGTTTGAATGGATGAAACATAGATGGTTGATTTTCAGATTTGTTCTTTTGTCCTTGAGGGATTGGAAGCCTTTGGTGAAGATGAAGTTGATTGCAGGTAATTCTCTTGAGATTAAAGTATGGGACATAATTTATATTTACCTAGGTAGTCTGATGCAGGAACATTTTGGGTTCCTGAAGATCTTTCTTAGTCTTGGAGGAATTCCCTGTCAGAGGGATGCAATACTTTATTTTTGGTAGTTTTCTAATTTTTTGGGTTGTGATGATCTGTGGAGATATTTGGAATGTGTGCTGAAATTTATTTGTTCCTTGATGTATGTGGAAGATGTTTATAAGGTCATAGCTCCTGAGGTGGCATGGTTTGGGAGATATTGGATGGATAGTTTCAAAGTTACAGTTGTTTTCCTTGCCGTCGGAACAGTATTTTCTTGCAGTTTTGGAGCTGATTGTGGGATGTGGCACCATTGATCCTTAATGAATAATCCTTTGTGATCTTAGGGACTTAAATTGGACCTAAAATAATATCTTTTCTCAAGGGCGTGGCTCCTAATTCATTATGAGTCAAAAGTTATGACCATTTTTCTCAAGGACCTATTTTCTGCCAGTGTTCCCATCAGAGCCGTTCTTGCAGTTTTGGTGCTGATTGTTCATGTTGGTGATCTTGATCCATAAGGAATAATCCTTTTCAATCTTAATTAATTTAAGAGGACCTAAATTACTATCATTTCCAAAGAGCGCAAGCCCTAATTCATTATGAGTAAAAAGTTATGCCCGTTTTGCCCCGGGACCTATTTTCTGGCAATTTTTGGGTGAAATGTGTGGTGTTTCTTCTTACGATGTTCCATGTGATCAAATGGGACCTTGCACCCTTAAAGGAATTTTTTTGGGTCATTTATGGACCTAAATCCAAAGGTTCATTAAGTTTTGATCATTCTTGTATTAGTTTTGGTTTCTTTTATTGGTCTGGACCTATATTGTAATTAAAGCCTGACTGGCCGACTTGTGGCTTAGCTGGCTATATATTGAGAGCTTAGGTTGATGTAGAAAAAATATAAGGAGTGATTAGAGTATTAGATGATCATTAGATCATTAGGAAGAGTAGAGTAGAAGCAGATTTGTGAATCTGGGACTTTGTAGCAGAACTAGTGGCCTGCGGGCTTAGGACAGCAAGGGGTTGCTTGGAAGTGTGAGTACAAGTTTAGATTCAGTGGTGGTTGTTCCTATCAGAGACTGCTTGTTGTAGATCTGAACTATTTGTTCATTCCTTGGATCTTGTGAGATCTTGATGATACTTTGTTATTTCATTGTAATAGGTCAAAACCTGGAAGGCCTTACAGTCGGGCATGTTGAATGAAATTTAGTTTTGAATCATTATCTTGTTGTATTCCACTGTGCATATTGTTGTTATAATTGGCAGTTGTAGGCTTGGACCATCCATTATTGGATCATCCATCCCTGCCCTGCGTCAATATTATAGCCTCCTAATATTTAAAAATGGGAGTTTTTACTGTGTTCTTACCACTGAATGATTCCCTAGTGGGTTTAAGATATGGAACAAAATTCTTAAATGAAAAAATATAATTCATGTTGGTCTAAATTGGCAGATAAGAAATGGTCAAAAATATTGGTTTTGGGAGGAGAGATAGTTGGGGAATAAACTATTAGTCTTGCACCAAATATTCTAGGATATTTATGGGACTTCCAAATAAATTTTTAGGCAATGAGTGATTAACTACCTTCATGGCTCAAATCTTAGAAGAATATCTCACTTTATTGCCTAAATCAACCACAATTGTTACAAGTCTCAATGAAATTCCAAAAGTTGTTAAAGAACATTAGAATCAACCTATTCTAAAGGGAGGATAAATTCATTTGGAGTGGGAACCCTAGAGGATATTTCACTGTAAGAACTACTTATCAAATACTCTTAAAGGAAGGCAATAATATTGATCTTTGGATAAAGATTTAAAATTCTCAACTTATCCCTAGAATTAATTTCTTATGGTGCAAATGATTTATAATAAAATTCTTACACGAGACAATCTTGTTGAATATGGTTTTTAGTTTCCTAACCTCTATGTTTTCTATAATCATGAAGAAGAGAATGTCTCCCACCTTCTAATAAAGTGTACCTATACACAAGCTCTATGGAATATGTTGATGCATAAGTTGCAAATGGATTGGGTTATGAAAAAAGAGGTTTAACACCTTACTTTTGATTGGGGTGGTACTTCCCATAACCCCCTTATTAGGGATTTATGGAAGTAGATCTTTTTAGATAACTGAGAGGGGGGGGTGGGGGGGGGGGGGGGGTGGGGTGAATTAGTTAAATTAGTTATCCTACAGTCCCAAACTCTCAAATGTACATCTTCAAACTTTTTCAATAACTTGGTAAGATAAGATAACTATTTGTCTGTTCATTTACCGAATACGAGTATTTCCAAAACTGTCTTTACCGATTAATAAAATATGCAACATGTAAAGTATGATAGCAAAACAATCATAACAAATAAGACATAACACAAAGATTCAATGTGTAAACCCTGCTAAGGGAAAAACCACCTAGGACTAGTAACCCAAAATATTTCACTCTTTTGAAGTGAGCTCAGTTAGGAGCCAACCCTATTAAACGTTACAATGCACACTGTGAGGTGTGACCTGGGTAGAGGATTTATCACTAATAGTTAACTTTTGACCAGCATTCACTATGAGGTCAACAAGAAAACCTTCATACATTCAATGAATGTTATAGTACAAAATAAGATGGTTAAGTCCACTCGGTTAAGAGATTTTTTTGTAATAATGGTTAAACTGATACAATAGTGATCTGATTCAAATACAACTCAATTTGCAAGTATTCAGATCTATGCTAAGCTCATAAAACTCTTCTAATCAATAATCAATTCACTTCATCATATCCCCCAACTTACTTCACTCAGTGTTTATATCTCTGACGCTCGGTTATGCCTACAGTTCAGCTCGGTTCTGTCTGTAACTAGTTTGATCAGGTATGTATGAAAAATGTCTTCACATGAAATCTTCTGCAGTCTCTATTCATCTGGCATTTTCAATAATGAAACTCATGTCTCTTAAATAGATGAGTAAATTGTTTTCATATCAGCCATTAGATTTTGCCTCTTAATCTCCATTATCCATTTTGTCATTTCAAACTTCCTCAGCAGATGTGTCAGTAACATGTTTCATTCTCTTCCCTTCGATCATCTCTAAATTTTGTCAGTCATGGATCTTATAACAAACTTCATCTCTTACCTCGAAATCATAAGCAATTTCCAACTCATCAATTCAGTCGGTTGCTATGACATTTAATGTTTTCATCCATACTCAGTTAATATTGAATGCATCGGTGATAACTAACTTAGTTATTACTGTCACTTGGTATACACAAGACTGACTCGGTGTATACAAAAATCTTCAATTACCAACCACATTAGCTTGTTCAATTCTAATCTCTTCTTCATAATAGAATAATGCAACATTCTTAAGTCACCAACATAATGCCATAGACTCGTCAATAAGTTACCCAATGTATACCTTATCCTTATCTGTCATATCCATCTTGTCCTTATGTACATATCTCATTTCTTCATCATTTCTTCCTTCTACAAATGTTCAGATGTTTTTAACTGTCATGATAAGTATAGTCAAAACTAGTTGACATCAATGACAACATATTGACTGATTTAATCATCTTACATATCACTTTAATAGCTTGGTGATCTCTAATCACTGTCTCTTTGGTTCATCAAGATATTCAATCAGTTGTAGGTCATCAATCTCTCCCTTTGGCATTGATGGCAACACAAACAGTATGAAATATGCCATACCATACCAAACATTTTTTCTACAACTATATAGATAAATGTTGTAGCTCTCCCTAGCTTGATATTTTATATGTTTAATCACTACAACAACATTTCATGTAGACTCTCCCTGCGGATTTGATCTTCTTCAGTTCTCTGATTCTTTCTCCCTGTAGTGGATAGATGTTTCATTTTCCATTTTCCTTTTCATGTTCTTCCCAACAGATATGTCATAGAAATGTCTCTCCTTTTTTCCTAATATTTCATAGAAATCTCTCTCCCTTTGACAACAATGCCAAAAGAAAATAAACAGCTCTTTAGTAGCCAAATAGTTCTCTGTTGTTCAGTCTAGATCAAGTACCTTCATGTATTGATATACAATTCTCTATTCCAGCTTCTACAATATTTCACAACCTTAGGAATTCTAAAGTGTGAGCTACATGCATCAACATGAATGATCTTCTGATAAATTATAGGTTGATGCAACCTCCTGATCACCTTAGTGACCAATAGATAGGGGATGGACCCCTAGTCTAGTCTTCAAGTACTCAAAAGTTTCCTTCGATAAGGGCTTGGTAAATATATCAGCAAGTTGTTCTTTAGACTTCATAAATTCTACTTTTACTTGCTTATCTTGTACTTTTTCCCTCAAATAGTGATACTTAATAGATATATGCTTTGTTTTTTAATGCATCACCAGATTCTTGGAAATTTTTATTGCACTAGTGTTGTCACAATATATAATCACTAGATCAATGATCACCTCATTCATTCCTTGCAACAATTGTTTTATCCATGCAATATTTGAACAATTTGCAGCAACAACAATATACTCTGCTTCAACAATAGACTGAGAAATACATGCTTGTTTCTTACTTATCCATGTTACAAGTCTTTCTCTCAAAAAGAATGTTCCACTGGTTGTACTCTTCCAGTCATCAATGTTTCCAGCCCAATCTGCATCAGTGTAAACTCGTAGTTCAAAATTACCTTCCTTTTTGTACCATAAACCATAATCTTCATTTTTCTTCAAATATCTCAGAATCTTCTTAACAACATTTATATGTGATTCCTTAGGATTAGCAGGAAATCTTGCTACAATCCCAATAGCATGTGCTATATCAGGCCTACTGTGTGCCACATACATTATTTTTCCAATCATTGATCTATACAGTGTCTGATTTACCTCGGTTGATTCATCTTCTTTTATCAACTTACATCTTGTGACCATCGGTTTACCTACTAGTTTTGAATCTTCCATGCCAAAAGTCTTTAACACTTCCTTGATGTATTTTGATTGTGTTATGAAAATCCCATCATTTTGTTGTATAATCTACAAACCTAGAAATAATTTAATCTCTCCAAACATTGACATTTCAAATTCTTTTTTTATTTCATCAGCAAAAGATTTGCAAATATTATCATGTTCTCCAAATACTATATCATCAACAAAAATTTCAGCAATCAAAATATTGTCATCAAATTCTCCATTCATGTACAAATTGCTATTATCACTTGTCCTCATAAATCCAATACTAATAAGATAAGCATGTAATATTTCATACCATGCTCTCAATGCTTTTTTTAGTCCATACAGTGCTTTATGCAATCTACATACCATGTCTTCTAATTTGCATCAACAAAACCTTCAGGTTGTTCTATGTAGACCCCTTCCTCAAGAATTCCCTTAAGAAATGTTGGTTTCACATCCATTTGATATACTTTGAATCCCTTGTGTGCAGCATATGCAAGTAATATCCTAACTCCTACAATTCTTGCTACAGGTGCAAAAGTTTCACCATAGTCAATACCTTCTTCTTGTGCATATCCCTTACATACAAGTCTTGCTTCATTTCTAGCTACTTCACCATTCTCATTCAACTTGTTTGTGAAAATCCACTTAGTACCAATTACATTTTTATCACTTAGGCTCGGTACCAATGTCCATGTTCTATTTTTCTCTATCTATTCAATTTCTTCATTCATTGTCTTAATCCATTCATTATTCTCAAGTGCATCTCTAACATTCTTAGGCTCAAATTCACAAACTAAACATGTGTTCTATCTTAACTTACTTTGTGTCATCATGTCAGATTGCTTGTCTCCAATGATCTAGTTCTATGGATGGTGTTTTCTATCAAATCTTGCCAGTACTTGTTCTCTTCTTTGTTCATCATTCAGTTCAGGTTCATTTTATTCCTCGGTAGCATCTTCTTGGTTCTCAGTTTGCATTTTTTGATTCTCAGTAGCATTTTCCTTTTGCTCGATAGACTCATCCTGTGGCTTGGGTAGAATCTGGATGCTCAATATATGTAAACCTACCATAGTCTTTCAGTTCCTTCTTGCTTTCTTCATCATTCTTCTCAGCAAACTCATCAACTTTCACATTAACACTTTCAACCATTTTGTTAGTATCTTTGTTCAAACATTTGTATGATTTTCTCTTAGTAGAATATCCTAGAAATATTCCTTCACCTTTTGAATCAAATTTACTATTTCTATCATCTTTCAGAATATAAAATCTGCTTCCAAAATTTTTGAAATAACTTCCATTCGATGTGTAGCCAAACCATAACTCATAAGGTGTCTTATTTGTATCTTTCTTCAGTTGAAATCGGTTCAGTGTGTATACAACAGTGCTAACAACTTCTCTCCAGTACATTTGTGCAACATCCTTCTCAATCATTAATGTTCTAGCATAGTCAACTATAGATCTATTCCTTCTTTCCACAATACCATTATGTTGTCGTGTTCTCAGTGCAGAAACTTGTCTTTCAATTTCATGCTCATTACAAAAATTAGTGAATTCATTATAAATAAATTCACCTCCTCTATTAGATCTTAAGCATTTTAAATCTTTCCTAGTTTCCCTTTCAACTTTAGCTTTATACCACTTAAACAATTTGAAAGCTTTAGATTTCTCTTTTAAGAACATAATTGTCATCATCCTAGACAAGTCATCAACAAATAAAATGAAATATTTGTCACCGTAATAACTCTAAGTTCTCATAGGACCACACAAGTCGGTATGTACCAACTCCAAGATACCTTTACAAGAACAATCTTTAATTTTAAAACTAGATTTAGTCATTTTTCCTTTCTCACATTGATTGCACATGACATGGCCAGGTTTAGTTAGACTCGGTAAACCTCTAACTCTTCTCTTCTTACTGACCTTAATCATGTTATCAAATTCACATGACACAATCTCTTATGCCACAACCATACATCTTCATTTCTAGCCAACAAACAAGAAGTTTCAGCATTGTCAAGATAGAATAGATTACCTTTGGATTGTTCACTAGTACTGACCAATTTTTTGGTTTCATCATGTATATTCATATTTCTACTTTCAAATGCAACTCAGTGACCTGAATTATTCAATTGTGCTACACTCAACATATTATAGGTAAGTCCTTTCACCCAATATGCATTCTCACATCTAATCTTATTGTTCAACAAGACAGATCCTTTTCCTTTCACTAGACAAGGTGTATCATTTTCCATTTTAACATATCCTCCATTATAGTGTTCAAGATATTCAAATTTATCCTCATCACCAGTCATATGATGTGTATAGCCACTATCAATTATCCAAGTATCATTCTTGCTAACTTTAGAAATAAGTGTTGTCTCTGCATACCTTTCTTCTTCTTCTTTTGAATCTTCTTGCATAGCTAAGAATACCACTTCATATTCTTCATCAGTGTCAGTGTCGGTGTTTTCTTCCTCATCTTCAACAAGGTAACATGCCTTATTTCCTTTGTCTTTGTAGTCTCAGTTGTTTCTTTTATCATAGTGTCGGTTGCCTCTGTGATCTCAGTTATCCCTTATGTCAGCCTTTCTTTCTCTAGATCTTTCATTGTCTTTGTCTTTATCATCTTCCTTTTGGTTAGGACACCTAGCTGCAATGTGACCAATCTCTTTACAGTTAAAACATACCAAAGGCAATTTCCATTTGTATCTTCCTTTACCTTTCTGCAGCCTCCTAGCCATAAGTGCTTCAAGTTCATCAAGTTCATCTTCATCACTATCACTGTCACTTTCATTTCTTATACTGTGTTTACTGCTAGACTTACCAATCCTCAAGGATGACATAAAAGTAGACTCACCGTTTGATACAATACTGTTATCATAATTATTCAGCTCAAAAGTAGTTAGCTTACCGATCAGGCTAGCTAGTGTAAGAAAATTACCTAGTGCAGATCTCATTTCATGAATAGCAAAGATTCTAATAGCATATACAGGAAGCAAGGTTCTCAGTATTTTACTTACAAAAATTTCTTTAGAAATAATACCTCTTGCTCCTCGGATAGCATTGACCACCTCCTTGATTCAGTTAGAGTATTGTGTGATGTTTTCACCTTCTTTCATCTTCATATCATCAAATCTACCTCTAAGGCTTTCAGCTCTAGCTCTCATCACATTTACATCACCACCATGAACTAATGTAAGCTTATCCCACATTTATTTCATTGTAGTGCATGCTTTGATATCTTCAAATTCCGCATCAAATATGGCAACAACAATCTCTATCATTGTCATATTGTGTTAATGTTTGTCTCTCAGCTGATCATCTGTCAAAGGTCCAATAGTCGGTTGTAGGTAACCATTGTCTAGGAGTTGAAGAGCAGATTCTCCAATTCCAAATATGTGCAACCTCATCCTGCTTTGCCATGTTGTGAAATTATCCTTGTTCAGCTTAGGCACTTCCTTTTTATACATCTTGTGATCTTTTCCTCAAGTCCTTGAAACTTTCCTCCAAGCAACCAATATGTTGTGATACCAATTGTTAGATAACTAAGAGGGGGGTGAATCAGTTAAATCAATTATCTTACAGTCCCAAACTCTCAGATGTACATTTTCAAACTTTTTCAATAACTCGGTAAGATAAGATAACTATCTATCTGTTCATTTACTGAATACTGGTATTTCCAAAACTGCCTTTACTGATTAATCAAATATGAAACATCTAAAGTGTGATAGCAAAACAATCATAAAAAATAACACATAACACAAAGATTTAATGTGGGAACCCTGCTAAGGGAAAAACCACCTGGGACCAGTACCCCAAAATATTTCACTCTTCTGAAGTGAGCTTGGTTAGGAGCCAACCCTGTTAAAGGTTACAATGCACATTGTGAGGTGTGACCTGGTTAGAGGATTTATCACTAATAGTTAAATTTTGACCATCATTCACTATGGGGTCAACAAGAAAACCTCCATACATTCAATGAATGTCATAGTAAAAAATAAGATGGTTAAGTCCACTCGATTAAGAGATTTTGTTGTAACAATGGTTAAACTAATACAATAGTGATCTAATTCAAATACAACTCAATTTGCAAGTTTTCAGATATGTGCTAAGCTCATAAAACTCTTCTGATCAATAATCAATTCACTTCATCATATCCTCCAACTTACTTCACTCGGTGTTTATATCTCTGACACTTGGTTATGCCTATAGTTCATCTTTGTTTTGTCTGTAACCAGTTTGATCAGGTATGCATGAAAAATGTCTTCACGCAAAATCTTCTGCAATCTCTATTCATCTGGCATTTTCAATAATGAAACTCATGTCTCTTAAATAGATGAGTAAATCATTTTCATATCAACCATTAGATTTTGTCTCTTAATCTCCATTGTCCATTTTTTTCCTTCAAACTTCCTCGGTAGATGTGTCAATAACACATTTCATTCTCTTCCCTTCGATCATCTCTAAATTTTTTCAGTCGTTGATCTTATAACAAACTTCATCTCTTACCTCAAAATCATAAGAAATTTCTAGCTCATTAATTTTAGTCGACTGTTATAACATTTAATGTTTTCATCCATACTCAATTAATACTGAATGTGTTGGTGATAACTAACTCGGTTATTACTGCCACTTGGTATACACAAGACTGACTCGTTGTATACATAAATCTTCAATTACCGACCACATTAGCTTGTTCAGTTTTGATCTCTTCTTCATAATAGAATAATGCAACATGCTTAAGTCAACAACATAATGCCATAGACTCATCAATAAGTTACCCAATGTATACCTTATCCTTATCTATCATATCCATCTTGTCCTTATGTAGATATCTCATTTCTTCCTTCTATGGATGTTCAGATGTTTGTAATTGTCATGATAAGTATAGTCAAAACTAGTTGACATCACTGACAACATATTGACTGATTTAATCATCTTACATATCACTTTAATAGCTCAGTGATCTCTAATCATTGTCTCTATGGTTCATTAAGATATTCAATTAGTTGTAGGTCATCAGATCTCCCCTCATCTAGGATAGAGCATATGGAAGGAAATAATCCATAGGATTTTTTGCAATGTGGATAATCCAATTAAAGAATTTTTTTGGGCCTTCTACAAATTTCTTATGGAAAAATTTACTGTTATCACCCGGTCTTTCCCTTCCTTCCCTTCATCACAAATAAATAATAGAATTTATAAGAATTGGGGCCTTGCTAAATCTTATGCAAGATTTGATAAATTGAAGAGGATAAGAAGGAGGGACACTAAATGGAGTCCCCCTAGACTAGGGTGGTTGAAACTAAATTATGATGAGGCTACATGACAACCTCAGGGTGATGTTGTTGTAGGGGAAGTTCTTAGAATGGATTCAGAAAGATATGGTGGCAGCTTATAGTGGCATGCTTCAGAATAATACTAACAACAAAGATAAAGGAATGATCCTCCAATGGGTCTTAGAATCACTCTCTCAATTGTGATTAGGGTGTTATCAATAAAAGGTGAACTTGAACTAATTATTGATATTGTTAAAGGCTTGTCCCTAGTCAATTGATCTATTGAAGGAATTGTGTGGGATATTCACAAACTCTCTTTAGGATTGGATCTCTTTGATATAAATCATATATTAAAAAATGGGAATATGGTAGTTGATGTTATGGTTGCACTTGGTTATAGTAAAAAATAGTTTATATGTTGGAGGAAGAAAGAATCCCTTCCAATTAACATTTAAAAACTCCTAAAGGGAGAAAGCTTAGCTATCAATACTAATTGGTGAAACCTTTTTTTGGTCTATGTATATTTTGTTGTGTATAGCTATGTGTTGGACATGGCTTTGTTGGGGTTTCAATTTAGATGGCTTGAAAGGAAAAAAATTTGATAAAGGTTTGAACTTTAATTGGGATAGGTATTGGTTGATGTGGAAATGAGACTTGGGGATGTGGACTAGCGAAAGGAAGTGGGATATTTAAATATTTTTTAGTAACAATAAGAGGTCTATGTGGAAAAGGAAGAACTATAGGAAACATGTGATATTTGGTGTGTTCCCTATAATTATGCAATGACATCATTTGATGATAACATGCAACTTCATAATTATTAAATACTATTTTGCTTGTAAAGGTGCACATTTATTGTACACTAGAGAGAAAAGGATTTTGTATGTGGGAACTTGTAGTTTACACAAGTTAGGTTTTTTGGGGAGATGGATTAATTATTATACCCAAGCTAGCATGAAATGCTTTCCTTTTTAAATTCTAGGCTACTATGACAAGTTCCCCTAGTTGTGTCTAAGTCTACAATTTTACTTCTAGTGCGGGCCTCTCAGTTAATTCCTTTCCTATTTTTCTAGTCATGGGTGGGGACCATGTATACATTGAGCCTAGTAAAATTAATGATTTAAAAAATTATGCTACTATGTGGCATATATATAAAGGAGGGGTATTTACCAATTAGTCTATTAATGACTTTGATGGGGGCATGTCTATGCAATTTTCCACCTCCAGGAAGGACAAAAAGGTTACTATGGGAGAAATCTCCTTTGAAATTAGTGAATAGGCTATATAAAAGGCTATTGGATTACCTTATAAGGATATAAAATGGAAGAAAACTATTCAAGTGGTGTATAATGACATCCTTAATAGTTTTCTCAAAGGAAATGAAGCTTTGGTTAAGATGCAAGGTGGATATGAAAGGAAGAAGCCATTGGCACCATGGAGCCAAGTTTGTCTCATGATAATGAAATATTTTAACTTAGAAGGATGGTTTAGAGTTTATTATTATTATTATTATTATTATCATCATCATCATCATATGATACTCCTTATTCACTTTAGGAACCATGACCTTATTTCTTTCCCATTTTTTGTGCTTAATTCTCTAGAAAGCTTGATTATGGAAGTGATGAAAAATGCTAACACCTAAGACAAAAGAACCCTATTCATCTATGCCTTGAGGTCTAATTTACAAGATTTATAACTTTCATTTGTCTCTTTGTCCTCCTAAACTTATTGTTATTCATGAATCCCCTAACTCACACTCCCCTTGATTACTAACCTTATTGATGCTCGTAACCCGACTAAAAATAAGTGTATCAGCTACCCTAGTTCCCTTAAGCTTGCCTCTAGGCTAAGGACATTGGAAATATCAAATTATACTATAATTTACACAAATTTTTATGGTTTGGAAAGTAAATCCCCCAAACCCCTAATTTCCAGTGAAAGGAAAGGTAAAAACTCCCCTTGATCCTAAGAAGTCCAAACCCTCTATTTAGGAGGTGTTAAGTGAGGAAGAAGATGACATTGGAGATGAGAATCACAACCCCAAAGGTTCCATAGTTGGTGATCCATTTGTTTGATAAAGGTAAAAAATATCTGTTAATTGACTATGACTCTAAGGAGGAGGATGAGGAACAAGGGAGTGGGAAAACAATAGGGAAAGATGAGAAAGAGAAGACTGATGATGATCGAGGTGAAATTGAGACTATTGATAGCTCTATAAATAAATAACTAATATATCCACTCACATTTCAAATAGTACATTTCAAATAGTACATTTCAAGCCTATTGATCTTACTAGGGACATGAAGCTGGAGAAGGAGAATGTCAACATAGCTACAGGTAAAGATATTTGCACTAATTTCTAGAATATGGCCACTGATATAGCTAAGTTGTAGACTGAGGTTGGTGAATTGAAAACTAATATCCTTGATATGGAAAATAAAATGGACTTATTTTAGGTCCAATCTCTATGTTATGCATAGTTCTACAACTTCCATGTGTCTAATGTAACATAAGGTGATAAAAAGGGATGTAGAGAATGGAGGAAACTACAAGGAACTTTTCAAGTTCCTTACAGATGACTAGAGTTATATGCTCTACCAGTTGGGGTGTGACATAAAATCTATTGGTCATGCATAATTCTCTTTGGTTGTATTTTTCTTATAGTGCTCTTGGTCCTCAAGGGATTTTCAACAAAATTTATTCATTTTGATGTTTATTGGTAAACTGGACTATGCTTCCAATAAGAAAATTTCTTTACTTCTTAACTTTTTAAGCTCTACTACTTCCCCTATGGAATAGGATTTCATGGTATAAATTTCATTTACTTATAGAGTGTTGTTAGATCTAGCTATGAATATGTTTGTAGGTCCTATATATTGTTAGTTGTTGCTTACAATCTACTTTTTTTCTCTAGTAGTATTTTTTGATGTTGATCTTCTTTTAGTGTGTTGTTAGTTTTTTACACCCTTGGACTGTGGTTTTCTAAGGAACAACACCCTTGTTTTTTTTTTTTGATTAATATTAAAAACTATGTGAATAAAATAACGCTTTGAAAAATAATGTATTCTACCTACAATAAAAATACAAACTCTATATAGAGTAATGAAACTTTACCTTGATTGCATATAATAAGAACATAAATAAAAACATGGATCATCTTAAAACGTAATAAAGTGGATTTGATGACAATATTTTTGATGGAGTGCATTTTTTCTCATTTTTTTCTCTTTAGAATGGAAAGAAATATCATATTGCTAATGATCTATTCACTATCGAGGAATATTAGTAACTTTATATGATCCCTTCAATTGGTTACTGTGTACATGAAAATGTGACACTTCTGTGAATCCTTATATGCAAGGAAACTCAAGAATGAGTCCTCGCAAATCGACTCACAACTCTCTATCCGAATATGTGCAGGGATCAATATTGTGAGGCCCTTAGATCAACTAACTAACCCATGCAAGTACACATTCAGAATGAGAGATTCACAGATGAATAGCAAGAATGCTAATCTCTGTTGAATCTAATCCATGCATGTAAATGAAAACTAATCTAAATATGATTGCAATGCATTAAATAAACTAATTTATTTAAATGAAATATATCTATATGCAATGCAATGAATTAAACTAAAATGCTTTGAAATTAAACTAACATGCAATGAAATTAAACTAAATGTAAATGTGCAAGCTAAATGATCTCAAAAGCTCAAGAAAATCTATAGCATAAGGATGATATGAAAATTCGTGGTTATCAACTGAGAGCGAGAGGGCTCATTTTATAAGAAAAAGTGGAATTGAATTGAAATCCAAGATCAATGTGGGATAAATGGAAAAGAGGAAACAAATCTGATTTTTAGAAAGTTTGTAGGAAAAGGAATTTTTATTTATTTCTTTTATTTTCATTTAGCTTGTTTCCTTTTCCATCACAAAAGATCTTGAGAGAATATTTTATTTATTTAATTTAAAAGAATAATATCTCTCTTAATTAAATAAAATAAGATTATATAATTTAGAGATGAATATTAATTAAATAAAATAAAATCGTTTAATTAAAAAATGGATTTTAATTAAATAACATTATTTCATTTAAGGAATATTAATTTCAATTAAATAACATTATTTTATTTATTTAAAAGGGATTTATTTCTTTAGATTAAATAAAGTTAATGAAATATTCAAACCTTAGGGGAAAATTGAAACAATTGAAATAGTTACAATTTGATCAAGAAGTTTGATTCGAATATGTTGCAAAGCATTGATTCAGGGATTAATTTTTGATAATTGAATAAATGGGGCCCAAAGTGTAGGCAACCATTTTAGGGTGCATACAGTTACATACAAGGGATACAGGGAATTAGAAGAGGGAGGAATGAGATTGATCTTTTATGATGATGTAAAACCACATAATCATGTAAGAATGTAAAGATATCACTACGTGATAAACATGGAACAACATGTAGTAATATGTAACTATGAAATCATGTGTGGAAGAGTAAGAAAGGTGCTCCCACAATGAGAAAGGTGCTCCCACAATTCAAATATGGTTCCTCTATTAATTCAAATTTTCTCAAAATCAAGGTAAGCCCTTATTTCTAAGTGTGCTCCTCTATTATTCCTCCAATATAATAAATAATTTCATCACCTAGGCCCTATTTTACCATTTTTTGCCTTTGTGTTCTATCATGATCTCAGAATTAGCTATATCATGTAATCCAACATCCCTAAATCATTTGGGGCCCATGGTCCTAATTTGAAATTTGATTGGGTGGAACAAAATTCTTAGGGCTTTATGATCTTTAGAACATAATGCCTAGGGAATTTTGTTCCCTGGGAATGAGGTTGAATTTAATACTAGGGCATGGTCTTGTTGTTTTAGTGGGGATTTAGGATCTATGGTCGACTCTCCTAATTTTATCTCTTGAATATGTATAAAAGAAATCATCATGCTTCATTTTGGCAAGGTGAAAGAAATTGCAAGGTTTAAGCCCTAATTTAAAGACATCCCATGAAGTGAAATATTTTGGATCAAGACCACATCAGAAAAATATTAAATATTCTATCGCATCAAGCATTCAATACTAATATGGAGTTTCTAAAGGATCATGATGATGGTTCTAAGATCACTGACTAATGATTGGCTTGTAGTGTACCTCTTAGGTTGGGTATGATTTCTTGTTATTCTAAAATCTATATATTTGAGCTTAATATTTGTGTTTATAACATGCCCCCAATCATAAATTGATTGCATTTTCATATAGGATTTGCACTATTACATTAGGGTGGACTCTTTATTTTACATTTATGCACTTAGGCTCATAGAAATTTAGACATACTATAGATTCATGAGTATAACACGCTTTATCTTTGTCATATTATCTATCTATAGAGGTGGGAATCACCAAAATAGGGGGATAACCAAGGAAAACCCCTATATAGCCACCCAGACACACATTTCTCAGATTTACAGGCACAAAAGACTTTGAAAAAAGTTGTCAAAAGAAAACTGAACTCTTTTCCTTGTGACAATTGTTGTGCTATTTATTCCAGATTTAGAAGCAAGGTACAAAATTCTTGAGGTGTTCTATCCCTAGGAATAGAACGCCCAGGGCATTTTGTTCCTCCCAAATAAGGTTTAGATTTAATCTACAAATGAGTTCCAACCCATAGGCTGCAAATTTGCAGTTATAGGTGTCTATAGTGTAATACCCCTCCCATAGTTTTCTTTTCAATTTAATTGGTCAGACTCTTTTACCCCACTTTTCATGTGTGTATTAAATCCTTAGATAGATTTAACATTATGTATATTTATGTTTATGGTTTTACTGACCCCATACTTGCATTTGTATGGTTGGAGTGTATATTTTATATTTATGTTTGATGTGCCTGATATGGTTGAGGGACAGAGTCTTAGTTACTTGATTGCGAGATCCATAAGATTGGTTGATCCCTGACATTGTCTATTATATATTTATACATGTATGTATGTGCTCATATTTTATGTAGGATTTAAGGTACCAGACATCGACTTCCCTGAATTGCTAGGATGAGTGTGCCCTATCGCAATATCTCAATGGTAAGAGAGCGGAGATAACATACAGGTCTAATCCCAACCTAATCCATTGATTGTCCTGAAATAATGGACAAGTATCTGAGTTTCTACCCATCTAAATTCGTCAAGGTGATGTGAATTCATGAGCCCTTCCCTTGAGTTTTTTTGTTATTTGAGTTAGTTGATTTTCATGTGTTGTAAGTCATATGAGTTTGTTGTGTGGTTTATTTGGTTAAAATAATTAAATTAAGATTAATTATGAAATTAGAATAATTATATCTTATAAAAATTAGAATATTAAATATAAGAATATTTAATTTTTAAGAGTTAATTAATTACCTTTGTTTAAATTAAAAGTCTAATTATAGAAATTGGAGATGTCATTAGATATGAAATTTAAATTTAAATTTAAATGCATGGATAATATCAATTGGTAGTTATTTATCAAGTTGTATGTTATTAAGATGTCATAAATATTAAATTAGTAAATTAA
This sequence comes from Chamaecyparis obtusa, assembly GCA_027943335.1. Lineage (NCBI taxonomy): Eukaryota > Viridiplantae > Streptophyta > Pinopsida > Cupressales > Cupressaceae > Chamaecyparis > Chamaecyparis obtusa. Next base: position 63,067 of record BSBK01001309.1, on the reverse strand, counting down.
AATATTAAATACAATTCAATTTGTACATTTAATTAATAAAGTGAAATATGATTTTAAGTTAAAGTTGAGTTGGGAGTTGATAATTAAAAACGTGCATATTTTATCATTAAAATTATAATTAATCATGCAAAAGAGTTTGATAAAAACAAGGTTGAGAGTTAAGTTCTAATTTTTGGAATTGCATGATTTAGAAACCCTAGGTGGTATAGGTTTCCTATATAATAAGTTTTGGGGTTATTATTTGGGGATGTATATTAGGTTTTGGAGAATCGTTGTTCTTGGAAGTTAAAGAATTGTTTTTAAAGCTTGGATTTTTGGGAGTCTTCAATTTGGCCTTATTTGTTGTATTCAGTTGGGGGATTTAGGTAGGGTTTGAAAACCTATGTTTATTGTTCTTTTGAAAAGATTGTCTACTTTGTGATTGGAATTGGTTGTTGAAAATTATGGTTTTATTTGGATTGAGGATTATTGTTTGATTTTTCATTATTTTTAGTTTGAATTGGTTATTGAATTTCTCATGCGAAAAACCCATAATTTGTTTGAAGAACAATAGGGAAAATTTTGAAATTAATTCAGTTAGGGTTTGATTTGATTTTGACAAAAAAAAACCCTCGTGTTTGAATCAAATTGGTATTTGAAGAATCTACATAATTGATTTTATCAAATGGTGTTTCAAAAATAAAAATAAAATAGTAATAATGTGGCTAGAAAAATCCTAATCAAATTATACCAGTAAAAATGTTCTATATATATATATAAATGATGTCTTTTTGAATATGATGTTTCTTTAAAATAATAATAATAATAGTTTTTTAGACGGGCGGGGGCGGGGGGCAACCCCCACCCCGACAACACCTTTTTCTCCCATGGTAGGCAAATTGTCGCACGATAGGTCTATTATCGTAGGCGACAGGATTGCTGCTACAATAGGCAGATTGTTGCATGACAGGTCTGCTATTGTAAGTGGCAAGCATGCTTCAGCACGAAAAGCCTACTATTGTAGGCGGCAGCTACCGTAAGCGGCGTGGGGGAGGGTGTAAGCCCCACCCCCCCCCCCACACACACATATAATATTTAATTTATATTTTTAATATAAAAAAAAACTTTTTAATAAATTAAAATACAATTAAATTAAATTTTATTTTAATATATAATTTATTTAATATTTAATAAATATTAATTGCTAATTAATATTTAATAAGTTTAGTTTATATTTGATAAATATTAAATGTTTATTTTTCAATGACTTTTATTAAATTAGAGTTATTTTTTTAGTGTTTAATAAATGTTGATTTAATATTTATTAATATTTGATATATGTTTTTAGTTTAATAAATATTAATGAAATTAATATTTATTAAGGATTATGATCTTTATATTAATTTATTCAACAATTTTTATATGTAGCAATGGTGTCTATACTTGGAGGAAATAATATAATTATTTTATTAGACACGTGGTGTTTTGGTAGACATAGAGTTTTTATATGAGTGTATTATGGTCAAACTAGACTTTGGTAAATGACTTGATTGTTCTTGTACAATTGAGACTTGTATTATTGGGTGACTATTTGGTGTATTCCATTGCATTGTTTGATGTTGTTCATATGGGGAAATTAAATTGGCTTTAGGAGTGGTACACCAAAGGTTTGGCGGTTGTTGTCTTTCTGATGTGTATTTTTTAGTATTTTATGATGTTGACTTGGTCGTGATCATTCTACCCAACCAGTCTTCTAAGCTCATTACTTGGTGAACTCTTGAGAGAGTGTATTTTATGATGTATGGTTTGAGGACCATTATGGACTTTTGATGTTATGGTTTGAGGACCAGTATGTATTTATGAGATTTTGGTTTGAGAACTAGTGTGAGTTCCAGTTGTCTCATTATGGAAATTTGTTTATCATGTTTAATCTAATTTATGAGATATATTTATGACTTGTGAGCCTAGGGGAGGTTAAATAGGTGCACCTTAGGGGAGTGTATTACAATAGGGGTTTGGGGCCCAAAGTGGTCAGTACCAGGGTAACCTATCGTAAGTTGTGTAATAAGTGATAACTTAATAAATTTGTTAGACAAACATTAATAAGATAATTGTATGCCTCGCCCATGCCTTGAGTGCTTGTATAGGCTAAGGATGGGAATGGGATGATACCTAGAGAGTAGGTATGATTAGAATTCCTCATCTTCATGAGAGGGTGTTCTAGTTCCGGATGGGTCATTTTGAGGGTCTGGGGTCTAGAGTGACCAGTCCAAGGTAACTCAACTTGATAAATGCTTGAGGGTCAGGGTCTAAAGAGACCGGTCTAGGGTAACTCAAGTAGTTTTCCATAAGATGGCACTCCACTAGTATGTAGCCTAAGTCTCCTACGTAGTTTCTGCATTTTTCCTCTAATGGTGTGTCTTTGGCATTTAGTATAATTTGGTGGTGTGTCTTTGGTATTTAGTATTATCTAGTGGTTGGTATTTGTTTGGTATTTGATTTGGTAATTGGTAGATGGTGGTTGATTTTGGTATGTAGTGTTGGTATTGGTACTTGTTGGTAGTTTGATATTTATTATCTTTTTGTTATCATTAGTTGGTGGTACCTCATGAGATAGCTGAGAGTTTTTAGGATCCCTTGCTTAGGTGTTATGTTGTGTTGGATTTTGAGATTTTATTTGAGTGGGGTCTTTTGTTATCTCCTTAGCACGGTGGGAGTGGAATTTTTGGTTCCACGAGGTTGGGTGGTAGTGATTCTTTTACCATTTGAGATTCTGGCATTCCTGTACTGGTGATAGATGATCCTTGTACCTATTATATTCTTCTTGTTCTTCATTGGATTCTTGTTCATATCTATCTTATGATATTCTATTTTTACCTTGTATCAATGTTTCAGATATGATTCTTTTAGGATATTATACTATACTTTATATTTGGTTATTAGTGCATACCTTGTGACTTGTGTAGTTGATGTTGTTTCATTGTGTATACCTTATGGTATTGGTTGTATCTATGTTTCTTTTATATGAGGTTGTACTTGTTATTCATTTGTATATGAGAGATTTGTAATTATACTTAATCTAAAACAATTGATTAATGTATGTGTAATTCTATGTCATGGAACCATTAAGAGTTGTTAATTGTAATTGGGTTGTACTTATGTACTTTTTTGTATCTTATGTTGTATTACTTCCACATTGTTATCATTATTTTTTTTGTAAACTCTTAAGAAAAAAATTATTCTATAAACATAGCAACATATTTTAGGTTAAATTCTCCTAGGTTCCCTGGTGGGGCATTACATATAGGATCTCGATAGTCCTAAATTCATATATGCATTGATATTATTCCTATTTTAAATCTAGGTACACACAAGTCTTTCCTAAATCTTGTTATGCTTCATTTTTATCTCATCAAGTTCATTTCTTATATCATTTAGTGATTAGCATAAGAGTGTTATCTATCTTCTTCTTGATTCTAAGAAACAAAAGGAATAGAAACTCTGAGAGGATAGATATTGTAGTGGCTTCCTCTTAATCTTGAGTGAAGTAAATCATATTCATCTTGAGGTGGTTTTGTATTCTAGTGTGCTTTAGGATTAGAGGATTGGACTCCATACTTGACCCCCTTTTCTTATTGCACAAGAAAGAAAGTGACACTTCACTTGAAAGATTATTTTGTCAAGGAGTCATCAAAGTGTGAATATCTAAGTTGCTATTTGATATGTTCCAAGGACCTATCGAAGGTTGGGGATTGAATTTTTTTCTCAAAACATGTTAATGAGATATTAAAAGTAAAGGTTTAGAGTTGTTTCCTAATGCATACTAAGAAACTATCAGAGGTTAAAGATCAAGAATGTTATCTAACACATGCCAAGGAGTTGTTGAAGGTCCAGGATTGAGGTTTCTTCCTAATGCATGCCAAGGATTTATCATAGATTGAGGTTATAATCTATCACCCAACCTATGCCAATTAGTCAAAAGGAAGAAGGAACTTCAAACCTCTAATGGGAAAGTCTACACGGCTGGTAAGGTTGACTTGTAATATAACATGCAAAAGGATAAGACTAACTTATGTTGTAGCATTTTCAATTCAAATTTAGGCCTTTGAACCAATTTAGGTATAGGTTGACTATTTTTTGTCATTTGGGTTGCAATATATTAAACTTAGACAACTTTGCATTTTCAGATGATCCATATTGATGTTATTTTCAATTTTGGATCACTTTGTATTCATAATTTCTTATCTAGAATAACCAATAGGAGAAAATAGCTATTAGATGAAAATTTCTTGATTCTTAAGGGAGTTATCATTGAAGGACTGCATTAGAGGTTCAATAATTTTCATTAAATTTTGGTTGTTCATTTGAGCATTTTTTGTCACAGAATTAGAGTTTTATTTTATTACTGTAATGATTATTTAAAAATTCTTTTACTATAGTAATCAGATTATAATCAACATAAGTTGCTACTAGATTTTGATTTATTTTTTGCAATTTTATTTGTTATCTAGATAGTTATTGGTGTTGTTTGATATAATTAATTATCTTTGTTTGGACAGCTTGGTGAAGATTTTCTTTATGTCTCAAATTTGATATTTTTAATAAAAATTTTGGGAAGGGACATTACACAAAGATATAATAAATTTGATGTATAGATTAAAAATAAGAGAATAAGAGAATAACAAATGGGCCTTGAGAGTATCTATACCTATTCAAAATTGATAGAGTAATATTGTAAAGTATTATAAAAATAGAACCTTGGAAAATAACAAGTGAATCAATGTAATATAATAAGCTTTAAGCATATCATTTGTAGTTCCACATGTCTATGAAGAGAATAATAGCCCCCATGGAAATTTGTAAACAACAATATCACAATATATACTCTATAACATAATAAAAACTGAGTCAATAACCTACTAACATGTGTGCCTATGAGATTATCTCAACTTTTTTGAAATTATCCAAATTAGTTTTAAATTTATGAATGAAGTGTCATAAAATGCATGCCCTTGCACTTTCACATTTTGTTGTGTCCATGAGAGAGAGAGAGAGAGAGAGAGAGAGAGAGAGAGAGAGAGAGAGAGAGAGAGAGAGAGAGAGACTCGAATGCTTTTTATAAATATCATGGTGGATATCTCTGTTCCTATTATTGAAGTATATTTTTCTGGTACATCTATGATATTAGGTAATCAAAGTAATATTAAGTTTTGGATGGATTCATATGGTTGTTGTGTCCCATCTTTCTTTCAAGTATCTCGGCTACCTAGAATTTCATGCAATATATCCAAAGTTATTGATATGATAGTTTTATTAAGTTTCTAGATAGGTTCTATCTGGCTCTATCCATCAGTTGGTTTAGAATTTTTGTAGATCAAGTCATGGACCTTTTGTGGCATTTCATTGGTCCCAAATATATTTATCTTTCGATAATTATGATGTGAAATGTGCTCATCATATGCATGACCTATCTTTAGCTCCTATGGTAACATGGTATGAAGTGTTCATATATATGACCTATTATTAGGTTTGGTGCTAGTGTGTTAATCTAAATTATAATATATTTTGTATCTCAAGACAACATGTTTGGGGCTAGGCCAACATATGTATTAATATTATCATATATATATATATATATATATATATATATATATATATATATATATATATATATATATATATATATATATATATATATATATATATATATATATATATATATATATATATATATATATATATATATATAGGAATCATTTTGTATCTAAGGTATGAGTATGTGAGAGAAATTTGAAGGTGGTGTGGTGCAACAATAATTTTGTGAGCAAATATCTGGTAGCAAGAGTGTAAGAAGAAATAAGTTGAGTGGAGGTTTATTGTGATATAAAGAGGAGGCTTACATAAAGGCTTTCAGAATATTAGAATTGTATAGTCCTAAAAAGTTATCACCCATAATTAGATGCGTTTAGACCTATTAGGCCCCATTTTAGCAATTTTAAGGTTCAGATGCCCATTATGCTTGATCCCGACAAGTTTTCTTTTCTTCTCCCACTCTTATTCTCTCTCCCCAAGCTCCCATTTGAATTTGAGCCCATTTTTCCTAGGACATGTCACCAATGGAAGCCTATCCCTAGGTTTTGGGGGTCAAACTTTCCCTAGGGCCCGATATCCTGGTCCTATTTCAAGATTTTTATTTGTGGTTAGCTTGGATTAGATTTTACTCTTGCAATGATGGAGTTATGATAAAAAAACCCTTATCACTCCTCATTTTTACATCCATTATAAAGTGAAATATAAGATCCATCAAATATATGCAAGCATTTTTTTCAATCAAGTTATCAAGATTTCAAGCAAGCAAGAGCAATTAGATTCAAGATTTGAAGGAAAACATCCAAGATCAAGATCTCCAAGTCTCCAATTCTTTAAGACCATTCAAATCCAAGTTAACATTCTCCATTTTATGAAATTTTCTCTCCCATGATGATCAAGTAGAGGATTTCTCAAATCAAGAAAGAAGATTGACTCATCCATCCATATTCTCTTTCCTCTTTGTAGGTGATCATCGACCATATCTAGAATCAAGTGTTAGGAGTGGAAATCATAGATCTATGCATTTGTGAAGGAATCCTTGATTCTAAATCACATTTCAAGGTCAACTCTTTATATTTCAAGCACATTCAATAATCTTCATATATTTGAGTGGTTTCTACATCTAGTCATGAGGGTTTATGCATGATAAATCAACAATTTTCCTTTCTACATACATTGATTTATGCAATTTATTTTCTATTTTCAAGTTCAGTTCCTAAATAGGGGTTTGACAAAGTCAAACCCCATTCCACAACATTTTTCCTATTTTTCTATGTGCAAGAACATGATACAGAGCCCTTAGATCAGATTTGGGAAGAACAAGTACAATTGCAGGTTATATGAAAGTTTCAACCGAAAACATTGGGGACATGACACCAAAATCAACCTATTTTGAGGACATGTTGCCAAAATTGACCTATCCCACCCACTGTCTGCTCAAATTTATATCACAAGTCCATTTCATAATTTAATTCCTATTTATGTTAATTTCAACTCATTATATATCTATTCTAGTCTATTTTTAGCTACTTTTTGGTATCTTTTCTAATTGATCAATTACATCACTTAATCATTTCTATTTCATTCATTACATTAATTAAGGATAGATCTTGTTTCCAATTAGTGCTTGAGTCACCTCTTGAGCCTCTTGGAGGCATTCTTCCTTCCTAATGTGCAATCAATAAAATAGGGAAGTAATTCATTTACTACATAAGCTATTGTATTATCCATCACCCATTTCTTATTGTATAGGAATATACTGACATAAGATCTGTAATTAGATCTTCTACTAATGGTGATTATTGTGCTACTAGGTAGAACTATTTCATGAATATATAGATGCAATTTATCATGACTAGTTCACATTTTGTTTGTGAAACATATTTTTGTAATACATTTTTGTATTAGGGAAGTTAGTCCAATCGAAAGTGAACCAACCAGTAGTGAGAAAATCGATAGTGAATCCCTTGTGAAAATCACCTTAACTGGTGTCACCTTAACTAATGTTTAATTTCATGAGAATTAGTTTCTCTATGGTTTTTCCCATCTTGGGTTTTCACATTATATTTGGTGTTATGGTGTTTGTCATTCTTGTTCTTTCAAGTTGTTATCAATTTTAAATTATTTGTATAGTTTACGTTGATACTAGTTTAATCAAATTTGTAAAACATTTTTTGGAATAACTAATTCACCCCCCCACCCCCCCCCCCCCCCCCTCATTTATTCAACCTATTCAACAATTGGTGTCAGAGCTTGGTCCCTTTTAGTTAAAGCTTAACCACTTGAGGAAGACCTAAGATGTTTGATCAGATGGAATGAGAATACTATTTTGATAAAGACTAGGAGATCGTAATGGGTGACTTTGAGAGCACTAAATTAGATAATGAGGAGTTGAAAGAAAACATTAAGGAAGCTAATGCATGTATCTCACAGCTGGGGGAGTAGATCTAAAAATTCAAAGAAAGACAAAAATAAGTAAGCCAAGAATTGAAGGAGTCAAAAGAAAAGGAGACAAATTTGGAGAAACAAATCAAGGATAGAAAAACATAGAAGAATTTCTGAAGGAAAATTTCAAAAAGAAGATGGAAGATTAGAAAAATATTGAAGGAGATCTAAAAGATACCATCAATCAAAAAATGGAGGATTGGAAGAAAGATGGAGAAAATTTCAAGAGTATCATCGAGTAGAAGACATATGAAGATGAAAAGTTGGATGTTGAATTGAGGAAGCTGAGATTTGAAGCTAAGTTTTGGGAAAGAAACACTATTTTGAATCAACTTTTAGCCCCGCAAGAAGGTCATAATGAAAAATAAGGATTAGGTTTCAACGATGAGTGTTTAGATATTAAGAACAAAGAGAAAGAGAATTAAGTTGAAGTAGAAGAAAATCTTGAAGAAACAAGAAAGGTCAAAAATTAGGGTACATCTACAAGAAGACCTTTGGTTAGACAACCAAATTCTCAAAGGTACTTATCTTTGACAAATTATCGTTTATTATGCAAGAATTTTGTTCATAAAGTTATTGAATGCAAGATCAAGAAGGAACATAATGTTCAATGACTTAATTGTCATAGGTTTGTTCATAATGCAAATCAATTTAGAATTCAAGTATCTAATCAAGTTAAGAATAGGATGAACAATATTTTTCATGGAAATTTCTATGTATATCACAATTACGGTCATAAGGCTAATCAATGTAGATCTAGAGTTTAGTCAGTCAAATCAAGACAAATGAATGTTAATTATTTCAAATATAGTCAGATTGGTCATTCAGCTAACACTTGCAAATATGGTGGTGCTTCAGTAAAGTATGGGGAATGATAAGAATTTCATAGTTTCATATGAATCTTAGAAGATAGTCATGGTATGGAAGAAGAAGGATGCTAGTGAAGATAACCCTTTTGTTATAGATCCTGGTACTAGCTCTTCTAGTAACTGAGCCTAATACTTTGGCTCATAGGGAGTATTCAAATGCTATATCAAGCATTTCCCTTGCTCAGGTGTGATATCAGTTGCATCTATTATGTCTCTAGTATGATTGAGTATTAGATCATAATTGTATTTGTTTTGGTTTGATTGATGTGCATTGTATGACTAATTACATCAGTGATATAAATTCTCGACAAGAAGTGTAATCATAGGGAGTTAATGTTAAAAAGATAACTTTTCAAAACATTTTTCATTGTTGCAAAGAAGAAAATTTGAGATTGTTTGGAAAACTTGTTGGTAGTCAACGAGATTGTGGAAGGATGGAATCAAGAATAGTTTTTCATGTATCTAAAGTCATTATGTCGAAGATGCTTGAAAAGTTGGAATTGGAAGAATTTGATCATGGGAAAATTAGGCAATTGGAAGTAGGTTTGTCTGTAGAAGGGTTGCAGAGAGTTTGTACCCTAGGTTTGGACATTTATGGAGAGTTCCCTTGGTTTGCAGAAAGATAATCAATCTTGTTCATGTTGAGTCAGTTCAAGGATGAAATATATTGCTGGATAAACCTTATGCAATAATGAAGGACGTGATTGTGAATGTCACTAGGTTATGCAACGTCAGAGGTCTTCTTGGAAAGAATTTAGTGAAATAAAAGGATGTACAGAAGTGGATTGGTATCAATAGATATCAATGTGCCCTCTTCATCAACATACTTGTCAATTTAGTGGAAAGGTATGTTGCATATGGAATCACTTATAAAATTTTCTTTTGAAATAGTGAAGGTGCTACAGATCTTCTATAGTTGTTTATACTGCACATAAAATGGTGAATGAAAGAATGCAATTTGATTTATGCAGTCTTTTGTTGGAAAATTTGTTTGAAAATATTAATATTTCATTAGGAGGTTATGCATTCCATTTTGGATCTCTAGTCATGTGTTTAGTATTCTATTTTATGATATCACTATCCAGTGGAGAGGATATTGAGTGAAGGTTTGACACCCCTATAGAAAAATAGATTTATAGATATCTTGAGATGTTGGAAAACAAGGTGGATGCTTGTAAGGCATATTTTGTATCTTTACAAATGAATATTTCTTCTGGTTTGGTTGTGTCTAGTGAAATTTCTATGATTCATGTTGAGGAGGGTTCCTCCTTTGATAAAAGAAAATTAGAGATTGTTATTGGTGATTCCCATCTAGAATCAAAGAAGAGGAAGGCCAGTAAAAAGGGAAAATAAATTGTTAGCATCTTTGAAGAATAAGAAGAAAGTGAAAACGATGTGGAAGTGAAGGAAGAAGGAATAGAAAATAATGATGTTTTTTCATCAAAATTTAGCTCTATGGATTATAATGTTGTTTGGACGATGCTGGAAAAAGGAGACTTTGATAGGATTAGCAATATGTGGTTTGGTTTCTCTTTCATGAGAAGAACTGAGATAGAGGATATGTTGGTTAATCATTTGATCAATAAGAAGATTGTTGTTTCTAGCGTATTGGATGTGCTACCAGATAATCTGGTAAGGATTGTTGAGAATAGATTATTGCAGGATAGTGTGGACTGCAAGAAATTCAAAGAATCTATCCATAAGAAATGTATTGATGATACTCAAAGACTATTCAAGTTGATAAGTGAGACAAAATATTGTATAAAATAAATTTTTGATATTTACAGGTATTATCTTTGATGGCCTATTGTAGTTGATAACTTCAAAGGAAGAATTGAGGTCATTGAATCATAATTGAATGAATTGGGTAAGAATTATGTTTTCTTCAAGGATGAAGGTGGGAAATAGAGAATCGGAGTTGGTCAACTTCAAGTTGAGATGTTATAGTTTTAGAGAAAAAGAGAGGATTTAGTGAAGACCTTTTGGTTAGTAAAGGATTTGGTTGAGGTCAGGTTAGAACATCTTTCCATAATTTTATCTGAGGAAAAGGATTATGTACGTTATTTTCAATCCCTAGAATGGACTTCATGTTTTGATATGTTGGTGCATCATGATAGTCTGTGTCCACCTATGAATGAGTGGAAGAGGAAGCTTCTCATTATCAAGTAAAGGTACAAGAAAGTTTTTCTTGTAAAATTTGTTGTACTTATTCAATTATGTATTGTGGGGCCCTTTTCCATTATACCAAAAAGGGGGAGAGAAAGATAGGAAAGAAAATCTAAAATGCAATATCTAACTTAGGGGGAGTTTTTGGAGTCTTTTAGTTTCTTGGATGTTTTTTGGATTTTTTCTATTTTGTTGTTTTTCCACCAGTGCCAAAGGGTGAGATTTTTTAGTGTATTGAGAAGATGTTGGCATTATTTTCATTGATGTCAAAACCTTGTATTGGTTGTTTTCCTATACCGGTTAGTTATCTTTTGGTTATGCTTCAGTATTGTGTTGTTCAAATTTGGTTTATACAGTTTATTTTTTGGTAATGGGTTATCATGATGGATATCTTTGTTCCTATTATTGAAGTATATTTTTTTGGTACATTTATGATATTTTGTAATTGGATGAATATGAAGTTTTGGATGGATTCATATGGTTATTGTATCTCAAAGTTATCTTGGGTATCTCTACTACTTGGAATTTCATGTAGTGTATCATAAGTTGTTGATATTATAACTGTATTTAGTTTTTGGATAGGTTCTATCTGGTTTTATCCATCAATTGGTTCAAAATTTTTGTAGATCATCATGGAATTAGTTGTGGTGTTTCATCGAACCTGACACACATTTATGTGTGACCTATGTGTTGTGAAACATCCTCATCATATGCGTGACCTATCTTTAGGTCCTATGGTAATATGGTATGAAGTGTTCATATGTACGGCCTATTTTTAGGTTTGGTGTCATCATGTTAGTCTATATTGTAATATCTTTTGTATCTCAAGATGACATGTTTGTGGATAGGCTAATATATTTGTGTACACACACACACACACGAATATTGATCTTATCATATGTGTGTGTGTGTAGAAATCATTTTGTATCTCAAGTTTGAGTATGTGAGAGCAAGTTGAAGGTGGTGTGGTGTGAGAATAATTCCATGAGTAGATATTTGGAAACAATTGTGTAAGAATAAATAAGCCGAGTTAAGATTTATTATGATATCAAGAGGAGGCTTACATACAAGGTTGTAGAAGATCAAAATATACTAGCAGAAGATCTTTAATCTGATCTTTTTCTAATGGTGATTATTGTGCTACTAGTTGGAACTATTTCATGCATGTACAGATGTAATTATATCAATTCACATTTATTTTGTAAAACACATTTTTGTAGTACATTTTTGTATTAGGGCAGTTAGCCCAATTAGCAGTGAGCCAACCAGTAGTGATAAAATTGGCAGTGAGACCCTTGTAAAAAAACACCTTAATTGATGTCACCTTAACTAGTGTTTACTTTCATGAGAATTAGTTTCTTTTTCATTTTTCCCATCTTGGGTTTCCATGTTATATCTGGTGTTATGGTGTTTGTTGTTCTTTCTCTTTCAAGATATTATCAGTTTTAAACTATCTGTATGGTTTATATTTATACTAGTTGAATCAAATTTGTAAAAAGTGTTTTGGAATAACTAATTCACCCCCCTCTTAGTTATTCAACCTACTCAATAAGGACATACAAAACAAAGAAAACAAAAACAAAGAAAAAAAAGTAAAAACAAAGGAAAAATGAAAAGCACACAAAATAGGTTAGTATTAAAAACAAAGGGTCCAAGTCAACCATTTGAAGAGACCTTGATAATCAAAATGTCTTAATTATTAGTATTATTCTTAGAATGATATTGTAAGAGCACAAGTGGTCACAAAAAAAGAGCATGAAAATACATCAAAATATGAGATAAGATGCCATGATCCAACCAACTAGCAAGGTGTGTTATGCTATGGGCTCATGGATGAAAGGGAAAGGAAACATGGAATTCATGGGCTAGCAAGTTGTGTTATGTTAGGTGACCCATGAAAGAGCATAGATTCTATGGGAAAACAAGTTATGTTATATTGTGTGATTTGTGCAAACAAAGGAGGAAGAGTCAAAATAGTCTAGCAAGATGTGTTATCCCAGTTCCACTCATTCTGAGGGTATAGTGTAAGGAGAGTCAAATACTCTAGCAAGTTGTATTATGATGGTTAGCTTATCCTAAAAATTAGTGCCAAGGATAACCAAGAAAAAAAATTTCTACAAGGAAATCTATAAACAATAGTACCAAGGATAGTCAAATAATCTAGAAAGTTTTTCTATGCTAATAAACTAACGCAAGAGCATCTTGGGTGTATGGAAATCCTGGATCAACCAAAAATATGTTAGAGTTTGTTTGGTTTCTTGGTAGCTTGTTCAATTTTCTTGGTAAATGCTTTGGAGTTCTCAGTGGAGTGTTCCTGTTGTTCTCCAATGAGCTCGATTAGTGCTTTTTTGTTCTTTACTGAGTTGGTTCGGTGTGTTCGGTGTTGCTTGGTTCCTGAGCTCACTGAATGGTGTAGTTAATTTTTTGATGTTGGACAACATGTGGAGTTAATTTTGGTCATGATATTAATACTGGGATCGCTCATTGGGAAACATGTGGACCTAAGTATGGGTTGTAGCTTTCTCCAATGCTGGATCTAAAGGATCTTTTGAGCTAAACTATTTGGTGGCCTCTTGTATAAGTAAGTAGAGTTTTTATAGGGTTAAGTAGTTAATTAAGAAGACAAAATCTAAAGTTTGGATCCTCACATGTATGAGGACTGCTCTATAATTGAATTTCATTGTATTGGCCATAATCAGGAAGGCCTTACAACCTGACATGTATGAAGTTTAATAAGTTCATGAAAGATATCTACATTCCTTATCTCCTTCTCGATGTTGTTGCTTCCAATTTGTTAATCTGCAAGTAGGTTTGGTATTTGGGAGTGCCCTATGACCATGTATTTATCCCTCCTTACATCATAAACTCATCCTAAAAATACAAAGAAATTTATAAATTGGTTCCAAGGAAAGTCAATTAGTCTAGCAATTTGTGTTACACTATTCAACTCACCTTGAAATACTGGTGCCAAGGATAACCAACCAAAGAATTTTCAACAAGGAAATTCACAAATAGGTGCCAAGGATAGTCAATTAGTCGAGCAAGTTATGTTATGCTAGTCAAATCATCTTGAAAAACTTTGAATAAGAATAACCAAACAAATAAAGTGTTTTGTAAGGAAATCTTGCAACATTTGAATAAGGATAACCACACAAAGACCTTTTTTCATAAATAAATCCTACAACATTTTAAACAAGGAGGCTACATATATGCCCCCCTAAGAGGTCAACATAGAACTATATTGACATCTTAAAGAAAATAATAACAAGGATAAACACCTTCAACACAAAAGAGATATCATTTAAGAAATAATGTACATGCAATCCAAGCCAAAGAGGGCATAACTCTTTTGAGGCAAGGAAGAGATAGTTGTAAAAAGATATCTTGCAACAAGGGTAAAGGGATCCTTTTGAGGGATGCATAAAGAGAGGAGATATATTTTCTTAAAGACATCTACCTCAAGAGCATGTCTTTAATGAAAATAACATCTTTGACTAAGAGAGGGGAAGAAGGACAAGAATACACACCTTCCCCATTTCTAGGTAAGGAGATTCTTGGTGAATGATAACACACTTTCTGGCCCAAGTGAGAGATCATTTTTAATATAGAGCATTAGTAATTAAGGATTGAAACCTCCTAAAAAGGAGAAAATCCTTTCTAAGAACAAAAAATTCTATGCAAGAAACAATACCATTTTTTAAAAGATACAACTCAACAAAGGGAAAGTGGATCCTTAGGAAGGATAAAAGATTTAATTATTATTGTTGCCCCTAAGCATGGAGACAAGAATAATAAGGATATTATGTTTCTCACCAAGTATTATTGTATATAAAACTTTTCCACCATGCATGACAAAGAGCACCTAAGAAGGTAAGCTACCCTTGTCACATAGAAAGGAGCAAAAAAATAGGTAAATGAAGTGCTAAGGTACTACCATTATAATTTAATTATCAATAATAAGTTACATTTATATTTTAAAGTTAGGAAATTCATTGTTGTGTGGCCTTGGACTTGGTGATGTGTTAAAAAAGGAGAATTATTTATAATTTTTCTATGTTTTCTTATTTGTTTGGACAAGAAACGAGTGATCAAGTCAGATTGAAGGAGATTGTGAACAATATTTTCTTGAGATATGAATCCTAAACCTTTATAGAGTACACTAAAGGATAAGGATCTATAGGGAATTTTATTCCTTGTTCCATCTTTCCAAGACCTTTTCCATTATATCCTTACTTAGAAATCATGTTATAACCAACTTCATAATATGTCTTTAATTTTGAAGGTGAAGGGATGTCATCATCAATTTTATTGAAACTTGTTCTGTAAGGATGAATAGATGACAAGTGATTTATCTTTATAGGGAGATTCTTAATCCTATCACCATTATTCATATCCACTTTTCTAGGTTGGGAAGAAGTACTCTCATCTAAAGCTCCATCTTTACTCAATATTATGTTAGGAGATAGATCATGAATAAAATGCATAACATCATATTGTCTCAAAATATGTTGAAGGATAACATCAAATATTGGAGAATAAGTAGGATCTAGAGTGATAAATGTAATATGATTTACATGTTTAGCTTGTCCCTCTTGCACCAAAGTATCTTTGTGAGAAGACGATTCATTATTAATCTTCAACGTTGCATCTCCATTGGGAAGATTATTGATAGGAGTGTTGACTCTTTCCTTATAAAAATAAATATACTCTAGGATAGATACAAGTATAATTCATTTCAATACCATCTCTAGGATTGTCATTATCTACCAAAGCTTTTATGAAATCCACACATTCCATTAATTTTCTTAAAAATCTCATCATATAGCAACATGAAAGATGAATAAAAGTTTTGAAAAATGATTTGTAAGTAGGAAACATATGTGAAATACTTATTATGTGATGTGGAAGAGTGCTACAAATGAATGCAAGTAACATGAAAAAGAATCTATTATCTAACACATTATTTTGGTAAATATAACTAATAAGAAATGTAATCACATGTGAAATAGAAAAAAATAGATTTTTTAAATTATACAATGAAAGATCAAATATAAAAATCATAATTATGTAACTAGTGTTAGGTTCACCACAATGTAATGGTGGAAAATAGGTTCACTAGTTTATGCATGCAAACTAGGAACTACACCTATTTCCATTGATTACATTAAGGAGAGTGGATCCACTTGGCTCAACCTTAGACTTGATTGAAAATGATTTAGTATAAGGTGAATTCAACACTCCTTGTTTGATTTTAAAATGATTATATGCAAAATATGTTAGTTAATTGCTAGATCTAGGACCAAATATGAGAAATTGAGGGTTTTAAACATACACAACAAACCAAAGAATAGATATGAAGATAAGAGTTATATATTTGAAAAGAAGAGATAGAAAGGAACTTGTGTCTAAAATCTGGGTTGAAATCTAGATGTCAATGTCACTTTGGGTGACCTTAACCCACTTGTGCCAAATCCAATGTAAATTTCATTTCTAGGAACATAATGCTACTTAGAACCTTCCTTTAAAATTATGTCATAAAAGTGCAAGTCAACGTCGAGTGGAGTGACATTGACCTTTCTTTTTTAGACCTATAAAATCTCAATCTATAGGTCTCTGTGTACTCAATGTAATTCCAAATCCATGTCTTTTTATCTCATCGTTGTAGAATTGTTGATGTAATTATCTTTGAATGTGATCACATATGTTGATGCAATAACATGACATGATATAAATGAGATTAATCATAAAGACATGCTTTCATGGAGATTTATGTAACTTTCTGCTCCACAATGCCTAGGTTTAAAGAAGACTTGAAGGATATGGTGGGATGGAATATTGCCTTGGATGCTTGATCATTCATTGATATTGGATGTGTTGGATGTTAAAATAAATTGAAATAAGGCTCTTATATAGGGTTCTCAAGGTATTTCATGAATTAATTTGACCTCTAATAATCATATTGAGACATCAGAATAAATGAATAATTGGCAGGAACTTTGCACCAAAATATTTGAAATTAGGCTTGAAATGGTGGTCTAGGAACCATTGACCTACCAAAATAAGGAAATCAAGTAGGAAATTAGGTGCACATATCTTGAGACAACAATTTGGATCACCATGTGAAGATATGATATCATATTTTTAGCATTTCAACCATAAATAGGCTTGGATAAGATCTAGGAGATCATACAATAAGGAAAGGGCACAAAATATGGTATAAATTGTACAAGGTTACAAATTATGATGCTACATCACTATATAATGTATCACTTGGTAAAGGTTCATCATGAATATCCATAGTCAACATGATATGTATGATAAATATCATCATAATGCATAAAGGAAGACTAATCACAATATCCATATCCCTAGCATCTTGATAAGATGCATCATCAAGAGAACACAAAACTAATGGTGAATGCATAGAAGTGTCGTAACTCATAAGATAAATTTTATTTTTATTTGTTTGAGAATCATTACTAACTAATCAAGATGGAATATTGTCATGTACTATGATATTTTTTACAAATCACTATCATATAGGGATTTTGAGAAATAATATCTACCATGCACAAGATAAATATCCATCATGTTAGAAAATTTGAGTTTCATTAGGTGGC
The DNA here is from genome assembly GCA_027943335.1 of Chamaecyparis obtusa. NCBI lineage: Eukaryota > Viridiplantae > Streptophyta > Pinopsida > Cupressales > Cupressaceae > Chamaecyparis > Chamaecyparis obtusa. The sequence goes on along the minus strand of BSBK01001309.1, from coordinate 45,399 downwards.
CCTATCCACCTAGCCCTCCTTCACTTTTTGCTTACCAAATTGCAAGGAATTGTAGGCTCCTAGTCTTTTAGGATGTTTTATTCCTCAAAAAATATGAAAAGGAGAAGTAAAAATGGACCCCCTTGGCCTAGCTGGCTCAAACTCAACTTCAATCATACCAAAATGCACTCTTAGGGTCCATTTGGTTTCTATAGTTAAATAACGTTGGAATGGTCAAATTCTAATATTTGACAATTTTGGAAGCTTTAGATCCGGAAAATGGTTTTTGGAATATGGCTGGAACCATTTGGTTCACCTTGAATTCACTTGGAATTCATAATGAGAAGATGGAAAATGTTGTTTGCATATGGATTTCAAAATATTATAAATTTTTCTTTACCCCCAATTCCCATTTAAGTGGAATTGGAATTGGTTTTCTAATTCTACCTATTTAGATGGAAGATTCTAATGTTGGTTTTGGGGTAAATGCGAATTAATAAATACCTATTCCAGTTTCATGTTTTGATCACAAACATTGAAAATGTCAATTTCAGGATTTGACAATCCCAATTCTAGTCTAATTCTAGCAAAAAAATGGGCCCTTAGAGATTGGCTACTGCATGAGGTGTAATGAGATATGACCTGGGATTTTTATTGGAGCCTATAGTATTGCTTTTTCCAAACACATGAATAACCAAGTGAAGGATATGGGCTTACTTTGGAAACTCAAGTTTTCACTCTCCATTGGAATTAAATCTTGTTCAATCGAGGGGGATTCCAAGCTTATCATTGATGTTGTTAAAGGACTTTCCAAGACCAACTAGTCAGTGGGGGGTATTATGGGAGATGCTCACAAGATATTATAGGGATTTGACACCTTTATTATCAACCATGTACACAGGAAGGGTAATGTGGTTGCAAACTCTCTTGTTTCTAAAGGTTACAATTTGGTGGGATTGAGGTGTTGGCCCAGCCTCCACTCTCTCCCAGACAACATCCAACCTCTCTGGAATGGATAGTGTTCAACATTCAATAGATATAGTGTGTAAACCCTTGTATTGGGAAGGGTGCCTCCTTTTCACCATATGGTATAGGATTATGTGTAACCCTAACCTATTATGTACTAAGCGGTAGGATGGGAATAGTAAAAATATTTTGAATTTGGATATGGGGTGATGACATGGCATGCCAACGTAGATTTATGGTGATGCCTCATCTAGTGGGATATTCATTACCATCTTTGGTGTAGTACTTTTCCTAGGTGGCCCCTAAGTAATCACAAAAATTATAAAAATCTAAAAGGGTCCCCTAAAATGATGAGATGACATTATGTGATGACCACAGATGGTGAAATTTTCATTTAGTATTTCTCCTTCCGTAATGTTGTAGACCCTTTGTGCTCCATATTGAAAATACTTCCTCTTGTGGGAAATTGTAGCTCTATGAGCCTAATTCCTTAGGATAGTGGTTAAATGATTTCACACAGCCAAAACAAATACATTTTCCTTGCCTTTAAATCACTCAATGATAACAACAAGTTTCCCTAACTGTATCAAGATTTGTAGTTTTCTCCTCATAGTGGATTGCTCTATGTATTTTGTTACAATAATGGAGGGGGGACTAGGTTTGGATTGAACTTGGAAAACTTGATGATTTTAAGAATGATCCCACGGTATGACATATTTGCAAGGAGTGGGGAGGGTTTTTGACTTTATCAAGTCCATTAACGGATTCAATGAGGGTTTTTCTATCCATTTTTTGAGCTCATGGGATATCAGGAGAGTTTCATTTGGGGGTATTTCTTTTAAAATAAGTGAAGAGGCCAACAAAAAGGCTACGGGGTTATCTACTAATAGTAGGAAATGGAAGAAGACCATAAGGGTAGTTGATAATGATAGTTTAAATAGGTTCTTTAAATGAGGTGAGGCTCATGTCAAAAAGCAAGGAGGATACGCCAGAGCTAAGCTATCACCTCTTTAGGACAAGGTTCTTTTGATGCTCATGAAATACTTTACATTGGAAGGTCTTTTTAAGTTTTATTAATATTATCATATGTCCCTTCTTAATCACTTCGAGAATCATGAAATCATCTCATTTCATTTTTGCCTACTAAATTCTCTAGAGAGCTTTATGTTTGATGTTAAGGATGCTCATTCTCAGGATAATTTTTTTTAACTTGCATCAGGGTCTTACCTTTAGGTTATACCATTTCCACCTGGCCCTTTATCCTCCCAAACCTATTATTGGCTATGAGGCCCTTGTGTTGCAATCCCTCTTGACTACTAGTATTGTTGATATTCCAAGCCAAAACAAAAAGAAAGGTATTAGATATCTGGGAACTATTAACACTCTCTCTCATCTTAGTACCCTACACTTATTAAACACTGATATATCTACCTCTAAGGCCGACCTAAAAGGTAAAGATACAATGTTGTCCACCACAAAGAGAAAAGGTAAAAATCCTTCCCCACCTACCAAGAAAACTAAATTCTTTATTTAGGAGGTTTTCAACAAAGAGGAGGAGCGTATCACTCCTCTTAGATCTAACAAATTGGCCATCAAGTTTGCAAAAAAGATAAAAAAGCTACTTCTCGTTTATGACCTAGAGGAAAACACGAAACAAGATAATCAAATAATTGAAAAGGAAAGTAAAAAAACCAAGACCATAGAGGTGAAGACCTAGAGATAGATGAGATTGGTAGCTCAAATAATTCTACCTCAAATAGCTTGACCCATGCTTCTAATAGGGAGAAAGAGGGACCTATTGGTCCTGGTACTAACATGCCACCAACTAAGGAGAACCCAACTCTGCCAAACTTTGATGCTGCTTCTACTTTGGATTTAGCTAACCTATAGAGCAAAGTGGACAACTTGAAGAATAGAATGAGTGAGGTGGAAAGAAAACTAGGAAGCATTTCCAACTTTATCCTCTAGGTGATTCACATCATTTCTACTTCCTTGTTCCTACCACAATGAAAGATGATTGGTGAAGATGGATAGGGTGAAGGAAATTATAAGGAATTATTCAAATTCCTCGTTGAATATTGGACCCATGTGCTGTACTAATCAGGATGTAATATCAAATCATCCCCCAAGGCTTAATTTTTGGTTGAATGGGGTTGTTACCCCCTATCCTATTAGGGATTTTTTTAGTATTTTCTTGTTAGCCTACTTGGTTCCTGGAACTCTTGCTAGTTGCTCTATGGATTTGGCTATTAGTATAGTTTTTTTTGTTATGGTTAAAACTACTTTGTACTATGGTGGTAACTCCAAGGGTTATAGACTATATGACAACAACCTATATTTACTTGCTTTAATTAATTTGTTGTATCATGCTTTTGATGTTTATCTGATGTTAGTGTGTTGTGCCTTTGCACCCTTAGGCACTGGTTTTGTAAGGGTCCACACCCTAGTTTTTTTCTGCTAATTAATATATATAAATAATTATAAACCATATAAAGGAAAATTTCTTAAAGGTATAATAATATCATGTCTTCATGGATAACATTATCCCTAGTCATCTAAGAAGGGTAGAATCAAATTGAATTTCATGGCCAAGTGAAGTAATTAAATGAAAAATAATTACTATATTAATGAAGGAATGAAGATCACATACATGATGGAATAACATCTCTATAGAAAAGACTCATCATCCATGAGATAGAAATACATGAGAGAATTAAGAATGGGAGGATAATATATAAAAGTGTAAGAAGTATCAAGATCTATAATCTATGCATTGATAATTGTTTCCAAGGAAAAGTAATTTGAGAACCAATTTTAAATATTTTAGTAATAAAGAAAAATTAAACAATGGATGTTGGGTGAGGATCTAATAGATTAAAAAATAAAATACTAAACTTTGAGCAAGATAGTAATAGTAAAACCACAAATAATGGAGGATCTAAACCCTAGCTAAAATCACAAGTGTGTGTGTGTGTGTGAAAATAACAATGTAGAAGAATAAAACTTGAGGACAAAATATTATGGGTGTAAGAATATTTATTTCACCAATGTAATGTGTGGGGAGTAAACCTACATAAATATTACCATGACATAGTAATTAGTTAAGAACGTAATAAACCAACAACCTTGTAATTAATAAGCTAGGAATTATATAAGCTAAAAAAATAAATGAATATAATCTAAAATAAATAAAATAATGGTACTTAGCTCTAGGTTTGTCAAAAGTATTTACTAATATGATATATGTCGATAGTGTGTCAATAAAAATAGAACTTGGACTTGAAAGATTTTGAGATTTGATAAAATTGGCGTTTACCATTCTATTACACTTATGGACTTGCAAAACTAAACTTTAGACACATATTTTCAAATCTTACATGTAAATATGAACTATGCTACAATTTCTACTCGAAGTATACTTACCTTGATAAATGGAACCTATATTTGAAAGGGATAGTGTTCGTAGACATTGTGGAGAAGCTTTCTAGGCTAAGCTTGTTCTCCTTTGGCCAAACCCTTAAATTACCATGTCTTTTTTTGGTTAGTAAAATATATTTTATTCATATTAAGAAAGTATAAGGTTCAAATACATATATAAAAAGCATAAATTAAAATTACCCTATTGAACTACAATCCACCGTGAACCAACATAGAAAATTAGTAGTATCTCAAACATCACAAAAGAATTACCCTACTCAAAACCCCACGTATACATCATCCTGAATAGTAAAAATAAATAGCGGGTTGTACAAACAGTCAATTACATAATTATGCAAAACCCACTATCAACTATGGTGTATAATTGATTATATGAAGAACCAAATTGGACAAGACAAAAATTGAAACACTAAAAAAATTAGGATACTTGAACATTGTAGAGTAAAATATCAAGGGTGATGAACCACCCTTCTATGACATCGACACCCATGTCCATGCTCACCTCCACATCGAAGACCATGGGTGTCCTATCCTCTACGAACTCTCTTTGATGGCATCTCTGGCTAGTAATATGCCAACTTGAATTTGAGCCTAATTTTCTCAACCTGTTCCTTGGGTATGTCGACATCCAAGGCAATTTCCCAATCATGCACATAGTTAACAATGAACCCCCAATATTTCTTAGCTTCAACTCTCCTCTCATTTTTATTGTCCAAAGCCCTCCATATCAGGAATGGATGAACATGAAGTGGACACCTAGGCATACCCACCCACTCACTTTTGGATGCAACAAAGCCATGACCAAATTTTACCTACCCAGAATTTGAAAGAATTTTGAAATTGCTCTGATACCATGTAAGAATTTGCCTAAGGAAAAGAATGAAAATGCCAAGATCTAGAAGCTCAATTGATAGCACAATAGAGACAAATATGACATGATCAATTGAATGATTCAATATTGATCAATAATGAAATACAATTGAATGAATACAAAGTAGATGTGCCTGAATATATAGGCAATGCATGATAACTAGGAGAGATGAAAATGATAACCTATCAACTAGACAAGGTGTAATCACATGTCCACCAAAGGTGGATCATCCTCCATTGTAAATAAAATTATGTGCAACAATGAGAGGGTGATAATGTGATAAGAGCACTAAAGGTGGGTATCACACCTAAATTGGAAATTATCCTACACCATGTGCTAAAATGAAATGCAAACTCCTAGGTGTCTCAATGACAACTATTATGCAATGCATTATCCTATGTAAAATTAAGTAAAGTGGAATTAGTGAATAATTAATTACACCAACAAAATTGCATCAATCCCAAAACACCATTTTTCCCTAACACATCATTCTACAACCCTTCTCACATCAAATCTATTTCCAAATTCAAAACCCCATGCACAAAACATGGATGAGATGTATGTTTTTGTCCTATATTTAAAATTTGGCACTATATAATCAATACCAAATAGGGTGTGAATGAGCATGAGGAAGAATAGGTCATTTGTTGCAAAAATAAATTTCAAACATTCCTCTGAAATCTTGCCCCAAAATGACATCTACTGTTTGGAGGCCTTGAAACTCAAATGCCCCCCCCCCCCCATACTCCTTCACAAAACCCACACACACCAGTAGCCTCCCTCAAACACCAGACACCAAACTCCACACAATAGAAATAAAAATACACCAAAATGTTGCTCTTGATTGATACAAAAGGATTGTCCTAAACATAAATGACCTTTCAAAGCAATCAATGCACATGATCTAGGTTGTGTGCAAAGCCAAATCCACAAACCCTCGTATACCACCATGCAAATCCATCATATCAAATATTATATTGATTCCTCTAACACTTTGGCCAAATTGGAGCCAATTTTATCTGCAAAAGAAATCACCATTTTTACAAAGAGTCCACCAAACCATTGCCCTCTCAAAAAATATGGGAGATTTTGAAAATTTTAAAATGTGAAAGTTTCTTTCTAATGATATTGATGATTTTTTTGATACGCAATACATGAGCCCACCCATTAGCAATTGTGTTCATAATAACTTGAGAATCCCCTTCCAGATACAATTGCTTTTCTCATATTTTAGATGTTAGTTTGACTGCTAATAACGTTGCTTGAGTTAAAAACATCATAATTGGTTCCATCAGCAAGATTCTTAGTTTTTATTGCCTCTAAACGCACCATCAAAGTTAATATTGACCTAACTTATATCTAAGTTTTTCCATTGTACCTTATTTATTCGATAAGGGACAAGATTAGCACCAAAATGCCCATTAGTAGGTGTTATTACCATGTCTTTATTATAAAACAATTATTGAATATATAGGCTTCTAGCATGCTTAGAACTAATGTAATATTGATGTCACAGATCTAGTAATTCCTTGACATTCATATATGTCTACTACACATCTCTCATTGATTTTTAGATCATCAGTATGAAATATGGTTTTTCCTTTTTATAGAACAACATAATAGGCAATATAAAATATTTTATGCTTAAGTTAGCTTATAATGGCTAGAGGGAAAGTGGTCAAGTTGGAACCATATTTAAATTTAAATTCTTGGGGGTCAATTTGGCACCAAAAAAATTGATTTGAGTTAGTTCATTTCCCAAAAAAATAACTTAGGATAAGGAATGGATAACACAAAGAAGTGGGACTAGTCCCTTGGGATGTATAATAATAGTTATATCATGTTAGGATTAGGTCATTTATTTATCATTACACATATATACTTCATTTTGACCACTATAGCTAATCCATTAAGGAAATACATATTAAAGTGAGTTACAAAATCAAAGTATAAAATATACAATTTTCACCATTAAAAACAAATAATTCAAAATTCTCCATAATTATATAAACCAAGACATTTTGAACATTATTTTTTATTGTAAAATTATAAATATTAAGTGGTTGTTGGTCTATTAGTGAGAATATGTGGCTCATAAATAACACACTAGGGACAAATTATTATTGAGCGCAAATACCTTACTACTATAAGAAATGAGGTTTAGTGGTCTTAGGTGAATTTGGTGGAATGGATACTCCTCTTATTCCCTAGTTCATGCACTTGATGCTAATATGCTTGCAAAAAAATAGGGATGTTTAGCCTCCAAACCTAAAAGTTATGTTATGTGCACTTAATTCAAACTACACAACCTTAGATTCTATATCTATTATGTATTTAAAATATTATAAATACAAGATACCTTCAATAATAGGTGGAAAATTTGTTAACTTTAGTTTATAATTTTATGCATGTGTATTAATAAAAAAATTATGAGATTAATTAGCTATAACTAGTGAATCCACAAATAGGTGACCACATCCCTTTTTTAGGGAATATGAATACACCACCATACATATGTTTAATACATTAAAAAAATATAACTTGTGTGAGATGGTGAAAATCATAAATCCATATCCTTTTCCCTCACATTTTGGGTGTACTTTGACTAGATTGTCCATCATGCAAACTAAGCCTATAAGTAGTATATTATTTTGTCACATGTAGGTCATGACCCTATTCTAACTTATCTCTATCATAATTCATCCCCTAAGAATGAATTATGATCCTTAAAACTCCCATTTGATACCCTAGTTCAAATTTATGGCTTTAAAATTGACCATAGTCACTTCCATACATAGATCTAAACTTCAAGCTCTTAAAAATCACATTTTAACTATATTCTCTCCATATTTTTTGGGGACGTCACTTTAACTAAATTAATCTTTATGTGTAACAAGTTTATAAGGGGCATAAATTCTTGAATGAAATTTGGCTCATGACCTTATCCTTGCTTGTCTCCATTATTACTCATCCCCAAATATTGAATCTAATCCCTACATTTCCCATTTTCCATCTTGGTTCAAATTTATGAGTGTAAAATTGACTTGGGTCACTTCATTCCACACATATATGAACCCTAAACTTTTAAACTCAAGTTTCAAATCAAACCTCATTATCTTTCCTACCATTCATTATGAATTGAGCTAGTGCACCATTGTGTTCTTTATTGTTGTATTCAAGGATATTATTTTATCCTTTTAAATCATGCCTATACCTCCAATAAAGAGAACAATTCACATGAAATCATTGTCACAACATTATATTTATTATCTTAATTATGTTTTTAGCTAGCATCATCATCCTATGTATTATATTTGCTAGTTTGTTATCTCAACAATAATTTATCATTGTTAAATAGACTCACCTAAATGTTAATTGAATAAGAATAAATATGTTTCTAATAAGCTATCAAATGATGTCTCTCAACAATACCCTAGGTAAACACAAGTACAACAATTCCCAATACATCTACCTATTGTTCATTTTTATAGGTAAGATCATTTTAGCTCATCAAGTTCAACTTTTCAAGCACAACATTTAGTTTCATAAGCATAGATTTAAAAAGAGCAATACATAACCAATTTATTAAATTTAAAGGCATTCATCTTACAAAACCCTATTTTGTTACACATGGATGAATCAATCCCTAACATGTTTAACAATACACTCATATATATAAATTTTAAGCCATGTCCCACATTTAATTTATCCAAAATATGTAAATTTGATTCAATATTTATTATTTGACTATATACTCTAAATAAACTATATTGATAGTATTATTTTTTAAAATATGATTATTTTTTTTGTTATTATATTCATTATGTGATGATTGTGTAAAAGATAAACTAAAACATTATCAACATATAATTAAAATAATTAAAACTATAAAATAACTCTTAAATAAATAAAATAAAATATTTCTTAAATAAAGAAAAATAAAACAATTCTTAAATAGTTCTAATTAAAACAAATAATTTTTAAATAGATAAAATAATTCTTTAAAAAATGTTCTTATTAATAGGTGTTGGTATATTAGTGAAGTTGAATGAATTTAAAGAATGAGGTCAATATTATATTCTAAATGATTTTGGTAGAATAGATATCTCTCAACCTAAAAGATTTTAACCTAAGATTCATATTCATATATTAAATAACTAAAACAATCATAAAAATCTATGAGAAATATTAAAAAAATTATTCTTACAATATAAATCTTTAAAATATTTTTACTTACATCTCTTAGCCTTGTCCATTATTTCAATAAAAACTATAAAAATATTAATTAAGAGGTGGTGTTGTGTAAAGGTCATCCCAAATTCGAAAAAACATACAAGGGAAAATTAGTTTTGAGTAGGGAGTTTGGCTTTTGAAATTGGAAGTGGTAATTTCCAAAACATTTTGGGATCAAATTTTTAGGCTAGGACTTTTATTTTTATAATAGTTTTTTCAAAATATTTATTTTTTATTAACCATGAGAATGCCGTGGGAGTTCTCATATTGTCCTTGCCCCTCCATATAAGAACACACACTATAATGCTCATTTCATATATAAAGATGTACCCCGATTCCACAATTGTCATTTTTTATCTTCGAAGTGGGACTGTTAACATGTTTTAAGGTTCAATTTTCAGCAATATTGTGGTGATAGGCAAGCGATCAAGTAAATTGAACATCTTCTAAGTAGAAAGTTCAATGTGATATTATTGGAAATGAGGTCAAGTACAAACAGTATGATGCACTATTCAGCACTGGTAAGTATATATATAATTTCTCTATCCTTAATAAATTAATCAGATGTAAATATTTTTAAAGTTATCATGTGGAAAATTATTTGCATAGATCTATTTAGTAATAGTAAATAAATCTATTTAGTAATTCTACTATATGGTTTAATTGAGTTGTTACAAGTTTTTAAGTATAATTTGTTCATATTTGAATAGTTCTTAATTTTACAATTATCTTTCTTACATTCTATTTTTTTTTATTAGAGATTAAACACATACATAGATGTGAACAAATTTAATTTTTCTTATTATAGATTCTATCCATTATTTGATTTGAACTAATCACTTATATTGTATAGCTGTTTTGTTTCTTAAGTATGTTTAACAAGGTATATTCTTTAACTTTTTTAGTTGAAATATGATATATTTTAGAAGATCAATTTGCTAGATCTATGAGATGATTTTTACAATTGTTCTCTTACATATAACCATATCTTTAATATTCTTTCATAAGAAGATGTCTTTATCAGATTTATTGATTAGGTTTGTTAGGTACTGTATATCGTATCTTTTAAAGAATTCAAATGAGTTAGTTTTTAATTTTAAAATCACATTTCATCTTCTAATTTCATCTATTGATTTTAAAATTGTATTGTTCTTTTGATTATAAAACATTCGTGTATTCCATCATCCTCTCTATCTATGTTCCACATTAAAATAATTTATATACTTGATTAAATTTTTCTAATGATTATTTCATTTCAATTTCTAAAACTTGGTCAATGGGTCTTGGTTGAATGACTAGCATCATAAAGGATTAGGATTGGTGGCATTAATACGGTAGTGGGCTAAGCTCCTACAAAACTTTTTTTTTTCCAGTGACCAAATATGCAGATTATAAAGAACAGATGGTGAAAATTTCACAAAAAATCTTTTGTGTTTTATATTTTCTGAAATTTGGTCAAGGGTGTACTTTGTAGAGAGCTTAGCTGTGTCCCATTAATACCCCTCAAGTTCTTAGTTCCCATATTGAGTAACTAAATTTCTTTGTGAAAACCATCATCGCTGAATTGATGTACTTACGGACTTTGTGCCCTTGCTGAACTGCCACACTTACAATCTACCCTCCAAAAAAATCCCTAAAACTTTTCATAATTTATCTTCAATTTAACTCTTGGTATTTATTAACAATATCAGATTTCTTAACTTTCTATCTTGGTATTTATTTAATAGTAAGAATATTAAAGAAAACTAGATTTTCCGAAAGTGAAGCTACTTGAAATCCCCTTGAAATATCTGTCATTTTCTTACACAGTTAACATCAATTCATTTACATTTTTAAAAATAAAATAAAACAAGATATGTTGCGAGAATTGGTCTTGTTTTGTTCGGGATTGATAACAGCTCAAGATCGCGTAAGATGGAAAACAAAGACTCTCTAGAGGAAGGAAAATTTATGGACTGAGATCAACTGATCTAGAGATGAGCATTATCGCGAAATTGAAGCAACATACACCGAACTCAGTCTCTGTTAAAACAAAAATGTCATTTTTATTATTGGCTGGATTTGGAAAAATTTGCAAACCCTCAATTTTTCTCTACAGTTAGCAATGAAAGGGGGCAGAGCACATGCCGTGGCGGCGGCCATGGCGGCTGGGCAGGGGGCTTCATGGCGGGTTTTTCGGTTTCCTTGGGCAGTGCATATGAACCTCAGCAGCCGGGTCGGAATTGGAATTGATAGATTTTAAGCTGCAAATGTATTCGACGCGTTTCGGCGCTAAAATAGAGACAAATACCTTAAGATAGGGCATAAAATTATAATGTATGTAACCCATTTATGAATTTTTTAGGGTTCTACATACATCTACATACGGACAAATAAAGAGTATATTAATGCGCAGTGAGTACCCTGGTCAAAACTAGTAAAGTCAGAGAACGGCGCCCCGGGATATGTGTTGTGGGACAGGCCTAGAGATTCACATCACTGCTGCTGGTCAACACTTTGCAGGCATGCCATTCGTGCAAAAAGGTCAGATTTAAAAAATTAAAAAAATTTGTTGGAAATATGTAATTCGATGGATACTAACAAAAAAAAATCTGCTAAAATCCATGTGGGGAACTTTGGATTGGAGAAATAGCCACGAACTTTTTCTAAAAGAAACCAGTAGAATGCTTTTTTTAAAAATAGAATAGGGATGGTAGGCTAAAATTTGCGAAATACCCACAAAATTTTGTGGAAACGTATCAGTTGAAGGATATAATTTTGCTTGGATGGTAGGGTAAAAAGAAAATTAGGTGAAAAAACACATTTTCAGGCATTGGAAACCTGGCTGGGAATTATGTTATGCTTTAGGGGAAATAGTAAAAACTAAATTTGGTCGTTGGGAACTTGGGGATTGGAAGATACCCAGAAAATTTTATGAGAGAAACATATTTGGTCATTGGAAAATTGGATTGGAGGGTGGGTGTCTGAAAGGTACAAGAAATCTAGCGGTGTCAATGCACCAAAGATTATGTGGGCTAGGGGGGGTGTGACTTTTCAGGACCGAGTGGGTGGACAAATAAGGCCACTTTTGGACTCTTTTAGATCTTTGTAGGGTATATGTTTATGTCAGCTGTCGGTTCAGTGATTAGGACAGGGTTTTGATGTCCTCGGTATGTGTGAATCAATAGTGACTTCCTGATGATGATGTGCAGGGGAGGTAAGGCGCTATATTTAGGGGGCCTCGGATTACAGGAATTGGGAAGAGTTGCACAAAGTGGGAAATTGTCTGTTTTGCTCTCTGGCTGTTTTAGTACAACCTTATTCGTCTTGGGCCCTATTATAGCAGAATTTGCTTACCAATTTGTCGAGTGGTTTGATAAATGCTGCTCCCCTAGAGGTGGCGGCATAGTAAGTAATGGACAGAATCAGCATGCAAGGGGCGCTGCTAGATGGAAGAATGTATCCACACTGGATTTATCAAGGACAGGTGTGTTAGGAGTATCTGAATTTACCCTCTCGCTTGACTCTAATCCATTTTATGTAATAACGCTGTTCAGTTTTTGATAGACTTATGTGGTTCCTTTTCACTCTATGAGGTGCTTTGGTTTTTGTTAGTTAAATGGCAATGCAGGAAAAATGAGTCTGGTTTCCAAGTCGAGAGTATGGCTCTCTGGCATTGCTCAATGCTAACTATCTGGGTGCTTGATTCTATGTCAGGATTCGGTCTTGGCAAGTTGGAATGCTGCGTCAGGTTAAGTCTGGTTCTATAGGGTAGTTGGTCTTGGATTTGAGGATGATATGACTTACTTATGAAGTCCTGCACCCATCATATATAAAATGATAGGTGTATTTTAGTGAGTGATAGGAATCATCTGGGTATCTGCCCAAGAAACATTTGTGTGATATTGTTGTGTGTGGCATGTATCTTCCTCTTCTCCATCATAGAATTATTTTTGTGTGTCCTCTGTTTCCAGAAGGTTTGTGCTTCTAAAGACAAGTTGGGTGTTTGATGATATCCATTTCTTGTGGCTATTGTCTTAGATTGCAGTGTTTCGTAGAGAAGCTTTGTCAGTCCCGCCTTTAGGAAAGGCTTTCTTTTTTCTTTTCTTTTTTATTGGTAAAAGGCTGAAGCCATATAAAATTTTATTATTAACATTCTAAAATTTTTACACCTCCATTCAGGGGCAGCAGTAGCGGTAGGAAAGAATGGAGGGAAGAAAACTCCCCGTCTTTGTCCAAATCCCTTAAGAGATCAGAAGTTTTATCATCTCTTTATAATTTATCAAATCTTTACAAATTCAGAAAGTAATAATCTTTGTAGCAATTCATATTTCTTGGAGGAAGGAATCCTTTTGGTATTCAACATCAGTCCTCTTGCTGGTGCTTCTGGTATGGTCTTCCGAACCGCGGTCCCTTTACTGGGGAACTTTTTGTCCCTTCGTAATGAGTCATCCGAGCATCTCAGTCTATCTGCCTAGAACAACTCTTTCTTCTGACTAAGATCATTGTTAGTGATTTATTAATAGTGATAAAACCGTTAACCGAAAAATGGGAGGTGATGAAAAAATTTGCATAGAACAACTCATGTGCTCTGAGTTTAGGAAAGGCTTTCATTACGACGGACAGAGAAGAAAATGCAGACGGCATCCTCCACTATAAAATGATAGGTGTAGTAATAGAAATTTAAATTTAAAAGGCGTAAAATAAAAATTTGGAAGATGAAAAATATTAAATAGTCATAAAATAGGCTATTGATGCTGTAGATCGTGTGGTCGATCAGGCTTAGGTTTATGGGGTTGGAGAAGTGTTCAACCCTTAATCATTCTCTCCCTCACAGCTAAACTTCTCCTGTATGCTCCATATATACAATGATAGGTGTAGTGATAATGATCAAGTTTCATGCGAGTTAGTGTGTTATCGAGTTTCTTTGTGTGCAGCAAAAACATTTGGGTGATAGTGTCTTCTGTAGTATGTATGTGGGTCTCTTTCTCTGTCATAGAATAATTTCTGTGTCCTCTGTTTCCAGGGGTGTGCTTCTAAAGACAAGTAGGTTGTTTGGTAGTATCCATCTCTTGTGGCTATTGCCTTAGATCGAAATGTTTTCTAGAGCAATTTTTTCTGTTTTTCTGTTTAGGAAAGGCTTTCATTATGACTGATGGGGAACAGAATGCAGTCATTATGACTGCGTCCTCCATTATAAAATGATAGGTGTTATGATAGAATTTTTTATTAAATAGTCATAAAATAAAATTTTAAACATGAAGAATACACCGTGTTTCATTTTATAGTCAGAATGCAGAAGTCGGAGAATGCGGGACTTCACAGGGAAGCCTTCTGGAGAAGTGTAGCCGTGATGGAGAGAGTGGTTAAGGGCTACACACTTCTCCAACTTCATAAACCTAAGCCTGATCCAGGACACGGTCCAGAACATCATTAGCCTATTTGCTTGTTATGTATTCTTGTGATATAAGTTTCATTGCATTGTGAAATCTTGTTAGTAGGCAAAGCAGGTTTAATGACACTCGTCTCAAACCCCTTCGACATTATCCATATTCATATATTTATGGTGTTTTTAGTGGGGCATGTGTCTATTTTTGTGCTTTTACCATGTTTCTATATTAATGATATTGTTCGAGTGATCCTTCTGATGTCTGTTTTCCACAAAAAGTCCAAGCAGAAGAATTGCCTTAGTGTAGGTTCTTTTATATATAATGGTTTCTTGAGTCACTATTTTGATATTTCAAGATTGCTCTTAAATTTTGTTTCAAGGCAGGTTTAAGTTGTTTTTTCTTGCCATAGACCACCATCTTGGTGTTGTGTGTATCAATAGTTTGCTTTACTTGCCATGCAAATGAGTGTATAGTTTCGTGTTCCCATTTTAATGAGAAGGGCGTAAAAGGGAGAACTCTATATATTTCTGTGATTTCTGCCGTTACTCACTCATACCCCAGGAAGTTACTATTCCTCATGAAGCTTATACGAGGCCAATAACAACATAGAGCGTATTTTATATACTGATAGATAGATTAGGTTTTTAACCTTATAGAAAAAAGTTTATTAATCAATTTTGTGCTATTCCAAGTGTCTCCCTCAAACCACGGATCTCTTCTCTCTGCCTCTCAGCCTGGTAAATGTCTCCAACTTGAAAGCTACTTCTTTTCGACCTTTTTTATATGCTGATAGATAGATTGGGCTCTTAACCTTCTAGAAAAGAGTTCAGTAATCAATCGTGTGCTCCTCCAAGTGTATCCCTCAGACCATGGACCTCTTCTCTCTGCCTCAGCCTGGTAAATGTCTCCAACTTGAAAGTTACTTCTCTTCGACCTTTTTTATATGCTGATAGATAGACTAGGTTTTAACCTTCTGTTAAAAAGTTTATTAATTAATTTTGTGCTACTCCAAGAGTATGCCTCGGACCATGGATCTCTTATCTCTGCCTTTCAGCCTGGTAAATGTCTGTTACTTGAAAGCTACTTCTCTTCAACATTTTTTGATACTGGATTGATTTCCTAATTTTGAAGTTCCAACAATATGGTAGGAAAGCCTGTGAATTTTTGTTCTTGTATTGCTTCCCTAGGGACGATGCTTGTACTACAAGAAATGAGGGAGTAAAACTGAGCTTGAATTTAGAATCCGGTAAGATATACTTCACAATTTCAATCTAGATTTATGTACAGATTGGTCTGACACGAGAGCATTTACAACAATTGAAAAAAGATCAAGGGAGAGGCCACATTTGGAGCTAGAATGCTGAGAATGCAAGTGAATAAATTGGATTCAAAATGTGTGTATGAAGAAAACCATTTGAAAAATTGATGTGGGCATCCAGAGCAGTGTATTCAAAAGAAATGTAACAGTAAATAGAGTAGATAAATATCATAATTTTACACTTTATTTAGATAATTGCAATCTGCCTTTGAAGAACAGTTAGTGCAAAAGGATTGCAATGGTTTGCTGAATTTCTTTTAGAATCAATCTTATCTTAGTGCAGAAGGGCACAAAAGGACCCAATATATATTTATGTTGTTTCTGCTTTACTCGTTCATGCACCAGGAAGCTACCATTCCTCTTGAAGCTTATATGAGCAGGATAACAAAGAACTTGCTGATGTCCTGATGTATACATTAGGATTCTTAACCTGCTTGAAAAATGTTTATGAATGGTTTGCATGCTTTTCCTTTGTACACAGCAGTTTGAACAGGGATATTAGTCATTCCATCCATATTTTCAAGCACATGCTTGCCTACCACATTTCCTCTTCTTAGCTGGGGTATCTATTAATTTTTTTGAATTTAAAGACCTGTGTTGATACTGTTAGAAATTGCCTGATAAAAGGAAAGCTTTTTGTTGATCTTTGGAGCCTCTATTAGAATATAATATCAACAGGAAATGTTCAAACTCTGAAATACTGTTTTAGCCCTGGACTGTTTCCAAGCTAGAGTGGAACTCCTATTTGATCTACCTGAAATATCCTAACTTTGTCTAGTTTAGATCAAATATTTTAAAACTACGTTTGGTTTCCAAGGTTTGAATGATCAAGAGCATTTTCCCCTTTATCACAACTTAAAATTAAGATCCTTCACCTGATTATTTCAGAATTATGTCAACCATATGGGAACTTAACTGCAAACCTGTTCATTATGTGCTTATTCTTGTCTTGTATTCAATATTTCCTTCTACGTACTTCTAGAAGGTTTCTAGCAAGCTTACTGTAGGTTGGGTTTACGTGATTACAAATGCACAACTTCTTGTCCCAAATTTGGAGCTCGAGCCTTACTCTCAAGCCAATGGTCTATCTCAAGTGGGTCTCCACTAGGTAATGTATCTTTGGGAACAAGCTTTTAGTCATTAGGGGAACACATTCATTTTTTGCCATGCAAGCCTCTCTGATGTCCCACTGCCTAACAGTGATTTTGACAACATTGTTGTTTCTTATGGCATTCTGAATCCTGATTGTCAGGTTTCAAGATTATTGAGTAAATCTTGACTGCAGAAATCTTTTCCTTTTAAACAGCTTGAGCCAAGCCTTAAAGTCTAAAATCTTTTCCTTTTAAGCCACTTGAGCCTTACCTTCAAGTCTGTTTCCTAAGTAAAATGCATCTCAGCTAGGCAAATTCCTTCAGAAGCAACCTATAGGTTGTTTTGGAGGGAAAATCTTAGTGTTTCAAACCCCACTAATGCCCCTCTAATGACTAAATGGAGTTTTGATTTTATTCTTGTTCATCTCGGCATTCCATCAATCATAATTATGGAAGTGGATTGTTTTTTCCAAGTTACATGTCTATTTCTGAAACAAATACAATCTGGGATTTCTTCAACCTTGCTCTTATGTAAATAATTGTCTTCTTGATATTGCAAACAAAATGTGAATCTACTCTCTGGGATAATGACAGAGGTGATTGAAATATCAAACAAGATTAGAATGTTCCAAATATTTCCTAAATTTTGCTCTTGTTAAGATGAGGACGTTAAAGAGAAGTTTCTTTGTAGCTTTGCATACATATGCAGTATGCTATTAATTATTTTGCAGGCCAAGGCACACGATTGAGTCAGTTGCATTACATAGTATGCACTAGTGAAGTATCTTTCACACTGAAGACACTGCATGGGTGCCTTTCTTAGTTTATTTAGATTATGGTTTGTACTAGTCTGTTTAAAGGGATCTAGCATGAGATGTTCTTATTGAAACCAAGAACTATGCTTCTGTCTTGATTGAAGTGTGAGGTGTATAAAAATGTTCAATACATAATTAGATTTATTTTTATTTGCTGGCAAATGTTGCACTCAATAGTAATAGGGATCTAGACTTGGTGGGAATAGGACTATTGCACTGAATAATTCACCTATTCCAGGTGAATATAAGGCACTAGGAGAAAGTGCAAGTAAGGAGAGATATATGATTGTTTCTGAGATTTCTTAGCTTGTTAACCTTTGGCAGACCTATGAATGAGTATGATATTAAGTATTCCTCAACATTTCATTTTGTTTTACAAATACTTGAACTTCTGATGGTGCAGAGTCCAGATGAATTGAAGCATCTTTTGATCTACACAACCCTGGAGTTGGAATCTACCCGATTAAATGCAAAGGATGAAATCAAACGACATGAAGAGACAGCAAGGCAACTAATGCAACTTCTACATGTAACTTGCAAAGAAAGAGATGAGGCAAGGGAGCAGTGTCAGAAGTTCCAAGAAAAGCTGATTCAGAGAGGGCTAGCTGATCTCCACTCCGGTCTTTCAAATATGCCACCTGACAGTCCAGCTGGAAGATCACTCAGAGGTGACTCCACTATCACAGAATGTGATAGTATTTCTGGCACATACAAGCATCATTCTTTTGTGTCATCACCTGGGCAATCAATATTTGACACAGTGTCATCCATACAAGAGCCTTCTAAACTAAACCTCACAGACTCTAGTAGCATGGATTTGTTGCAACAACCATTTTTTGAACTCTGTGAAGAATACCAGCAAACATCATTTCCCACACAAAGTCTGCAACAAGTGCAGTTGCCATTAGGGTGCAACACAAGCAGACCTGGGAATTATAAGACTCAGAACCAGTTAGGACTGTGCCAGAAGAATATGGGAAGCTCTTCCAATATATCTGAAATTCAGCGCTCGTCTTTTGTGCCAAATGACTTGCGGAATATGGAGTCACAGTCTCTAGTAAATGTTAGCTCATCAGTTGCTGAGCGCAATATGCATGTTGAGCATCAACCTTCAATTCAATCTGCTTTAACTGTAAATGCATCTAATTATGGCTGTGATGTGCAATGTCAGCAGCAAGATATTTTAAACTTGCAACATGTCAATGAACAGCACAGGACTAACCAGCAGCAGCTGGAAATTAACCACTGTTCCCCTTCAGAAGGAGAAACTCAAGGTCCAATCATACAAATGAGATCCTCTGAACATCTACAACCAGAGGAGCTTGTAATTTCTGACAAGGGATTGCAGTCTAAGGATGGAAAACTATGCTCCCAATTCAGTGCAGAAAATGAGTCGTCGTGGCAAGCTGCTGGCTCAATTGTGGGTGAGTGCGGGATGATAAAGAGTAGTCCACCTCCCTCAGCTGCCTGCTTATCACCAGTTGCAAATCATAAATTTTCTGCCATGCCAGTCAACATGCCATCTTCACAAACTATTGCTGGAGCTTCCTCAAATATGATACAGTTGCAGAAGCATGGAGATTTGATCTCTAATGCACTACATGCGCATTTACCGGAACCACCAGAAGCTGATCCTCAAGTAATAATGAAATCTCTGCCAGAGAAAGGCAAGCTGCTAGAAGCTGTAATGAAAGCTGGGCCTTTGCTGCAGACCCTTTTACTTGCAGGGCCTCTTCCACAGTGGCGACATCCTCCACCACCATTGGACTCTTTTGATATTCCTTTGGTTTCTATGCCAACTTCCAACCTAATAAACCCTCTTCTGAAACCAACCCAACTAAATGCACCTGCTCGTAATGGAAAACAATTAGTCCCAAGTTCTAGGCCTGTCTTCTGTTCTCTGTATCAGAATGACGCTTCTCAAATACCTGCTAATGCTCCATTGCACTCAGCAGCTTCAACTTGTTCATCTTCCAAGAAGAGAACTCTGCCTGGTTCTGCAGTCAATGGCCATTTTGTACATGACCCAAGGTCTTCGCTTAAATATGCCAAATTGCAATGACTAAGTAAATGATGTTCCCATATGCTAAACTGACAGTTCCAAAGCCTGAAAAGCTTGTTCTTATAATTGTCATCGTCTATTCTTCTGTCTTGCAGGAAATGGCAGGGACATTGTGGAGGTTGAGATCCAATATTAGTTTCCTGTAGCTTTTATACTTTAGTACTGTTTTTGTAAACGTTTTGTAGTTCATGAGGCAAGAAGATTAAAGGAAAAAGCCTTACTAAACTAAATAGTGGCCAGTTGTACAGGATTGCAAAAGAATTAGATTCATTAACTAATGCCCACCAGGGTTGTGACGGTCCAGCCTTTGAGTGGTGATAATAGTTTGTATAAGATATGACTATGTAAATTTGGTTGAACTTTTTAACCAGCTATAATTGTATTACCAGAAATCTTAGAATTCTGATTTTCGCTGTTCTTTGTCCAGGGTTTATGGCACTAAACTCTACTTTACTGCACTTTTGCTATCCAATAATATGTGATGCCTATAAAGGTGAAAGAACTAGACATTTTCAGAGTATTTGGACACAATTATGTTGAAATACAGTAACCTTTTGAAATATGGAAAGGGGAAACTTTGAAGATGAACAATGTTTTAATGCCCTTGTGGCTGTGGTGTTCTTTTTGTTGTTCCCTGCAAAGAAGCATCTACCTAATCGGGAGCTCTAGTATGTGCATGTTCATTGAATTTATGGACTTTTATTATTGTTGGGAATGTTGATGAAAATGAAGTGAAATGCGAATTGAATTTGTGGACTTGTATTTTTAGAACAGAACAACTTCTGATACAAAGATTTTTGAAATCATTGATTTGGGTCAGACTTCTTGACCCATAGTTAAGATGAATAGTGTTTGATGATAGGTTATGAAGTGTGACTTGCAATGTTGACTTCAAAAATCTGTATATGCTGTTTTCCACTAAGGCTTTTATGTTTTTAACATTTTGATGGCATAAGTTAAAGTCTAGAAGTCACGAATTTCTGTTTGTTCATGTCTGTGCCTCTGAATTTGTGCATTAAGCTGTTAGAACAGTTGCCTGTAACCATTGCCAGTGTTTCTCAATGTGGATACAACTTTGGATCCTCAATGTGTGAAGGTGGAAGTCAAATCAGGATCGGAAGTGGTTGCTGTCAATCAATACCTTTTGTTTAAATTATAAAGAAGAATATAACAGCTGCAAGAATTGAATGTCTAAGCATGATCTGTAGGCTGAAAAAATTAAAACTGGACAATCCACAATGCTCCTCATATGTAATGTGTAGCTTGGGTCTCAGGCGAGAACTCTGGTCAGATTTTGAAGTTGACTACACTTCCAACTAGTTGTCTTTCTTCATTGTTGAGGTATCAATGCAAGGTGACAAGCGCTGTATACAATAGTGAGATTTTTGGATCACAATACTGAGTACAAATGCACCATGTACAGTGGCGCAGATTTACTCCAAACGTAAGATATGAATTTGGCCAATTTTATGGTGTATTTTTTAGCTCAGCTTGTCAATCCCACAAAACGCAAGGATACATCTATAGCTTCATGGCACCTCGCATGCCTCACAATTGATATTGAGCGGCCCACAATTGTTTCTTAGGATGAAGAACAACTTCAAAACATGTCCAATCATCAATAACCTAACGTGAAGAGGCAGTTCTCTACTTTTCCTTGATTTTTTAAAAAAGCTAAGATTACCGTAGAAAGTGTTACTATTAAATAGCTTGAAAATCAATGGCGTGATTATAATCAAAAGCTAGAAGGTTCATGTGGCAGAATATCTGGAGTGAAGTGGAGGGACTTGTGATCTCATTTGAGTTTGGATATTTTAATTTTGAGGAATTTAATTACATTTAGACATAATTATCGTGGCAGGAAGGAGTTGATTATAATAACGTAAATCTGATGACAAAAAGCACTTATTTACATGTCCAATTATTAAATTTTAGTAATAAGTATAATATTAGTAATGTTTTTTAGTAATAACCATAATATTAATAAGATCTCATTCAATTAAAAAATAATAGTAATGTTATTTAGTTATTTTCTTTTTAATACAAGCACCGCATCAATACTTTTTCTTCTTTTATTGAAGATCACTGCACCTATACTTAAAGTAATTTAGCTTCTTCTGAATCAAAATCATAATTTAGTTTCTCTTGAATCAAAATCATTTACAAAGGAAGTTATCATCTAGATTCCTTCTTAACAACTGAAAGCTGCCTAATTCACAGTTAGGCAGTCCCCTGCATAGGAGTGTGGTTTGACTTTCGGGTTTCCCCATGGCATTTGGGATGAAATGTCAGAAGTTCTCATAGACTGTTGAATATCTGTATGTATATGAATGATCTAAATATGAAGGGATACGGCTATCCTCCCGAAGGAATGCAGTGTCGTACAGTTTTGGAAAATCGGAAAACGCAGCAGATTTTTACCAAAAATTCAGGATCTGTTCTTCTTCATCTGTATATTCTGAATTGAAAACAACCAACAAATTTCAGAAAAAAACTTGGCATTTTTGCAGATCTGAAAAAAAAAAAAAATTTCATTTGTGGTGCGTTCTATTGGGAAGATAGCCACTGCCAATATAAAGACCCTACTGTACTTTAGTGCATTTAAACATTGAAAGGTCAATACCGTGCATTTTCAAGTCCTTATAGACCATCAAGTTATCTATTGAGCATGTGAATGATCATATGTAGACCCCAATGGCCTAACAATTCTGGACATCATGAGACATCCTATGGTATTTTAGTTGGGTGGGTTTTAAGTCTTTTCAACTGGCTTTTCATGGAGTCCAAAATTCTATTAAAGTAAAAACATACCCATCCACTACACCAACTTTATCAAAGCAGGTTCGTTGAGCTGAATTGACTGATAGATACAGAAGAATCCAATCAAATCCCCACAGGGTGACAGCTCCTAACAGTGTTGTAGGAGTCTTAAGGAACTCATAAATTATATAGATCCAACTAGCTTAAAAGACATTCTCAGACATTAATATCCTCTTCAGTTCACTCATATGCAATAAGTGAAGTCGTAAGCCTTTGCAATGATTTTTACCACAGCTTAATTATATGAGTCCTAACCACCCCACAAAAATCATTCTCAACATAATTATGCTGTAAATAAATCATTTTCTTTAAAAATGGAGATTAGGTCGTCCTGTTGTGACCTCCCCACTTTAATACTTCTCTACCCAGGTCATTTATCTGCTGCGAGTCCTGAAGCTTTCTAATGTTATTTGCCATTCCATTATTTTATTTTAGTTTATTGACTAGAGTCTTCCAATGGAGGAAAAGGAAGATAACTATCAATCTCACTCATTCCTCTGTTATTGCAGAAAACAGTCTCTATCTAATATCTAAGACTAGAGTCTAGGATGGCAATGTCAAAACTAATTGAAGCTATTCATGGACCAGTTTGGCTGATGAAAATTACTGAAATATTTTAGCAGCACCCAAGATAGGTTCCATTGGTTTAAGATCCAATCCCAAAATCTAGAATATAGTATTTTTTTTTCAGACTCTATCACCAGTCTTCTTGAATGTTACTAATGCAATTAATTAATTGAGGCCATCATTTTCAAGTCTCCATCCCTACCTAAGTGAGACAAAGTATAATTAATTGTTTAAGTTTAAAATTATTAAATTTCGGCAATTTCAATGATTGCATAGAATTAAAAATTTATTATAATTTGTATATATATCTATTTTTAAAAAGGTTAAAGATTTTAATTTAGATTTGCAGCTATTTTAAAAATATTATATTTATTGTTAAAAATGTTAGTGTTGACATGTGACGGCTATCAAATTTAAGGTATAATATAGCACCATATTTATACATCAAGTCACATCTTTTTGAATGTTATAAAAAAATTATTTTAATCAATTATTAGTAGTGAAAGTCATTGACAATAGCTTTAATGTCACAACTAACAATCTAAAAGTTAAAAAATAGTATTTAATACACAATACATTAAAAAAATTGAATTCTTTTAACTTGTAGAGGAAAAAAATTGCATACTCTATATTTTGTTGCTTGTTTTACTCACTTTAACCATTCCTTGAGATATGACAATATAGTACTCAATTTTTGTTATTAATGCACAAACCTAAAAGATACCCATCCATTCATTTGCTATAACTCACATTTAATAAATGTTCATCCGTTCATTTACTACTTTTTGATGTAGCATAACATGCCTTTTTTTGTGACCTAATGTTTTTGATATTAATAGCAACAAAATCAAAGTGTTGCCCCTTTAAAACAAACAACCTGAAGGCAAATAAACCATTAAGAGCATAGTATTAGCAACACACTAACATAAAAAACTATAAAGGAGTCTAGCAACATAAACTATAAACTACTAAAGTCTTAGCACTTAGTCCAGTATAATATCAAAACCAAATAAAGTCTTAGAATTGGAATCACATTCCAGTATGATACCAAAACCCAATTAAATCTAAGTAGTAAACCCTTGAAAGCAACTAACAACCTTAATAGTATTAAACATAGACATAATAAACAACCAAGAAAAAAGAGCCCACATCCAATTAGATCATCTGAGATCTAATGGAGCACATGGCTCCAATCTTTTGTCAAGAACTTGAAAAGTTCCTTATATTTTCCCTTGTTCTTTGCTTCTTTTCTCAAGACCTTCTGCATGAGGCAAAGTGAGGTCGTTGAATTGTGCATTACATGTAGACTAAATTTGGAGACACTGATCAACTTCTTCTCCATATTATGGACCTTAGTTTTTAGCATTTCCAACACTTTAGCGGTGGTTTTACACTCTGTGCAAGTATCCTCATCAGTGGGCTTGTTCATTTCTTCCTTTAGCATGGCTTCTTGAGTGAGGTCCACATGCTCAATTTTGGAGTTATCGTGATGTGGATTGAGCTGTCATTGGATGACTTATCAAAGCTTTATGTCACTTTAGCATCCCCCCTTCACATACAACATCTTCACCTTACCATCTTCCCCCACAACTCTTTCACCGCCCTCTGCATCTTCTTCCTCCTTTGAATCATAGTTGACTGACTATTTCATTTTTCTTTTACCCACCAAACAACTTGCTAGTCTATTAGAGTGTCTTAGATTACTCCCTTTTTTGTTGTTCTCCTCTCCACCATCATCCTCTTCTTCACTAATGAGCCCTTGAATTATCTTGGGCTTCTTGGTTGGTGGAAGGGTTTTTTTGCTTTTCCTCTTCTTGGCGATTTTGGAGGTAGTGGCATTGTTTTTAAGGTCACACTAGTCGATAACTACCATAGTGGAGGTGGGGATTTTTAGTGTACAAGAACATGAGGTGATTTTCACAGTGCCCAGGTGATTTCTTTTTGTTGGGGCATAGTGTGTCAATGACTTTGACAAGCAAGAGGGAGACTAACTTGGGATTTCCTTCACAACAATTGGCTTGAGGGGACACAAGGCCAAATGACACATATAAATGTTAGGATTTGGTAACACTGAAAGGGGGGTGGGGGGTGAATCAGTGTTACAATACTTTACTTAATTCTTAAACTTCTTTACTTTCCTTAAGAAATAAATTCTTAAACTTCTTTACTTTCCTTAAGAAATAAATAAAGATACATAACAGAAAATGAACAACCATGCAACAAAGACAAACATAGAAGAACTCATAACACCATATTTGTTTTAGAGGAAACCCTGGCCAAGGGAAAACCCTGGTGGGGATGGTACCCATAGTATTCTGCACTATGAATCTTGAAACCCTGTTAGGAGTTCTAGCCCTATTAGGACCTGATTAATACAGTATAGGCAGATCCATGTTAGGGAATGTATCAATAATATCTCAGTTAAGGAATCGACCCTGTTAAAGGTCCTAGCTCTGTTAAAGGAAAACAAACCCTGTTAGGGGTGTACAATAGGTGCAACAACACTTACAACAAATTTGTTGTCCAGAATACAAAGAGTTAACAAAGTATCTCTAGCAGAACTCCTCTTGTTCTCCTTCCTCTTGATCTTTGCTCTGCACTTTAGATGTCTTCATAATTCACATCCAACACCATTACATCCATACATCATCATATTACATCATTACACACTTTTACAAAAGTGTCTATATATTTATACTCTGTCAGGTGTATAATTACAAAGCTAGTCGACATCATTCTAGCTAAACATCATATTAATTCAAGCACAATTGCACACTTCATTAACATCCTCAGTCAGCGTCAAATCCAAGATAACATCCAAAAATAAGTTTCCAAATGTCACAAAGTTGGCCTCAATGATCGCTAACATGATATGCTATGTTTACTATCTTCACGTCCAATGAACTAAACATCTCTCTGATCTGTCAATATTAACACATGTGACCTCACACATGTGTTCACTGGTGTCCTACAAGCATGACATCGAGATCTCATGCCTCAATACAACTTATGTGAAGCTCGCTAAGCTTTTCTGTCAGACTGGGTTACTGAAATAGTCTGTGAATGTTGGATATTGCTAATGCATGGGTGGTGATTAAGACATTTAATATGCTTAATCACTACGTTACTGAATGGGCACTCATAGTGTTCTCATTTGTGTTTTGTCACTGATGTCAACATATGCTTGTATGAAGAAACCAGACTGGTAATCACAGTGTACGAAGGGTGTAAAAATGTTTTAGATGCTGGAAAGTCAGATGAGAGTTCAAATGGATGTTGTGATCTTATATCTGAGATCACATCATTAATGGATGCATATTAAGGAAGATACAACTATTTTGGTAAAGATTGGTCACTGGACTATGACAGTGAGAATTGACAGAGTTAGTCTCTGAGTTTTTGATATAGATATCAGAGGGATTGGATTCAAGGTATGCGATCTTGAAGGATGATAGAAGAGGTACTGACAGATGTTCATTGGTCAACGCAAGGTACATAATGATTGGTGACATCATCTGTGACGTGTGCTTTGGCGATGGCTTATTCTAAAGCTGACTCAGGAAGTGAAGCGTGTGTTTTGTTTGACAAGCATAATTCAAGGATGTCGGTCCTAAATTACTGTAATATAATCATTGTAAACTTGTTTTAGATACCGTGTGTATCTTAGCAAGGGCTTATGTAATTATTTGTAATTAGGAAAGCCTTATGGGCCAACCTGATCTTGGTAAAAAGTAATAAGGTATAAATGCAAGGTCTTTTGTTTGGAAAAGACATGGATGGATATATGTGATAGAAGAAGGTTGCGAACTTGTGTTTGTTGTATGTAGAGTAGAGGATTTTTGGTGGACTTCATTGGAACTGATCAAGCAAAGACAATTGCTAGCAAATAGTTCAAAAGATTTTGTATTTCTTCATATACACTTGTTGCGAACTAGTGAGTTCAGAAGGTGGACTTAACCTTCTTTGGGCAGTGAGCCCCCTTTTGTTTTCGACTCCTAACAGGGTATGTCCTCTAACAAGGACTGTGTACTGTAATGTTGTAACAATCTCCTAACAGGGCTATATCTTCTAACAAGGATTACTATACTCTCAGTACATCATTAGTGGGTGCTAATTCCCACTGGGGTTTTTACTTTTAACAAGGTTTCCCCATAACCAAAATATTATGTTGTTGTGTTGGTGTTCATTGGATCTGATATTGATAAGCTTCAAGTTTAAAGTTTAATAGTCTTTCATACAACTGATTCACCCCCCCTCTCAGTTGTATTGTGGACTGTTAATCCTAACAATTGGTATCAAAGCTTGTGGTCCTCGAAGAGAAAGCTTAACAGCTTGAGGTGATCTTGGAAAATGGCATTCTATAGGAAGGATAGTCCTAACTTTGATCCTGAAAACTTTGATAGTTGGATAAACAAGATGCGAACACATTTGCTATGCTTGGGCATAGACTACTGGATGATTGTGAAAAATAAGGAAACTTTGAAGGCTGAAAATGACTTAGAGTCAACTACCGATGATGAAAAGAAACTATTTTCATGCAATATGGTCGCAAGAGAAGCATTGATCAACGCACTATCTGAGGGTGAGTTTAATGAAATTAAAGATCTGGATTTGGCACATGATATTTGGAACAGACTGGAGGCACTCTATGAAGGAGACAAATATACCAAACAAGCGAAGTTACAAAATTGGAAGACAAAGATGGAGAAGCTACAAATGAATCAAGATGAAAGCATTAGAGCCTATGTTCAAAGGGTTACAAAAGTTGTAGTTGGAATCAGAAATTGTGGAGGTACTTATAATGAAGAAGAAGTCATTGCAAAGATTCTCAGATCTCTAACTCCTACTTACAAATTCAAGGCAATGCCTATTTAAGAAACTATACCCCTGACTCCAAACTTTAGCAAAGAGATGTTGATCGCAAAGTTAACCACTTTTGAAGCTGCGGAATTGGGAGAAGCTGCTCCTAAAGTTGAATCTACTTTTAGGGCATCTGCACTTCCAAGCACAAGCAAAGAAGATATGAGAGAAGAGCTTAGTGAGTATGCCGAGGAATGGGAAAAGATAATGAAAGAAGAAAAGAAGATAGGAGAACTTGTTGCACTAATCGCTAGAAGAGAGAAAAGAAGTAAGGGCAAATTTGAAGGCAAATTACCTTTGAAATATTTTTCATGCAATAAGATAGGTCATTTTGCATCTAGATGTCCTACAAGAATTCCTAAATATAAACCTGACTATGCAAAGATTAGAAGAGATAAAGAATGTTATTATGCCAGTGAAGGAATCTCTGATGATGATGATGATGATGATGATGATTTAGACAATGAAGAGATTGGATTTATTTTTATTAAAGATGAACCTATTCATGAGGAAAAAGTCTTAGTATCTCATGTTGACAAGAAAATTGAATGGATAATTGACAGTGGATGTTCTCATCACGTGACTGGTGATAAGAATAAATTTGTTAAATTAGTAAATTATGATGGAGGTGTTGTAAGGTTTGGGGATAATCTCCCAAAATCCATCATAGGAGTAGGATCCATCACTCTGGATGGAAAGACCAATACAGACAATGTACTACTTGTTGAAGGACTGAAACACAACTTGTTGAGTGTTGGGTAGTTAATGGATAAAAACTTTCAGTTAGCTTTTGTTGATGGTAAGTGCTCTATCAGAAGCAAGGAAGGAAAACTGGTTGCTACCGGATCAAGATCTAGAGGTAATGTATTTGAACTAAACACATTTGGAGCCTCTTGTTTTGTTGCAAAGGTAGATGATAGTTGGTTATGGAATAGAAGATTTTGTCATGTTAACTTTGATAATATTGTGAAAGCAAGCATGGCCAATGCAATAAGAGATCTGCCAAAGATTGTGAAACCTTCTAACACTATATGCAAAGAATGTGTTATGGGAAAGCAAACCAAAAATAGTCATAAAAGAAAAACATTTACATCAAAAGGGAAGTTGGATCTGGTACATACAGATCTATGTGGGCCCACAAGAACAAAGTCATACTACGGTGAAAGGTATTTCATAATCTTTGTTGATGACTTTTCTAGAATTATGTGGGTTACTTATTTGAGAGAGAAAGCATAAGCATTTGACAAATTCAAGTTGTTTAAAGCAAAAGTAGAGAATGAATCAGGACTAAAAATAAAGTGTTTAAGATCAAACAGAGGTGGAGAGTTTACATCAGATTTATTCAATTCATACTGTGAAGAGCATGGAATAAAAAGACAAACATATGCTCCTAGGACTCCACAACAAAATGGGATAGTAGAGTGAAGAAACAGAACTATACTTGATGCTACCAGGACAATGCTGATTGAAGGAAATATATCTCATGTACATTGGAGAGAGGTTGTTGGAACAACAATGTACACATTAAACCGAATTTAGATCAGAGATGGCACAAGTAAGACTCCCTATGAACTATGGTTTGATCACACTCCTACCGTAAAATATTTTAGAATTTTTGGTAACAAATGTTATATCAAGAGGGATGATGAGATAGGGAAATTTGATGCTAGAAGTGATGAAGGTATCTTCCTTGGTTACTTTGTTAAAAGAAAGACATGCAAATGTTTCAATATGAGATTAAGGAAGATGGTTGAAAGTAACAATGTAAGAATAGATGAGAAATTTCAGATACAGGAAAGAATGTATGACAACAGTCAGATATTAGAAGTGAAAGAAACCTCTACTGCTGCTGAAGAAGAAGAACTTGTTGAAGAAGAAAGTGATGAAACAAGCAAGTCTACTCCTAAAACTCCAAGGTATGTAAAAAATAACCATCCTGAAAATCAAATCATTGGCAATACCAGTCAGGGAGTACTAACTAGATCTAAAGTTAGAGAGGAAATTTGTTTAATTTCTCAAGTTGAGCCAAAGAATACAGATGAAGCCTTTAAAGATAAATCTCGGATAAAAGTCATGCAAGAAGAATTAAATCAGATAAAGAAAAATAATACTTGGGAATTGGTTCCAAGATCTAAAAACAAAAATGTTATAGGAACTAAATGGGTCTTTAGAAACAAAATGGACAAAGAAGGAATGGTTGTAAGGAACAAAGCAAGGCTAGTGTGTAAAGGTTACTCACAACAAGAAGGCATAGACTTTGAAGAAACATTTTCTCCTGTTGCTAGAATAGAGGCAATAAGATTATTCCTATCTTATGCTGCACATAAAAACTTCAAAGTATATTAGATGGATGTTAAATTTGCATTTCTGAATGGAGATCTTGAATAAGTATACATAGAACAACTAGAGGGATTTCCTCTATGCGAAGACAAAGACATGGTGTGCAAATTGAAGAAAGCCCTGTATGGGTTGAAGCAAGCTCCTAGAGCTTGGTATGCAAGGTTGGACAAGTATCTACTTGGACTCGGATTTAGAAAAGGTAATGTAGATAGTAATTTGTATTTGAGAACTACTGAAGATGGAATTCTAATAGTAGAAGTATTTGTGGATGACATTATCTTTGGAGGTAATGATGATCTATGTAAGAAATTTGCAAAAGAAATGGAAAGTGAATTTGAAATGTCCATGATAGGTGAAATGAAATTCTTCCTTGGATTGCAAATAACTTAGAATGAGAATGGTATTTTCATTTCTCAAACCAAGCATCTCAAAGAATTACTTAATAAATTCGGTATGGAAGATTGTAAACCGGTAGGAACACCTATGGTGACTGGAAATAAGCTAACAATTGATGATGAATCAAAATGTGTTTTTCAGACTCTGTATAGATCAATGGTTGGAGGGCTACAATATCTGACTCACACCAGACCAAATATTGCTAATGCTATTGGAATTGTTGTTAGATATCAGGCAGAACCCAAAGAGACTCATCTAGCTACTGTGAAAAGGATATTGAGGTATCTCAGAGGAACCATAGACTATGGTTTATGGTATGATAGAAATGATAGCTTTGAACTTCATGCTTATACTGATGCTAATTGGGCAGGAAATATTGATGACAGAAAAAGTACAAGTGGTGGTGCATTTGTCCTTAGGAAAAAGTTGGTCTCTTGGCTAAGTAAGAAACAAGATTGTATAGCACAATCTACTGCTGAATCAGAATATGTTGTTGCTGTTATAAATTGCACTCAAATTATTTGGATGACACAAATGCTGACGGACATTGGAATAAATTTTAATGAGCCTATGGTTATCCATTGCGATAACACCAGTACAATAAACATGTCAAAGAATCTGGTAATGCACTCTAAAACTAAACACATTTCTATCAAGTATCACTTTTTAAGAGACAAGGTGGCAGAAAAAGAAATCAAGCTTGAGGGTAAGTGCACAAAGATGGGGGACCAAAAAGATGCCACTTTTGTTGCCATTTGTTTTATTCAAATTTGTTTTTGTTTAAATTTTTTGTGTTATGAAGATTTTAAAATATAGTTTTTATAATTTCTAGGAAGAAATAATCTCCCTCCACCAAACCCTCTATCTCCTCATGAAGAACCAAATGAAGAACCGAATGAAGAAACAAATGAAGAAAATGAACCTCAATTGCCTCCACCAATCGAGAAACCTCCTCCTGGAACACAACAAAATTTGATGAACCAAATTGAAAGAAGGCAAAAAGAATTAGAATCTTTAATTAATAGGTTAAAAGATTCTAGTGGTACAAATTTCGGAAGGGAAAGACTTGCAAAAATATTGGAAGCAATCTTGACCCACGTAATCACAGTTAGTGGGCAAATTAATTTATGGCAAGATAAAAGAGAAGAACAAAAATAATATTATGCAAATAAATTATCTTATGCGGACATAAAAAAGAAAAAAATCATAAAAGATGACATTTACCAGCTATTTAAAAAACTAGGGGATGCAAATACTCTTAGAACTACAACAAGGAGGTTCCCAATTCATTGGTGCATAAATGAAGACATTAAAAATTTTTTTTGGGAGAGATGGTGGATGATCTTTGATTCGCCTCCTTGTAACAATCATGAGGTTCCTATATATTTCTTGAGGAAACTCTATTGCGAGTTTGTACTCAAGGAGGTGCCAAATTATTTTGACATTCTGGATTCTTAGGGTAGAGGAGGGGGCTCATCATTTGATCAAGTAGGGGCACATCATGACCCTAACACACCTAGGGCTGCTATTGGCAAGCCACAATTGGATCATGTTAGTATTCCTTCTGTTGTGAAGGAACGTGTAGAGGCAGACACACTAGGCACGATTAGTGCTCTGACACATACTCTCATTCAGTGTGCCATTCCTTTAGTTGAGGGTGACGATGGTCAATCCTTGAGGGGGCATATTTGTTGGTCATGTGGATGCTTGTGCACATTTGGTACTGGCGAGAGAGAGGAATACTACGACATCCACTGCATCTCCATCGACGCGATGATCGAAGACAGCTCGGGATTTGTTTTCTTCCCCTAGCGAGAAAGGACTAGATTAGGGATATGGATTGTATGCCTATATGGCATTAGTGGACATATTTTTTGTATATTGTATCAGTGATACGTTGTACATCCATTTGGCTTTGAGGAAGCCAATTTTACTGTATTGAATATATTCAATGTATGACATTATTGGACATATATTTGACTTCATGCCCTACGAATATATATTTTTTATGTTTTAGGTATGCAATTCATGTGTTTGGTGTATTGATGTATACTAAATTATGTTTATGTTCATGTCTTTTCCTTGTAAATTTCCCATGCCTTATAGTTATGCTTGTATGTTTATCGATGTATGTTTAACTTGTTGACTGTGCTACAAATGCCAGTCACTGTCCTCAATAACAGTCAATTCCTTAACTGTAATAATAACAAAAGTAATGAAATGAATGCATAAATGTATAAATATAATATAAGGATTCTTGGGGTACCCTAATGTTGGCAAGAGTTCTTTTATTAATAAGATTACTATGGCAGATGTGGATGTGCAACCTTATGCTTTTACAAACTAACTTCTAATTGTCCCCTAACTGACTGATTGTTAATGACAAACACTAGAATACATATTTGCACTCATCTTACTGCTCACCCCGGAGTCATCGGTGTCATTCAAATGACTGTGTGTGCCAAAAATGGTTGTCAGTAGCATTTATCAAACCATTCAAAGTTGTTGGAACAAACGGTTCGATGCTACGACTGACGGTTTGAAAGATACGCAATGTTGGCTGTTTGAATTGAGGAACACTTTGAGTTCTGACACCGACCGAGAATGTGTTGCCGAATTTAAAAGAAGTTGAATCTCTAAAAACTAAGATAGAATTTTGTAGGCCTTGGCAACACGGTCTCATAGCACCTGACGGATCGATTCTACCTCACACGAGCTCCAAGATATGACCCCGCAAAGATCGTTGATTTCATGCTTAAGAGACCTTGAGGGACACTTTAGCCTGGAGTCGTCGGTGGGGTTCAAATGACTGTGCGTGGTGAAAGAGGTTTCCCCTAGCATTTACCCGACCATTCAGAACTATTGGAACTAACGGTTCGATGCTACGACCGATGGTTTGAAAGATACACAACGTTGGCCGTTTGAACTGAGGAACACTTTGAGTTCTGATACCGACCGAGAATGTGTTGCCGAATTTAAAAGAAGTTGAATCTCTAAAAATCAAGACAGGTTTTTGCAGGCCCTGGCAACACGGTCCCATAGCACCTAACAGATTGATTCTACCTCACATGAGCTCTGAGATATGACCCTGCAAAGATCATTGATTTCATGCTTAAGAGACCTTGAGGGACACTTCGGCCTAGAGTCGTCGGTAGGGTTTGAATGACTGTGCGTGGTGAACGAGGCTTCCCTTAGTGTTTACCTGACCATTTAGAGCTGTTGGAATTGATGGTTCGATGCTACAACCGACGGCTTGAAAGATACGCAACATTAGCCGTTTGAACTGAGGAACACTTCGAGTTCTAACACCGACTGAGAATGTGTTGCCGAATTTAAAAAAAGTTGAATCTCTAAAAACTAAGAAAGGCTTTTGTAGGCCCTAGCAACACAGTCCTGTAGCACCTAACAGATCGATTCTACCTCACACGAGCTCTGAGATATGACCCCACAAAGATTGCTAATTTCATACTTAAGAGACCTTGAGGGACACTTCGGCCCAGAGTTGTCAGCGGGGTTTGAATGACTGTGTGTGGTGAATGAGGTTGCCCCTAGCATTTACTTGACCATTCGAAGCTTTTGGAACTGACGGTTCGATGCTATGACTGACGGTTTGAAAGATACGCAATGTTGGCCGTTTGAACTGAGGAACACTTTGAGTTCTGACACCAACTAAGAATGTGTTGCCAAATTTAAAAGAAGTTGAATCTTTGAAAACTGAGACAGGCTTTTGTAGGCCCCAGCAACACGGTCCCGTAGCATCTAATGGATCAATTCTACCTCACACGAGCTTCGAGATATGACCCCGCAAAGATCACTAATTTCATGCTTAAGAGACCTTGAGGGACACTTCAGCCCAGAGTCGTTGGCGGGGTTCAAACGATTGTGCATGGTGAACAAGGTTTCCCCTAGCATTTACCCGACCATTCGGAGCTTTCAGAATTGACGGTTCGATGCTATGACCAACGGCTTGAAAGATATGCAACGTTGGTCGTTTGAACTGAGGAACACTTCGAGTTCTGACACGACCGAGAATGTGTTGCCGAATTTAAAAGAAGTTGAATCTTTGAAAACCGAGACAGGCTTTTGTAGGCCCCGACAACACGGTCTTGTAGCACCTAATAGATCGATTCTACCTTGCACGAGGTCCGAGATATGACACTGCAAAGATCACTGATTTCATGCTTAAGAGACCTTGAGGGACACTTCAACATGGAGTCATTGGTGGGGTTCGAACAACTATGGGTACCAAATGAGGTTTCTAATAGTGTTTACCCAACCATTTAGAGCTATTGGAACTGACGGTTCGATGCTATGACCGATGGTTGGAAAGATACGCAACGTTGGCTGTTTCAACTGAGGAACACTTTGAGTTCTGACACCGACCGAGAATGTGTTGCCAAATTTAAACGAAGTTGAATCTCTAAAAACTGAGATAGGCTTTTGTAGGCCCCAACAATACGGTCTCGTAGCAACTGATGGATCAATTCTAGCTCACACGAGCTCCAAGATATGACCCTACAAATATCATCAATTCCATGCTTAAGGGACCTTGAGGGACACTTCAGCACGGAGTCGTCAGCAGGGATCAAACGACTGTGCATGGAAAACAAGGTTGCCACTAGCGTTTACCCAACCATCCAGAGCTATTCAAACAGATGGTTCGATGCTACAACAGACGATTGGAAAGATATGCAATGTTGGCCGTTTCAGCTGAGGAACACTTTAAGTTTTGACATCGACTGAGAATGTGTTGCCGATTTTAAATGAAGTTGAATCTCCAAAAACTGAGATAGGCTTTTGTAGACCCTGGCAACACGGTCTTGTAGCAACTAAAAAATCCATTCTAGCTCACACGAGCTCTGAGATACGACCCTGCAAAGATCATCGATAACATGCTTAAGGGACCTTGAGGGACACTTCAGCACGGAGTCGTCGGTGGGGATCGAAGGACTGTGCATGGTGAACAAGGTTTCCACTAGCATTTACCTGGCCATCCAGAGCTATTGGAACAGATAGTTTGATGCTACGACTGATGGTTGGAAAGATACGCAACGTTGGCCATTTTAGCTGAGGAACACTTTGAGTTCTGACACCGACCGAGAATGTGTTGCCGATTGTAAACGAAGTTGAATCTCCAAAAATTGAGACAGTCTTTTGTAGGCCCCAGCAACATGGTCCCTTGGCAACTGATGGATCCATTCTACCTCACATGAGGTCCGAGATACGACCCCGCAAAGATCGCCGATTCCATGCTTAAGGGACCTTGAGGGACACTACAGCATGGAGTCATCGGCAGGTATTGAAGGACTATGTGTGGTGAATGAGGTTCCCACTAGCGTTTACCGGCCATCCAGAGCTTTTGAAACAAATGGTTCGATGCTACGACCAATGGTTGGAAAGATACACAATGTTGGCCATTTCAACTGAGGAACACTTTGAGTTCTGACACCAACCAGGAATGTGTTGCCGATTTTAAACGAAGTTGAATCTCCAAAAACTGAGATAGGATTTTGTAGGCCCCAACAACACGGTCCCGTAGCAACTTATGGATTGATTCTACCTCGCACGAGCTCTGAGATATGACCCCGCAAAGATCACCGATTCTATGCTTAAGGGACCTTGAGGGACACTTTAGCATAGAGTCATCGGTGGGGATCGAAGGACTATGCGTGGTGAATGAGGTTTCCACTAGTGTTTACCTGGCCATTCAGAGCTGTTGGAACAGGTGGTTCGATTCTACAATCGACGGTTGGAAAGATATGCAATGTTGGCCATTTCAGTTGAGGAACACCTCGAGTTCTGACACCGATCGAGAATGTGTTGCCAAATTTAAACGAAGTTGAATCTCTAAAAATTGAGATAGGCTTTTGTAGCCCCCAGCAACAAAGTCCCATAGCAACTAATGGATCGATTCTACCCCACACGAGCTCCGAGATATGACCCCACAAAGATCACCGATTCCATGCTTAAGGGACCTTGAGGGACACTTCAGCACTGAGTCATCGGCGGGGATCGAACGATTGTGCGTGGCAATTGAGGTTTCCACTAGCGTTTATCAAGCCATCCGGAGCTGTTGGAATAGATGGTTTGATTCTACGACCAATGGTTGGAAAGATATGCAACGTTGGCCGTTTTAGCTGAGGAACACCTTGAGTTCTGACACCGACCGAGAATGTGTTGCAAAATTTAAATGAAGTTGAATCTCCAAAAATTGAGATAGGCTTTTGTAGGCCCCAACAACATGGTCCCATAGAACCTAATGGATTGATTCTACCTCTCATGAGATTCGAGATATGACCCCACAAAGATCATCAATTCCATGCTTAAGGGACCTTGAGGGACACTTCAGCACGGAGTCGTCGGCAGGGATCGAATGACTATGCGTGGTGAATGAGGTTGCCACTGGCATTTACCTGGCCATCTAGAGCTGTTGGAACATACGGTTTGATGCTACGACCGACGATTGGAAAGATATGCAACATTGGCCGTTTCAGCTGAGGAACACCTTGAGTTCTGACACCGATCAAAAATGTGTTGCCAAATTTAAACGAAGTTGAATCTCCAAAAATTGAGACAATCTTTTGTAGGCCTCGGCAACATGGTCTCATAGCAATTGATGGATCCATGCTACCTTGCATGAGCTTTGAGATATGACCCTGTAAAGATCACCTATTCCATGCTTAAGGGACCTTGAGGGACACTTCAGCATGGAGTCATCGGCAGGGATCAAAGGATTGTGCATGGTGAATGAGGTTGCCACTAGCGTTTACCCAGCCATTAGGAGCTATTGGAATAGATGGTTCGATGCTATGACCGACGGTTGGAAAGATATGCAACATTGGTTGTTTCAGTTGAGGAACACCTTGAGTTCTGACACCGACCGAGAATGTGTTACCGATTTTAAACGAAGCTGAATCTCCAAAAATTGAGACAAGCTTTTGTAGGCCCCGACAACATGGTCTCGTAGCAATTGATAGATCCATGCTACCTTACATGAGCTCTGAGATATGACCACGCAAAGATCATCGATTCCATACTTAAGGGACCTTGAGGGACACTTCAACACAGAGTCATCGGTGGGGATCAAATGATTGTGCATGGAAAATAAGGTTGCCACTAGTGTTTACCTGGCCATCCGGAGCTTTTGGAACAAACAGTTTGATGCTACGACCGACAGTTGGAAAGATACGCAATGTTGGCCATTTTAGCTGAGGAACACCTTGAGTTCTGACACCGACTGAGAATGTGTTGCCAAATTTAAACAAAGTTGATTCTCCAAAAATCGAGACAGGATTTTGTAGGCCCCGAAAACACAGTCCCATATCAACTGATGGATCCATTCTACCTTGCATGAGCTTTCGAGATACAACCTTGCAAAGATCACTGAGTTCATGCTTAAGGGACCTTGAGGGACACTTTAGCATGGAGTCTCGGTGGGGATCGAATGACTGTGCATGGTGAATGAGGTCGCCACTAGCATTTACCTAGCCATCTGAAGCTATTAGAATAGATGGTTCAATGCTACGACCGATGGTTGGAAAGATACGCAACGTTGGCCGTTTCAACTGAGGAACACCTTGAGTTATGACACTGACCGAGAATGTATTGCTGATTTTAAACGAAGTTGAATCTCTAAAAACTGAGATAGGATTTTGTAGACCCTGGCAACACGGTCCCATAGCAATTGATGGATCCATGCTACCTTGCACGAACTCTGAGATCTGACCCCCGCAAAGATTGTTTGATTCCTGCTTAAGGGACCTTGAGGGACACTTCAGCACGGAGTCGTCCGGCGGGATCGAACAACTGTGTGTGGTGAACAAGGTTGCCACTAGCATTTACCCAACCATCTAGAGCTATTGGAACAAACAGTTTGATGCTATACAACCGACGGTTGGAAAGATACAGAACATTGGCCGTTTCAGCTGAGGAACACCTTGAGTTTTGACACCGACCGAGAATGTGTTACCGATTTTTAAATGAAGTTGAATCTCAAAAAATTGAGATAGGCTTTTGTAGGCCCCAGCAACACGGTCCCGTAGCAATTGATGGATCCATGCTATCTCACACAAGCTCTGAGAGACGACCCCGCAAAGATCATCGATTCCATGCTTAAGGGACCTTGAGGGACACTTCAGCACAGAGTCATCGGCGGTGATCAAACGACTGTACATGGTGAATGAGGTTACCACTAACGTTTACACCATCCATCTGGAGCTATTGGAATAGATGGTTTGATGCTACGACCGAAAATTGGAAAGATACGCAATGTTGGCCATTTCAGCTGAGGAACACCTTGATTTCTACACCGACTAAGAAATGTAGTTGCCAATTTTAAACGAAGTTGAATCTCCAAAAAATGAGACAGGCTTTTGTAGGCCTTGACAACACGGTCCCGTAGCAATTGATGGATCCATACAACCTTGCACGAGCTCTGAGATACAACCTTGCAAATATTGTTGATTTCATGCTTAAGGGACCTTGAGGGACACTTTAGCATGGAGTCGTCGGCAGTGATCGAATGACTGTGCATTAATTGTTCTTGCATGAGGACATTATGTATTACAGAAATCCCACACAAAAGCTACTGGCAAGCCGCTCAAAAATAGTAACTGATAGCAAGTGGGATAATGCAGATGCTTTAGTAAATCACTATCTTCTTTACTCAAGCAACATCTGGTTCATCTGCTTGATTGGGGCATGTTTGGGAACAGACAGTCTCCCATTTAAACTCACTCTCTGGAAGTAGTTATATTGTCAGTGGAGGAGATACACCCATTGGGCTCTGCAATACTTCATGCTCATTGGAATTTCCATTACTCTTCAATTGGGATACTCTTTCCAAATTTGCATCTACCCTTTTACCAATTTGGGAAATTAATGGGTCTATCTGTTGTAAAATGAGGAGTGAGACTACCTTGCCAAAGGTGGCAATGAAGTTACATTTCAAGGATAATGCCCAGGTCCCGTAAATGCAAGGCCATTGACGAATAGTCATTTGTAATAGAAATATTTGTGGTGCTAGAATGAAGTGCATGACCAAATTCTTTGCCTACAACGAACCAATTTGGGAAATTAATGGGTCTATTGTGGACCTTGAAGGAGTTGGTCACTAAACGAGAACCTTGAGATGAAGCAGGAACTTCTCTACGAAAGAGATCAGTACCTTGAGAAGCTCTCCACTTGTCAGCTGAAATAAAACCTTGGACCATAGATGGCTGCCCTGTGTTGTATAAATGAGGAGTGAGACTGGTGGCAATGAACTTATTTTCAAGGATAATGCCTAAGTCCCGTAAATGCAGGCCATTGGTGAATAGGAATTTCTAATAGAAAATATTTGTGGTGCTAGAATGAATTGCATGACCAAATTCTTTGCCTGCTAATGAACCAATTTGAGGCTTCATTTCACATTGCTCTGTGGATAATTCCACAACACTTGTTACTTGTCTATCTGAATTTTTTGTGTCTGTGTACATGTGCAGTGAAGAGCTTCTATCACTACTTGAGCTACTAGCAGATGGTGAGTACCATCATCATCATCTGACATAGGCTCACACGCATATCTTACTTCTTTCCTTTGTCGCTTTCCCCTTCCTAGCTCTTCCTCCTTATCTGTAACTTCTATCATGGTCCAAGAAGCTCTTCCCACTCTTTCTCATTAACTGTGGGCTTTGTCTCTTTGTCCTAAGTAATTGGCATACCTTGGATGGCACCAAGATAACCATTTTCTTTTGAAATGTCCTTTTCTCTCACATTAATATCTCTATTAAGAATATTTTCTATATCTTCCTCTGTATATTGAATAGATGTAGCTGCAATCCCATGTTGATCAAGAATATTCCTTGCATTGTTGAGTAATTTATCATGCAATTCCTTAATAGTTTCATTCCTAACAGATTCATAACTAGATTTTTCCATAGCCAATTTTCTTCTTGATCGTTGCAATATTTTCTCCTCAAATGAACATTTTTTAATCAGTTGATATACAAT
This sequence comes from Chamaecyparis obtusa, assembly GCA_027943335.1. NCBI lineage: Eukaryota > Viridiplantae > Streptophyta > Pinopsida > Cupressales > Cupressaceae > Chamaecyparis > Chamaecyparis obtusa. Next base: position 4,284 of record BSBK01001309.1, on the reverse strand, counting down.
CACAGTTTTCTCTTGACCCAATCCTGTGGGCTCGCGATTGAGCCTATAGATCCACAAAAGGGTTGAAAATCTGGATAATCATAAAACACTTTGTAAAAATACAACGTACATATCATATACAACCACATCAAATGAGTTCATCATCAAGAAGAATATTTTTTTTTCAAAGTCTTGTAATTTCTCTATGGCTGGTAGCCAATTGCTTATTCACTTATTTTTTTGCTTCCTCAATTGGTCAAAAGCTGTACGATATTCTCTAGGAAACTTTCATTTTTTCCTGTAGGATGCCTTTGTATACAAATTTTGGAGAATCTCTATTAAAGCGTAGGTAAGGATGGCTAAGTTGAGTGTGGCAGAGAGGGAGAGGACTAATTGAGAGAGCGGAGGCAGAGAGTGATAACGATGAAAATATTTTAAGGCTTGTGGAAATATGGAAATTATAATCTTCCTCCTAGAGCAGACATTAATTTGAAGGGTGCATAAGGGTCGTGAAATATTTCAAGATAGAAGGATTTTGATGAGTTTGAAGGGTGCATAAGGGTCGTGAAATTGGTGCAAGGGTACATCAGTAGACGTCTAGCCATTTGAAGGGGGGTATTTTATGCATGAATCCATCATAGGATGGTCAAATGATGGTGAATCAACTTGGTTTAGTTTCTATGGTGCTGGGAGATGAGACATTGGGCGAGCCCTAGTTTCTAGGGGGTTTTGGGTCTTAAAGAAAATGGTATGAAGGAGAGAATGAAGTAAAGGATCTCCAAATCTGAGAAAAGCAAAGAAAGTGATGTTCAAAAGGAAGAGAATAAGAAAAAGAAGAGGAAGAGAAGTGTAGGAAGTTACAAAAGGTTAATATACAAGGTGTTGAAACAAGTGCATCCCTCCAAGGGAATATCCCAGTGCTGCCATGGATATCATGGAGAGCTTCATGATTGATATTTTTGATTAGATTACTCCTAAGGTTTCTTCTTTGCTGAAATATAACAATATCGTGACACTTTCCTCTAGAGAAATTGAGATTGCGTCAAGTTTGTTCTGCCTAGAAAGCTGGCTAGGCATGCTGCTTCTGAAGGAAGTAAGGCTGTTACCAAGTTTCCTACTGCTCTGGGTTAGGTTTTGTTGGAAGATTTTAGGTTTTTTGTACGTGGTGTTTATGGCAGACTTGTTTAGAAGTTGGTTTTGGCTTGGGTTATGTGTGGAAGTTAATGTTGAGCTAGGATCTTAGTGTATGTAAAGAATATATGAATTATGCTATGTATGTTGTGAAAAATCTCTGAACTATAAGATTTCTATTATAAAGTTTTCTTTTATTAATAATGAGAAATATTTTTACAACTTAGCTCAATAGGAGCACCGGAGGAAAGAGCTGAGTAGAGAAAACCTTCCGTATTGCCCCAAAAAATAGAAGAGAAATGTTGTCATTAAATGTTACAAACTTCCCGTTATACATACGGGGTAATGCATGAGAAATTTACAGTCCACCCACCAATTTACAGTGCTATATAAATTTGACATGTTATGATATTTTGTATCTCCATTTAGTCCAATGAACCAACTGGGTCTGCCCTACCCTTGATCATCTCAAGTATTGCCTCGTGGTCTAACTCATGAACCTTCCAAAGAGTTTTATTATTCGGTCTTCCCCCATATCTGATCAAGTGGACATTTGATGCAACAATGAGGTTTGAATAATGAAGAATCTTTCTGTGTGTCCTCCCAATCCTCAAACAATCACAACCTAGGGTTCTTCATAGTATACCGTCTAAGCCATGTACCAGTTACAACCAATGCTCCTATAGGGTATTCTAATTCTTCACCATCGATAATCGAGTGATCCAATTTCTTTTTTGCCTCTACATAATGACACAAATAATAATCTATCCCTTCTTCATTGTCTTCAGGTGCAATAACAACAAAAACATGGCCTGTAATGATATAAACATAATGAGGACATTAGTTTACTGAATATTTATGATAAAGTACTAAATTTGAGATTATTTGTATGTAGAAAATACAGACCTGGTTGTACTAGATTAGATAAGTGATCAAAGTCAATGGATGATTCCATTTCTGTCGATTGTAGTGATTCATGGGGATGATAGGAGGCAAGTGGACTCAAAATACATGTATACCATTCATCAACCCATTCCTTTGACTCACACCCATCCCAATCTTCATCTACACATGATGAAAAAAAGCACGCCATATGTCGTGTGTGGATACTCCATGAACCTGCATTACAACTTCTAAAAGAGTGTAGCTCACTCGATCCTGTCAATGTACAACAATCCTCATATGGTGCAATGTTAGTTTCATCCATCAACCAAAAAAATCTATGAACCATAGACTCACCTTCATTACCTGGACCCATTGTAGCGTTACACCACTAGACAATACATCTCGCATCTGACAATGTTGCTTTCTCTTTGTACTTTAATTCTTCACGTGCTAAGGCTCTTTTAATACATGCACCTATGCCATTGTGCTCTCCCTTTCCATGACTGACCTCTGTGAAATTCCACATATATTGAATTCCAGTAATCTTATGCATCCTGCACAACCAATAAAACATCCATGAATTCTTGAATTGGGATGCACAATTATCTGACCAAATGATATGTCGATGATAGTTTATGCCCTTGTTTGCCAAATGACCATAAAATAGTTGAAAGCAACCGTGTACAAACTCTGTAGAATGTGAGTGATCATCACTGATTAAAAAATGACACTCCCTCAATATCTTCTTGTTCTCCTTTGTACTGTCTGGTGCATGCATGAATGCTATTGAACAAATATAGCAACCTATTGAGAGCTGTAATACTTTGCTTGCACCTCATTCTGTGGTTGTAGTGTGTAGTTCTTTGCAAAGTCCATAATTTAAACAATGGTATCAAGTGGGAATGTGTCCTTGCACAACTTGAATTGCATATCCAACCATTGCGCTCTATGTGTATGCCTTGCATACTGATAAATAATTTTTTTACAAAAAATGTCCATGAATTGATACACTGGAATTTTTTCAATTACTAAATCACATCTTTTAGCCTCTTTTCCATCATTTAGATTGTATGTCACAGTCTTATATTTTCCAAATTCTACTATTTCATTACCGATTGCATGCGTACTCTCCATATGTTGACAAATTGGCAAATGTCGCAACCTCCGCAATCTATGCATGTACCATTCAAGCATGAGAGCTTGTAAAATTGTTGACCATCCACTCTTTCACATAAAATGATAGATATTAATTCCCTTTAAGATCTAGGTGGGACATTTATGTTACAATCCTACAAAACATTGTTAGAGTGCAAACCTACACATATATTCCTATAAACTTCAAAATGGTTAGAAAATTCAATATGTACCCTACAACAAGAAGTTGTGCATGTGTGATTTATCTTGACATAAAAAAGGTTTACACATTTCAAAATATCTCTGACTAATTTTAATTTGAGGATACGTATGCATAAATTTTGCAAAGAATTGTGTCTGAGTTGAATCCAAAAAATGTTTTGGATGTGGAACATGAATTCGACTACCAATCCTCCTTACAACATCTCTTTGATTAGGAGATACCCATGTATTATTCTCCAAAATTCTTCAATCAAGGATTTCAAAGCTTCAACAATTGCTTTATCTTTTTGTGGTAGTCCTATCGGAAAATGCCCATAACTCATTTCTATTTGGATCTTCCACTCTTTGACACCTTCCCAGGGCTCTCATTAGAGACTTTCTACTTATTTTTCAATGTTTTGCTTGTCTTTCTAATGAGTCGAGATTTCTTCATTTGAGTGCTTACTATCACTGATGTAAGTACATGTCATGTGACACTACTATCTTTTGTGCGTGATGTAGAACCCACACTATCATATGCAGTCATTAGATTCTTTACAATAGATTTTTTAGTTGAATCATCCATCATTCTTAGCCCAAGAATCTTCATGATGGGCCTAAATTTCAGATTTCTCATCATTTCAACAAATAGTTGACATCTTCCTGTCATGTTTAAATTCTCAAAAAAAGATCTCCAAATATGATTAACATTTCTTTGACAAGTACGCTTGGGAATCTTGTCAGGCATTTCTTGCAAAATGTTAGTATCAATATCAATAAAATATTTTGGTTTTCTATATTTATTAATTCTAGGAGCATCAAAAACATTATGTGTGAATTGCATACCATCTTGAGTGCCTTCAACATGAGATGATGTTGTGCCTACACCTTGGGATGTAGATAATGGTGTGCCTTCAACATGAGATGATGTTGTGCCTACACCTTGGGATGTAG